>OX637340.1:1803124-2404166 GCA_951799405.1 Agapetus fuscipes | reverse complement strand
TGCCAGACAGTTATATATTTTGCAGACGATTCTTAAACAACACAAGCTATTTCCTTTTGATCGTTCTACAGCCCTGTCGAGGCGAAGTGGCATGTGTCCTAGAAACACGGTCTCAACATCGTTTGCACAAAGATTCTTTCACTTTCGGGGTCCATTTTTATACAACAGGATTGATAGTAAGGTGGATGTATACTCTTTGACAAAGTTGGAATGCAAAAGGAAGGTGGCATCCTGGTTACAAGACCTTGATTATGCCGCTACAGAATCCCTCTTGGAGGTTGTGGGTTGAAAATGAGTGCACACACTCACACACACACACAGAGTGACTGGAGACCTAAGAACAGGCAAGACCTAGTTTAGGCTCCAGCCCTCCAAAATAAAGTTTGTTCAATATATAGCTCAAAATGTATTTCACTTAGTACAGAATTGTATTGTATTTATCTATAGAAATAAAATTATTATTTTTATTTTTATAAAGCGATTTTGTCGTCACTGAGTGCGTAATTTTACTACTTAGTGCACTACGCGTAATACTGTTAAACTTATCGTGTGCATACACTTAAGTATTACATACTTAAGTTTACGTATAGCATTGTTAATTACGCATATAAATAATGGTTCCACGACAAATCAGTAACAGACAGCCGGATATGGACAAATCGGCCACACTACAGCTTGTCCACACGCCTTTTCGGTCATAGACAACTCGGCCACTCAACACACAGTTTATATAAACGAATTTCGGTCAACGACATTTTTTCCACTTACAATATATCGACAGTTAAAAGGCAGTTTGGCATAAGCGACATTTTGGTCAAAAATGAGTTATGAATGCTATCCTACTTAAAAATTCCCGCTCTTTCTAATGCGCTAACTCCAAAGCTCTACGATGATTTTTTGGTTGTTTTTGCCAATGAATGCCCCTTTTTTTTTATTGTACCTAGAGCTGTTTTGGTTTTAACGATATGATAAAAAATAAAAAAGTTATGCCATTTTTCAGCAATCTCAAACTTTAAACTGCTCTCCTGAAAAATTTAGTTTTCGTCGCTTATGCTATTACCGTTTTTAACCGTCGAAATAGTTCCATCTCGAAAGTACCAATGTGTACGAAAATTGTACTCGTATCATGTACATAACAAAGAGTTGTTGAAACACGAATTTACGTAAGAAGGTACCTCATATTAATTACTTGACAATCAAGATCTCTCAGCCTACCAGTGTTTTTGAGGAGATAGTGTATCTGCGAATCATTTCCTTGTTATCAGAATGAACAAGGTGTATGTACGACATGTTGATCGATAATGAGGAAAATTTGTGATCACGCATACCTGAGCTTTAGAGAAAACAACACCTTAGAAATTTCACACAAATTGCAACAATAATGTTCATTCGTGAAATTTGATAACTTCTGGGCTGAAAGTTCTTCTAATTCTACATCAGTAACTGCAGAACAGAAACATCATCTTTCAATCTACATACATCGAGATCACTCACAATCCTTGGCTTCCCACAGAAGACTACAGAAGACATCCCAGAAAATATTACAGTGGTAAGAACTTCTAGATACAAGGGCTGGAAGTCTCATCACCACGGTAATTTTTAACTACCGAATATCGGTAATAATTGTATGAAGACCTGTCAATCCAAGATGGCCGCAAGTGATCAGCTGATTAGTCTTTATACAAATATCACCAATTTTCGGTAGGTAAGAGTTACCGTGGTGATGAGACTTCCAGCCCTGGTATCTAGAAGATTGTCAGTTTTCAGGTTATGTGTATTTTTTTGAATTGTTGTATAAAATTATACATATTAAGACATAAAAATATAAATGTTCATTTACTTTTAAAGTTGCATTTCTTATTGTTTTTTTATGAAACAGACGTAAATGTTTATTGTTTATAATTTACGATTTTCGAGTGTGATTTATTTACAATGCTCTAATGATTTTTTAAATGATTTCGGTTGATGAACTTACAAGTTAGTATAACGCTGACCACTCATACTGTAAACAATTGTGTACCTTGCCAATGTCACCCCTATTTAAGGGGAAAATGGCAAGAGTTCCAGGGTGAATGTTCATTTGAGAATTGTTTTTATATATTTTGTAAGTATGTTCAGTGTAAATATGATCGTACTGTTTGTGAGCATGCATTAAATATAAATCTTACTTGTCAATATATATTTGCAACTTACATTATAGAAAATAGACTTGACAAAAAAATAGTCGAAAAGATATAAATTTCGTGATCAAATTTAAAAAAATCATATTTCTTCTCCTTCACATTCACCTTTGAAATGTAGGATGACATAACTTCTACTAGTATGAATTTAAAAATCACACTTATACCGAATCCTGTGGGTATCGCTGCCCCTTAAAATGATATCATTAATCACCACTACTATTACATTAAAATATCGTTTCAACACATACAATAAATAATTAATTTACGATATGAAAAT
Source organism: Agapetus fuscipes (assembly GCA_951799405.1). NCBI lineage: Eukaryota > Metazoa > Arthropoda > Insecta > Trichoptera > Glossosomatidae > Agapetus > Agapetus fuscipes. The sequence goes on along the minus strand of OX637340.1, from coordinate 2,401,706 downwards.
TTAATAAATATCGATTCTAATTGTTTTATTTATCTGAAGGTGAGTGAGCAATGATGCATTTTTTCGTATCAAAAAAAATGGTTCAGTTTCAAAGGTTTTGCTATTTTATGTATGCTTTCTTATCCTATGCATTTTATTTGCAAAATATTTCTGAAAATTTGTTTTCAAATATCACTTTAAAATTCTTACCATGGATGAAAAAAATATGATCTCTAAAAAACATTTATCAAAAAAAATTTTTTTTAGCAATACAATGGATTTGGCACAAAATAAATCTGACCAAAAATGTTAGTTCAACCGCCGGGTTGCTTTGGATATAGCAAAGATTTAATATTTTGTTATTTGTTGCTATGGACTTTAGTCACGTAGAATAGCGACGTCACCATGCAGAGAGATATTTTAAATTTGGAATTTCGCTACGACTCTATTATTAAATTTTCAATAGAAGTGAGGATTTTACATTAATGTTTTACAGTATTTTTTTTTCATTGAATTATCTTTCTACTCATGCATTTATTGTTCCATCAAAAATTGCCAAAATTTCACAGATAAGATTTTTTTTATCATTTTGTTTTTTAAGAAGAAGGTTTCGGTATAATCCAATTCAGGTGCTGAGTGAGTAACTCACCACCTGTCGATAATTTTCATTTGAATAATAAAGCGAATATTTTCTCTCTTTTTACCTTTGAACCATCAGCCGATATTATATCATCATATGCTAGAAAATTTGATAAGATTTTAGAATGGTATTTATTAAAAAAAAAAACACCTTATGGGGCATCCACACGCTTGCGGCAAGCGCCTTGCGTCAAGTAGTCTAAGAGCTAGACGTATGAAACCTTACCTCATCCACTACCAGGCAGAGACATGGTCAGGCTGGGGGCTGTCCATATGTTACGTCATTCGCATTAAGAGGGGGGGAATCTGCGGAAGTGCGGATGGTGGCAAATGATGTACGAGTACCAAAAGTGACGTCGTTATTGTAAATACCAATTTCTATAAAATATACAAAATACTATGTAAGTAATATAACATTATTAATTATTAAGCTCATCCATTATTACAGCAAGAGGGGGAGGGGGGGTCATTAGATAATGACTATAGGATGATTGTAAGGGGGGGGGGGTCGAAAATCGGCCAAAATCGATGACGTAATTTATGGACGGCCCCCTGGTAGTTTGCATCGAGTACATGATTTTTTCACAGATCTGCCTTTTCCTATCCTGGAGCGTTTTGGATCTGTGAAAAAATCATGTAGTACTCGATGCAAACTACCAGCCTGACCATGTCTCTGCCTGGTAGTAGATGAGGTAAGGTTTCATACGTCTAGCTCTTAGACTACTCGCCGCAAGGCGCTTGCCGCAAGCGTGTGGATGCCCCATTACAATTTTTAAAAGATACAAATTTAACAATACAAGCAAGAAAGGGATTCGAAAGGGAGCATTATTGTCCGTCTCTAAAACCTGGACCATTCAGAGATAAATGAAAGAGCATTCTCTCTAGAGGCCTTCATGATGTGGGCTTAGAGAGAAATATCGTCCCCCCAGTGCTTGTTTGGCTTGTAAGTCATTTGATTCAAAGATGACCTTTCAATGAAGTTGTCTTAAGAATCACATTCTACACAATATGAGCTAAGAAAAAAACACGACAATGTGAGAGCTGTTTTATATATAGGTCAAGAAACATACACAAGAAATAACATTTGTAAAATCAATAAATAATAGTATGTATGGACATCAAAACTAAAACAGAAAACAAAATTCTAATTTACAAAACCCTAGTTCATATAACAAAATTTGTTAATTCCCTTGGTATATCATTGTCTACTTTTAGTTAATGACAACTTCAATAGATAAAACAATCTCTATTTCCATTTGCAACCATGACAATGACAATTTGGTCTATGGTTGGCGCTCGCGCAGCGACGATCAAATTAAAGAGGTCTGGGTTTAATATTCAAAACCTATATCAAAATCTACAGATATATGACGATGTCGGTTCCTAAAGTGTAATTTCTGTTTTTGGAATAGTATCTATGACATTATTGAGTGAAAGAAGTGTAAATTACGTAAATTGAATAGTTTTATCGGAATATATGGAGGTACCTACATGACAGTACGAAGTATTGTGAACATTTCTTGGTTTTGTTTGGCACCTGAGAAGTGAGCAGATAAGGATTAAATCAAGATATTTGTTTGAAATGGTGGAAAGGTCCTTGAAATTATGCGCATATTTAATATTGGGTCACTATTATATCACAAACAATCACAAAGTATAGTGATGTGAAGATGGACTGATAAATTTGGTATTTGCCGTTTAATGCTGAGAACGGCAACCTGCTTCCCCAAATGTAGGGAAATTATAATGTGAATTTATTGATATTGATATGTTCATGATTATGTGATTGACGTTTATTATGTGCTATACTCAGAGTGAACTGATAAATATAAAACTTTCCTCTTCATGCAGTATAATTACAACTGAACTCTGGCAACTTCTAAAAAAATGCAGGCATTGAAGTCAATAATTCATACTAGATATCGGCGTACGCGTTCCAAATCCAAATAAAATTCAAGCTGTGTATTCTACTCCAAACAAAAATTCAAGTGTGAACAGTGAATTGTAGCGGGATTCTCGACATGTATTCCAACGAGAGGCAGTCTGCCCTCGCATTGATTTTTGGATGTAAAATGTGGTTTGTGTTTTCGTTCTGTGCACTGTTTACTGGGACTTGTTACGTGATTGCTGGCGCTGGACACATATCTGACACCACCGGCTGCTCCGCCCGTCAGTTCCAGTGCGCCAACGGGCGCTGCATTCCCTGCACCTGGGTGTGTGACAAGGACGACGACTGCGACGACCACTCTGATGAGAGCCCCAAGGAGTGCCAAGCTACAGGAGGCTGGGTGTTGCACGGCAAGAGGGCCCAGCGTAGAGACGCGGGCATGGGCGAGGACAGCCTGCCAGGAGCTACTCCGGCAAGGAGCTTGCCGACTCCCCCCCGATATTTGCCCGATTTATTTTATATTTATAATTTAATAAAAAAAATTTAATACCTTAACGATTATGATAATGATTTGATTGTTTTAAATATTTGACATTTTTATTTTGACATTTTTATGTACTTACACTTTATATAATAATTGTTATTATTTAATATAATTAATTTATTTTTGTAATTAATAAACCCCATGTTCGCCAATATAAACGCAGTTCCACTCTGCAGAAAAACCGCCATAAACTTGCTCAGAGAGAATGAATGGGTGTTTGGAACTTGGAATGTCAGAAGAATGAATGAGTGTAAGGAGAAGGAAATCGTGAATGTGATGAATGAAAAAAGAATACAAGTGATGGGTGTGACAGAGACAAAAATGAAAGGGAATGGTGAAAAAGTATTAATGAATGGTGAACTGTATATCTGGTCAGGTGTGGAAGATGGGAATGAAAGACAGGGTGTGGGTGTGGTTATAAGTGAGAATGTAAAAGGATGCATAACGGGCTACCAAAGAATCTCTCCAAGAGTTTTGACTGTTAAACTCAAAACAAACAGGATGAAAATTTTCTTGGTGGCCTGTTATGCACCTGTAGATTCAGAGTGTATGGACGTGAAAATGAGATTCTGGAATGAGTTGAATGCAGTTGTGCGCGAAAGCAAGAAGAATGAATACATTATAATTTTGGGAGATATGAATGGATGGGTAGGTACGCAAAGAGATGAGTGTGTGAAAATTGTTGGTCCTAGTGGACGAGGTGTAGTCAATGATAATGGGCGACACCTGATAGCTTTGTGTGCAGAGCACAGCCTTTTTGCATCAAACACATGGTTTCGACATAAGGATGTGCATCTGTACACAAGGCAGATTGTGGGAAGTCGCACAATCATTGACTACATCTGTGTGGATGAAAGACTGAGAGGAGCCGTAAGAGATAGCCGTGTCTATCGTGGGCCTGAAATAGGCAGTGACCACTATCTCTTATGCGCTAAAATAATGATTGGAGAAGTAAGAAAGAAGAAACGTAAGAAGAAAGTAAGAAAGCCAAGAATAAAAGTAGAAAGTCTGAGTGATGAAAATGTGAAAGTGAAGTATAAATCAGAAATACAAAAAAAGTTAAGTGTGAATGAACTTGAAAAGAATGTTAATGAAAAAGATATTGAAAGCATGTGGAAGTTTATGAAAGAAGGAATGATTGAATGTGCTCGAAAAGTATGTGGAGAAACGAAAGGTGGAAGATTGAAAGGGGATGCCTGGTGGAATGCTAAAGTAAAAGAGGCTGTGAAAGTGAAGAAGGAATGTTACAAAAAGTGGCTGAACGACAGGAATGATAGAAAGCTAGAAGATGAATATAAGATAGCCAAGCAAATGGCGAAGAATGTAGTTTATGAAAGCAAAGCGAATGAACAGAGAAAGATTGATGAAAAAATGAACAGGAGTTTTACCGACAGTAGGAAGGAATTCTGGAGATGGGTCGGTGCCAATAGGAATAAAGATTCTGCATTGACCACCCCAGGAATCAAAAGTGCTGTTGGTGAGATGGTATGGGAGAAGGATGAAGTATGTAAGAGATGGAAAGAATATTTTGAAGGGATTTTTGGTCGGGGCGAAAGAATTTTGTTTAGAAAAATGACAGAAGAGAATGAATTTAGGATTTTGAAAGAAGAAATAAAAGTATCTATTGAATGTTTGAAGAATGGAAAGTCTGCTGGGTTTGATGGAATAAATGGTGAAATGTTGAAAGCAGGAGGTGAATGCGTGATAGATTGGATGTACGAATTATGTAAGCTTTGTGTGAATGCAGGAGTAGTACCGATGGATTGGAGGAAGGCAGTCATTGTTCCCATTTACAAAGGTAAAGGGGACAAAAAAGACTGTCAGAACTTCAGACCAATCAGTCTACTCAGTATACCAGGAAAAGTCTTCTGTAAGGTGATTATAAAAAATGTGATTCTGACTACTAGTGAAAGGATTTCCGATATACAGTCCGGCTTTATGGCCGGTAGAGGCTGTGTTGATCAGATTTTTACTCTACGACAACTTGTTGAAAAACAATTGTCGGTGAGGCGGAAGCTGTTCACGGCCTTTGTAGATCTGGAAAAGGCTTTTGACTCAGTAGACAGAGGTATGTTATGGGATGTTTTGAAAGCATACGGAGTGAATGGGGCTCTCCTAGGTGCGGTGCATGCAAACTATGAAAATAGTACAGCATGTGTTCGTATTGATGATGAGTATAGTGAATGGTTTGAAGTTTTTAAGGGTGTAAGGCAAGGATGTGTGATGAGCCCATGGCTATTTAACATAGTCATGGACAAGTGTGTTCGAGATGCTAGACTTGATGATTGTGGATTAATGATAGGAGAGAGCAAAGTGAGTGTTCTACTGTATGCGGATGATGCTGTTCTTGTATCGGACTCAGCAGTAGAATTGCAAACGATGCTCTCTAGATTGAACGAAGCTCTGCTAGGTAATTATTTGAAATTGAATGCAAGTAAGACGAAAGTTTTGATTTTTGAAAGAAATGAAGAAAATACGAACTACGAATTTAGAATAAACGGAATGAATGTTGATGTGGTAAATGAGTTTGTATACTTGGGAAGTAAGTTTGAGAAAGATGGAAGAATGACAGGTGAACTTGAAAGAAGAGTAATGAAGGGCAGGTGTGTACTGGGTGCCACAGCTTGTATCGCCAAAAATCAAAACATTTCTAAAAATGCTCGATTGGCGGTACGCAGTGGCATACTTTTACCCACCTTGATGTATGGAAGCGAGGCCTGGACGGTGAATGAAAGTGAAATTAGTAAAGTCCATACTGTTGAAATGGACTTTCTAAGAAGTATGATTGGGAAAAAACGGAGTGACAGGGTGAGGAATGATTTTGTAAGAAAAGAATGTGGTGCAAAAGAAAGTGTGAAAGTGAAGATTAAAAGAAGTTTGTTAAGATGGTTTGGGCATATGGAGAGAATGAATGAGGAAAGACTGACGAAGAAAGTATATGTTGGTAGGATAGATGGATGTCGTGGTAGAGGAAGACCGAGAAAGGTATGGATGGACCAAATATCCGAAATTGCGAATGAATGGAATATCCAGAGTCATAATAAAAGAAGAGCTTGTATGAAGAAGGTTATGACTCTGGAGGAAATGAAAGAAGTATGCAAGGATAGAAAGAAATGGCGGTTGATCTGTGATGTTGGCGGCTAGGGTTTGTTAAAGTGAATTTGGTTTTATGATTTAGTTTTTTATGTCCATGTATATATTGTTATTTTTATTCTTTGATTTTAAAAAATGTAATTTGTCATGTATGTTCCTTGACTTATAGGTTGTTATGCGGCTGACCACCCATAATATAAAAATTGGTTCACTTTGCCAATGTCACCCCTGTTTCAGGGAAGGACGGCAAGAGTTGCAAGGCTTATGTTCATTTGAGATTGGGTTTTTATATTGTAGGTCCACATGCGGCATGTGTTAGCGCGAAATTATACATATCTGCTTGTGGGAATGCATTTAGTATAAATCTTAAATGATATATATCTTTGCAGCTTAGATTAGAGATTAGATTAGACAATGCACTTACTTACATAATACACATATGATGGATAGCTTGATTGGTATAGAAAAATAAAGCTAATTACCGTCTGCCTTTAATGCCATTTTTGCAAGACATCCCCTGTCTCAATTCTTCATTTAATAATAGTCTACGGCTAATAGTCTTGCCTTCAGGTGTTTGGATTTTTCCATTGTTTTTCTACAAGGTCAGATTTGAGCACACGTGTTTACAAGTTCGCATTTCCTTTACATGCAGTTGCATATTTTTTGCCGTCACGTTTGATGTCACCCCTGTTTCAGGGAAGGATGACAAAAGTTGCAGGGTGTATGTCCATTTGACATTTGTTTTTTATGTTGTAGGTTCACATGCGACATGTGCAAGCGTGTCCGTGTCTGCTTGTGAGAATGCATGCACATAACGTGAACCCCCAATGTAACATATCTTTGCAACTTAGATTAGATTAGATTTAATCAAATTGGCGTTGATAACCCCAAGTACAAAACTGCACGTCTACACTGAACCATAGCGCTTTAAAATAATGTAGAAAACTAAAACATTTCCCCTAGAGAGCGTTTTACTTTCCATACATTCTTTGGCTGAATTTTGCACTTGGGAGACCGTCATATAATCATTTAATCAGCTCGTTAATCGGAATAATTAAGTACATTTTATTTTGCATTTATAAAACGATTTAGCTTAGAATCGTGCGGTCAGGTTTCTAAGTATTATTTTCTTACAACAATAAATTACTGATCCTAAGTGAATCGTGAAAAACGTTTTATTTATCAAAAGATTATAGACTTTGTGTTTTATCTTCACATATAAAATTCCTTCAATACATAAAACGTTATTAGAAGTTGTAATTTATGATTTTGAAACAGAATTTCTGTCGTTAAACAATGTGTGTAAAATACAAAAAATACTCGTAGACAATGACGAAACTTTAAGGCACCCGATCTTCTTTCTCCTCGATTTGGTATAAACATTTTTAATTCTAAGCAAAAAAATCAATAGTTCCTATTTTTCTGTTCGCATATTTCTATGAAAAAAAAAAAATATCTCTTCTAATAATTCGACAATATTTCAAGTGCCAATATTTGCCTTCTTTTCCGTAAACAAATCTTATAAAAGAAGACTGAGGCCGGTAGAATAAGTGACTTTAAACTGATAAAAAAAACTAACCATACGATTAGCATAAGCGTGTCCTTTTCATTCAGTATAAAGTCGCTATGCTAACGCTGAAAATCCTGGGCATAAGAAATACATTTTTACTCTATTCAGCTCTTTAATTAAAACGTTAAATAAAACATCAAATTTTGCAGACAGAAGCTTTGCGGTGGCCGGGCCGGTTGCCTGGAACAATCTGCCCATCAGTGTTCGCGCGAACCAGCCTACCACCACCTTCAGAAAGGAACTGAAGACACTACTTTTCTCCAGATGCCATGGCGCCCTTGAAATGGTCCTGGACCATTAAATGGCGCCACAGGAAAGAAATCATCCATCATCATCCCCAATATAAAAACAATCGGAGTATTATTTTTTACCTGCAGTTTGTTCACTTAAAATAATGTGATAGATATTCTTTAAGCCCTCAATGGTTTCACCTGTCATTTAATAAACCCTAAAACAATAGATGAAAAACTTGGTACCATACACGTGTTGTGTAAATAAATGATAAATCCTTACAAATAGCTTATCTGATAACGACAAATTACATAAACATTACTAGTAATCCATCACAAGTAAATCAAACACGCCTCGTGCATCACACCTATGATTGGTCATTGCGTCTACATTTTGAAACGTATCACGCAAAGCATATACAAAAAGGAATAATAATAATATCATATTCAAGACAATAGCTTAATGCTAAGATTGTGAAAAGTCAATCACAAGTCAGTTTCACAACTATACGCTTCAGCTCAAACAAAACGTTTAACCAAAAATTAATAGGAACTTAAAAAGCGCCTTCAGTGATCGTTTTGGTTTCCATATATAGATATTAAACGTATCTGCTTGGGTTAAAGATAAGCTGTCTATTATCGCGACACATTTATTCATTTATCGTTTATAAGTTAATCTATGTAATCCTAAGCATTGTTAGTATTGTAACGAAATACACTGGTAGATGTTTATTGGTGTACGTGTGTTTTGAGAGAATGTTCTGGCCCAGACGATTGTAATTGTAAGGTGTGTATGTAGGTAGGAAATGGACTCTTCATGAAATAAATATGTCCAGAATCGTCTATACAACTGTGGTAGTGGAAGTTTCTAGGGCAGGCTGGAATGGCCCCTAGGTTCCGCTATAAGAAGGGCGACAATGGGCTGAAGCGAGTCAGTCTTCGAAGCACTCACACAGAGGAATATCTAGTTACTAGGGCGACCAATATGGTGTAAAATAAATGTAATCTGTGCGAAATAAATAAGTGTGTTAAAATAAATCTGTTAGAATAAGTCTGTTAAAAATAAATCTATTGTAAGAAAGTCTGTGTAAATAAACTGTATGGCTAACTTGTGTTAAACTTGTGTTTTAATTAAAAGAACCCAGGAAAAACGTAACAGTGGTGTCGGTGTGAAGTTTAAAACCAAGTACCAAGTAAAAACTGTGCTTGAAAGTATTGAAAAATATATCTGGACAACATAATAAAAAAAAAAAAAAGTTTTAAATAAAACTGATTAAACTTGAATTAAAAACGATCGTGTGGTTACCCGCTAAAAATTTGATTGAAGTGTGGATAGATAACGTGTTAATAATATTGTGTTAGTATTAGTAAATACTCATTAGCCGATCTGACGAAGCAAAGTAAATAATCATTATCTAATATCATTATTTGGTGATTTAAAAATAAATATTAAAAGGCGGTACCTACCTACCGTCAGTATAATTAGATAAATTATTATTTTGCTAAAGTACGTATTTAAAATAACTTTATATATAAAACTCATAACCCGTATTAAATAAATTTGCAAATATTTTTGTTTTGAAGTTTGTTAAAATAAAAAAAATGGCTAAGGTGAACATCAAGGACCTCAAAGTCTATGAGCTTAAGAATGAGCTTCTGGAGAGGGACCTGGAGACCTCAGGAGGGAAGGCGGCCTTACAGGCACGCCTCATGGAGGCCTTGGAACAGTCAGGCGAAGACCCGGCATATTTTGTCATGGCGTCTGGAGGGGACCGCGAGCGAGCCGTGGAAGAGTTTAAAACAAAGATGGCTGCCAACTTCAAGAGCTTGAGGGAAGACCTAGCTGGTTGGAAGGAGGAGATGGCTAAAAACCTAGCCTTAAAAATGTCGGTGGACACTGATAGTGTAAAATTAAGTGATAATCAGGATGACAAAAAGGCCGATATGTCAACTGAGGATGAGTCATCTCAGAAGTTGGCGAAGGGAGACCTGAAGGCCAAAAACAACGGCCAGCTCAAGGCTGAGGACTCAGCTGACAGCAAAGATGACAAAGATGATGTCAAGTCGGCTGAAAACGGCAAGAGTGACTCGGCCGAGGTGAAGGCTGACAAGGATGCGAAGGAGGAGACGGACGCCAAGGAGGAGGATGAGGACGCCAAGGACAAGAAGGGCAAGGCCAAGAAGGCCAACAGTGTGAAGAAGAAGCCCGCGCCCAAGAAGAAGGCGGAGGAGGCCGTGGAGGAGGCTCCCAAGAAGAAGAAGGCCGTGGAGCCGCCGGTGCCCGTGCCCGCGGGCCGGGGCATCCCCATCGACCACATCCCCGACGTGGAGGTGGCCATCTCCAGGTTCAAGATGGAGGACCTCAAGTTCCTGTACAATCAATTGTGCCGCACGAACCTCATCAAGCGCAACAAAAAGAAGTTCAAGGGCTACGAGTTTGAGAAGGACACGCCTGAGCACAAGGCCAAGCTGGAGGAGGTGCAGAAGCTGGAGCCCAAGCAGCTGCGGACGCTGTGCGAGAAGCTGGGCTTGGACAAGAGGGGCGCGCCCACGGAGCTGGCCAGCAGGGTGGTGGGCTTCCTGCTGCTGCCAAAGCAGGCCTCCTCGCACGCCAGGGGGCTGATGAAGGAGAGGCCGGTGACTGACCGCGGCGAGGCCACGGGAGGCAGGCCCAGAAGGTCCGCTGCTGCTATTGTCAAGAGAGGTTACTCTAACGAGGAGTATGAAACAGATCCGGAAACCAAAGTGCGGGGACCCAAAGTCAGCAGGGATGATTTAGGGGATTCAGATGGCTCGTACAACCCGAGTGGCTCCGGACAGGAGGCGGACTCTGACTTTGACCCGTCAGTGAGGGAGGGGGGCGCTCCCTCCCGCAGGCGCCGCGCCCCCGCCCGCAGGGGCTCAGCCAAGCAGAGCAAGCAGAAGGGACGACCCAAGCATGGCGCGGCAGGAAGCCACTCAGCGAGTCAGAGGACGAGAGCGAGAGTGAGAACTTCGCTTCCGAGCAGGAGAGCGGCTCCGACGACCAAGGATTCTGATCCTTTGACGCCGGCGAGCAAGCGGGGCCTAGGAGCGGTGGCCGCCCGGGGACGCAAAGCGGTGCCCCCAGCCAAGGAAAGGCGCCCATGCCGGCCGCCAAGAGGAAAGCACCCCCCCCCACACCAGCCAGCAATGACGGGCAAAACCTTAAGGGGAAAATTCCGTGGAACGTCATTTTTCCTGACCACTGGATGCAACTGTGGGTCAAACTGCCCGTACCTTCTTAAATAAAAGACTGTTCCGGGGCGGAACAGTCTAAGGGGGGGATAATGTAACGAAATACACTGGTAGATGTTTATTGGTGTACGTGTGTTTTGAGAGAATGTTCTGGCCCAGACGATTGTAATTGTAAGGTGTGTATGTAGGTAGGAAATGGACTCTTCATGAAATAAATATGTCCAGAATCGTCTATACAACTGTGGTAGTGGAAGTTTCTAGGGCAGGCTGGAATGGCCCCTAGGTTCCGCTATAAGAAGGGCGACAATGGGCTGAAGCGAGTCAGTCTTCGAAGCACTCACACAGAGGAATATCTAGTTACTAGGGCGACCAATATGGTGTAAAATAAATGTAATCTGTGCGAAATAAATAAGTGTGTTAAAATAAATCTGTTAGAATAAGTCTGTTAAAAATAAATCTATTGTAAGAAAGTCTGTGTAAATAAACTGTATGGCTAACTTGTGTTAAACTTGTGTTTTAATTAAAAGAACCCAGGAAAAACGTAACAGTATCATGAAAGATTGCCCGAATTTGTCGCCAATTGCCAATCAAACACGCCATTTTGGTGTTGAATTAAGCTTTTAATTACGATTACTGGAATGTATTTGTAGGCCACTTATACCCATATAATGGTACAGACTGTATATTCAAGTGTGAACTAAAATTTACCAGATTCACCACGAAGCTTGGACCTACATTGAAGATAATGTTTTTATGTGTGTCATAATGTCTGGAGGTTGTAAATGAGTAGTTCTTTTTTTTTCAAAAAACAATGAATGGTATATTTCAAAGTCTAGACTTTTCACCGTATAAAATGGTTTACTTGTTACTTGGCTAAATTAGCGAATGGCATGGCTAACTTATCTTATCTAATCTAATCTAATCTAAGTTGCAAATATATGTTACATTGGAGATTCACATTACATGGATTCTCACAACCAGACACGTACAAGTTCGCGCTTGAGCATGCCGCATGGGAAATTACAACATAAAAACCAAATCTCAAATGGACATACACCCTGCAACTCTTGCCGTCCTTCCCTGAGACAGGGGTTTAGGTAACCATTCATTTTAACTTAGCTAAAATGAATGGCAAAAATATAAAATAACTATCCTACGTTCACCGTATAAGATGGTCAGCCGCATACCAACCTATAAGTCAAGGAACATACACAACAAATTAAATTTTTAAAATCAACAAATAATAATATGGGAATAAGTACAATTATGCGAAATTATGCGTGTCTGCTTGTGTGAATGCATTTAATATGAACCTCAAATGATACATATCTTTGCAACTTAGATTAGATTAGATTAGTACAAACATACAACGACATAAAATCATACTTTCGTAAAAATTAAAAATCCCCCCAAAAAGGTGATTCAGTTTTTTTTTGCATGTAAATTTTACACAATCGAGAGGAATGTCTTACACTTAGGATACTTAATTGTAAAGTAAAGTGAAACCCCGAGTAATTATTTATCCTCATGCAACAGAATGGTATAACTTACATAATTAATTTAAGTATTCTTTATAATTTAATTAGTTGCTATAATTAGTGAAATTGTCGCTCATTTTCACGGCGAAGTGCTCAGTATCCCAAGTATAAAACTTTACATTTAAATTCGACCATAGCGTTTACGCAAAAGTGTATGGAACTTAAAACGGCACCTCAACTGGGCGTTTCCGTTTCTATACATTTTTGGTAAAGCGCTCTTATATTTGGGGTTCTGGTTTTTATATCACGCTAATGAATGAGAATTTATAAATGTTTTTACGCCTGAAAACCAGTATGTGAAGCAATCCGTGAATTTATTTTATTCATTAAAAATATTTATTTATGGCAACTGATAAATTAATTTTACCACGAAAAATATGATGGAGTGGACAGAGGTGATAAGAGCCGTGGAAAATAATGTGACGTCACCTGACCAGGTTTCTGAGTTCAGCTCACCATTATACTGTTATTAAAAAACCTTAGTTCCTTGACTTATACGTTAGTATGCCGCTGACCACCCATGCTGTAGAAATTGGTTCACTTTGTCAATTTCACCCCTGTTTCAAGGAAGGACGGCAAAAGTTGCAGGGTGTATGTTCATTTCAGATTCAGGTTTTTATATAAGCGCAAACTTATACACGTCCGCTTACGAAAATGCATATAATGTGAATCCTTAATGTTACATATGTTTGTAACTTAGATTAGATTTGATTAGTCAGCTGCGGACCTCTAATAATTAAATACCCAGAAAAAATAATTGCGTGCGTAGAATCTCGAAAAGAAGAACAAAAGAGCGACACAGACTGGCTAAATAAGGCATCCTTCAAGAGGCTTGGAAAATGCCTAACTACAGGAGTTGATAGAGACAGACGGAAAACTGAGAAAAAAAAACAATATTTTGTAAATCAAGTAGGTATATTTTTCTCAATAGCATGATGGATCATTGTTTTAAGATACAATAATGGTTTTAAAATTGACCGGCAAACAACAGAATTGCATACATTATTTTAACAATATAAAATCATAGATAAAAGTTGAATTATTTAACGTATAAAACCCATATCAAACGTTCTACGCCATGCACATATTTTTGTAGAAAACTGTTGAAAAGTGAAAAATTTCACAGTTTTAAAAGGATCTGGTTCCTTATTATGGTGATTGATTATAGAATGATTATTCCTTGACTTAAAGGTTGGTATGAGGCTGACCACCCATACTGTAAAAAATGGTGCACTTTGCCAATGTCATCCCTGTTTCAGGGAAGGTCGGCAAGAGTTGCAGGGCTTTTGTTCATATAAGATTAGGTTTTTGTATTGTAGGTCCACATGCGGCATGTGTTAGCGCGAACTTATACATGTCTGCTTGTGCGAATGCGTTTAATATGAATCTTAAATGATACATATCTTTGCAGCTTAGATTAAGATAAGATTATTAGCCACTTCGAGAGCTTGGCAAACTCCACTTCAACGCAGGTGGTTGGTATTAGGCCGGCCGCCTTACCTGTAAAATTAAAAAGGTACCCTTTCAAACTTTCATGTTCAAAAAATTTAAATAGGTACCTACTCACTCACTCACATCGTTGCTATGTGAAAGTTTGTGCGAGATCGTACTAAGATTTATTTTAATTTTTTAGTCCAGGTAGGTATATAATAATCTATCTATAATCTAAGTTGCAAGGATATATTCATTCAAAGCTCTCAGATGTATGCCCACAAACAAACACGTGTAGTTCGCGCTTACAAATGCTGATTGTGTACTTACAAATAAAATCCAAACCTCAAATGAACATAAGCCCTGCAACTCTTGCCGACATTCCCTGAAACAGGGGTGACATTGGCAAAGTGAACCATTTTTTACAGTATGGGTGGTCAGCCTCATACCAACCTATAAGTCAAGGAATACAAGTAAAAATAACATTTAAGTATAAGAAAACAACAAAACCTTAAAAATAAATCTATACAAAAAAAGTAAAAAAAAAGAAATGTCTTATGCAAAAAATGTAGCAAGCCAATAAACCAACATTAAAAATCAGCATTGCAGATTAGCCGCCACTTCTTCCTGTCCTTGCATACTTCTTTCATTTCATCCAGAGTCATAATCTTTTTCATACAAGTCCTTCTTTTATTATGACTCTGGATTTCCCATTCATTCGCTATTTCAGAGATTTGATCCTTCCATACTTTTCTCGGTCTTCCTCTACCACGACATCCATCTATTCTAGCAACATATACTTTCTTCGTCAATCTTTCATCACTCATTCTCTCCAAATGCCCGAACCATCTTAACATACTTCTTTTAATCTTCACTTTCACACTTTCCCTTACACCACATTCTTCTCTTACAAAATCATTCCTCACCCTGTCACTTCGTTTTTTGCCAATCATACTTCTTAGATAGTCCATTTCTACTGTATGGACTTTACTAATTTCCCTTTCACTCACCGTCCAGGCTTCACTTCCATACATCAAGGTTGGCACTAGTATACCACCGTGCACCGCCAATCTAACATTTTTTGAGAGATTTTGGTTCCTGGCGATGCAAGCGGTCGCACCCAGTACACACCTGCCTTTCATTATTCTTCTTTCGAACTCACCGGTCATTCTTCCATCTTTTTCAAACTTACTTCCCAGGTATACAAACTCATTTACGACATCAACATTCATTCCATTAATTTTAAATTCATAATTCATATTTTCATCATCTCTTTCAAAAATCAATACTTTCGTCTTACTTGCATTCAACTTCAAATGGTTACCTAACAAAGCTTCATTCAATCTAGAGAGCATTGTTTGCAATTCTACTGCAGAATCAGATACAAGAACTGCATCATCTGCATACAGTAGAACACTCACTTTGCTCTCTCCTATCATCAATCCACAATCATTAAGTCTAGCATCCCTGACACACTTGTCCATAACTATGTTAAATAGCCATGGACTCATCACACATCCTTGCCTCACACCCTTATACACTTCAAACCACTCACTATACTCACCATCAATACGGACACATGCCTTACTATTTTCATAGTTTGCATGCACCGCACCTAGGAGAGCCCCATTCACTCCGTATGCTTTCAAAACATCCCATAACATACCTCTGTCCACTGAGTCAAAAGCCTTTTCCAGATCTACAAAGGCCGTGAACAGCTTCCGCCTCATCGACAATTGTTTTTCAACAAGTTGTCGTAGAGTAAAAATCTGATCAACACAGCCTCTACCGGCCATAAAGCCGGACTGTATATCGGAAATCCTTTCACTAGTAGTCAGAATCACATTTTTTATAATCACCTTACAGAAGACTTTTCCTGGTATACTAAGTAGACTGATTGGTCTGAAGTTCTGACAGTCTTTTTTGTCCCCTTTACCTTTGTAAATGGGAACAATGACTGCCTTCCTCCAATCCATCGGTACTACTCCTGCATTCACACAAAGCTTACATTATTCGTACATCCAATCTATCACACATTCACCTCCTGCTTTCAACATTTCACCATTTATACCATCAAACCCAGCAGACTTCCCATTCTTCAGACGTGAAATAGACACTTTCATTTCTTCTTTCAAAATATTCAATTCATTCTCTTCATCTATCTGTTCATAAATTCTTCTTTCACCCTGACCAAAAATTTCTTGAATATAGTTCTTCCATCTCTTGCATACTTCTTCATTCTCCCATACCATCTCACCGGCAGCACTTTTGACTCCCGGAGTGGTCAATGCAGAAGATTTATTTTTATCCGCATTGATCCACCTCCAAAATTCCTTCTTACTGTCGGTGAAACTTCTGTTAATCCTTTCATCAATCTTTCGTATAGATAAGCAAATAAACCTATTTTAATTGAAGCTTCCCCTATTTCAATATTAAATCAAATATTGAATACCGCTCGTATCTAATAAAGCACCTATCCTTGTCGGAAAACGCCATTAGCCTATGTTACGCGATAAACATTTCAATCAACAATAATTGTTCATACATATTATGCCAGTCATAAGTCATACTAAATGCGTTTGTATATACAAGACTTTTGCGGAACTAGACTATTAGCTATGTAATGTATGGTGCAGATTAATGTATAGGAGACTAAGGAAAATACTAAGGTTTCCAAAGACGTGCTGAGAATATAAACTAAGAATTATAACTGAAACTTTATATGAATCAATGTTAGGTTTGATTTAAATAATAGTTTGATAATAAAATAAATACTTATATGTACATAAATTTAGCATTTGATAGAAGGAAAATATTTTGAATCCGAAACAGATGTGGAAAAAATATCTTGCGAGAATCAATTGCATATTTTTTCATGTTCAATTAAGGTTTTTGAGATCATTTAATATTGATATTACTGAACTCAAACAAGTCATATTCGCGACCATTTTAAAACCGTATCTTTTCTTTCTCCGTTTAGTTACTTTTGTACACAAAGTCTTTTTCTGCCGTTTCTGTACTTTCATTCCATTGTTTTTCAATCTTCTACCTTATCACGATATTTAAGATAAGGTTTCGTCTTCAAATTGAGCATTGTATGTGTGTGTGATTCATTTTCCCCTAATTAACGTTTAAAAAACTTGATAACTATATGGCACACTCTTCGAGGTAGGTACATTTTTTACGCAACCACTACTAGTCTGCTTTCAAAGCATCGCCATCTCTATTTATAGGTGTATAAGGGCTACTCTAGCATACGCCACACCATTCTAGAATCTTTTTAACTAGAAGCTTCGAACGAACACTAGTATAACCACCCAAATACCGACGTCGAGAGACACACTCATCCAAGTAAGTAAAAGCACACAGACACATTAATCTAAGCTAAAGCTGCAGAGATATATATTATTTAAGATTTATATTAAACGCATTCCCACAAAAAGACATGTATAATTTCGCGCTAACACATGCCGCATATGGACCTACAATATAAAACCCAATCTCAAATGAACATTAGCCCTGCAACTCTTGCCGACCTTCCCTGAAACAGGGGTGACATTGGCAAAGTGAAACATTTTGTACAGTATGGGTGGTCAGCCGCATACCAACCTATAAGTCAAGGAACACATATGCTGGTATACCATTGGAAGAAAATATAAACCTCACAAATCCTTTTAGCTGTCATGTGTTGGTTAAACTATACCTAATACCCTAACAAATTGATGTGTCGGACGATTACTATACGACTTCCGACTCACATGACTCTCCTAGGACTGATCAAGTCGCGGTGACGTCACAGTTCCTAGATTGTGTTGACCTTTATCTCGCACGGACGTGACTTGGGGCGGATTTACGACCACATAAGTGGGACATGGTGAGGCGCACGATTGGATAGTAGACCTATTTTAATCCAAGTCACAAGATGGCAGTGGCGAGCATCTCATAAAGGCATCAGGTAGGCAACAAACGGTCTTCTCTTGTATCCTGCCGCCATTCCTCTAGGGGTAGCCGGTACCTCCACACAAGTGCCTCCACTTGACTCTGTCCTTGCATACTTAAAAAATAAAATGCATGCTTAAAAATTGTTAAAGAAAATATTTTACCTTAAAAAGGAGATTTAAAAAAATATTTTGTCATTGATAGAGCTCAAACATTATATACTGTTTTTTCCAAAGATGACGTGAGTTTATCCTCTGTCGTCGTGCAGAGAGGGTGTCTCCTGAAGACGTTGGCTACATCGCTAACGAAACGCAAACAAAAAAAATCCGTAATAAATATTTTTGGGGTTGGGGATCTTCATTTTTCCATTTTCTTATAAAGAACTTCGATTTGTTGCTGTATGGAAATATATATACTACTCGTAAAAATTTGCTTTTCAGTTAAATTGTATATGTTAAGAATTATCTACCTGTGAAATTTACCTTTTTGAGGGTCTTTCAGTTGCACAAAACATGTTAAAATCTAAAGAAAAAAAACTTTTTTTTAGAACGATGAGTAAATAGTTGGTTCGTGAAAATTTATTTAACACAATATAAAGATTTCAACCGAATCGCGTACATTTTATTTGCAATACCAAAGTTCGCAAAAATAATGAAAAATGCTAATAAATGAGCTCTGATATGAAATACAATATTACGTTTTTATTTTATTTTATTTGTGTATAATAGTTCAAAATAGTTTTTAGAAAAAAATCCTCCCGATCGTGTACACTGTAAATATTAAAAAAAAACTTATATCAACTAAATCATTCACTAGGGGTGCGTTTGTATTTACCTAGATTTTTGTATTACCGCGTTTTATATTCTGGTTCATTATAACTTGTTACAAATTTTGTATTTCCTTGACTTATTGGTTGGTATGCGACTGACCAGCCATGCTGTAGAAAATGGTTCACTTTGCCAATGTCACCCATGTTTCAGGAAAGGACGGCAAGAGTTGCAGGGAGTATGTCCATTTGAGATTTGGGTTTTTATGTTGTAGGTTCGCATGCGGCATGTGCAGGCCCGGATTAAGGGCGGTTCGAGCGGTACAACCGAACCAGGGCCCCCACACTCAGGGGGCCCCCACAGGGCCAAAAAACTCTTATATTTGTATTAGTGCCCAGGTCTTTCCGGGCATTTGGGACCAAAGGGGTCCCCGATGACAGACTTAATAGAAATGAGTTTACAAGCATTACAACAAAATATCTTTGAGGCATACGCTACCAAGGGGCCCCCCAAAAGCTAAAAAAATATTGTAGAGAAAAAACTTCAACGTACTTTTTTTTCGCAAAATATATGCATCTTTGAGGTTATGGAAAAGTAGGAGGGAAGGGGGGGGAGATTTTCATGGAGGGGGGGGCATATAGGGGGCCCCCGAACTTTACCCCGCACCAGGGCCCCCAGAGGGGTTAATCCGGGCCTGGGCATGTGCAAGCGCGAACTTGTACGTGTCTGCTCGTGAGAAT
This sequence comes from Agapetus fuscipes, assembly GCA_951799405.1. Taxonomy (NCBI): domain Eukaryota; kingdom Metazoa; phylum Arthropoda; class Insecta; order Trichoptera; family Glossosomatidae; genus Agapetus; species Agapetus fuscipes. Next base: position 2,382,132 of record OX637340.1, on the reverse strand, counting down.
GCATACAATGTGTATCCCCAAAGTTACATATCTTTGCAACTTAGATAAGATTAGATTGGACAACATTTTTGAAATCCAAACACATGCTTTTGTGTACACTTTTTACATTTTTTATTTAAACGCTTGAATCTAACTATTCCTTTCATTAATGAATTCCATTGAACAACAAAAAACTAATTTATCAAAGCACATGAGCCGTTATTTGCTATGGTGGTACGTAGTACAATCTTGTACTGGGTCAAGGAACATCAAAATTAAGTTCGCTAATAAAAAAAGCCTTTGGCTGAAATTCGTGACAAGAACGTGACTGAGTATTTATGTACGCCTCAGATCATTACTCCTTCTCGTTTAAGCCAATCTTATAAAAAGAAATGACTCATTTCTGTCACATAAAAAATATAATAATAATGCACTCTACTATCTAGATTATTTAGGAGACTTAATTCAATACCTTCTATCAATAAAGGCCTTATGGCAAACAAAAATTACGGTAGTAGTTGCGACGCAAACATTATGTTAAAATATTTTTCCAGTTTGGTGTCTGATTTTTAACATGAAAATTAATTTTATTTTGACCGCACCGTAGTCTAGTGGTTAACACTTCTGACTCGTAAATGGAAGGTTGTGGGTTTGAATCCCGGTGGAGCACAATTTTTTAATTTTTTTTTAATTAAAAAAATATATTTTCAAATATGCTCTTCACTGGGTAAAAAAAATCATAACCTTTAACAAAGCCTGGTCACCAAAGGTCCATCCAGCTTACAGCAACTGGGTCTTGCTTGAGAATTGGCGCTTTCTACAGCGACGAACAAGCTCGCAGAGGGCTATTGAGGTGTGATTCACACAAAAACAGCGCTCACCAAATAAACCATCTTGATATTACTATTGTTATTAATTTCCAGCAACTCACATTAGTTTTTTGCTTTATTTGTCTTTGAATTCTAATGCATTTGCCACAACGTTCCCCTCAGTGCTTGTTTGGCTTATCTACCATTTTTTCCAAAGATGTTTTTTTTTCAATGTCACCCCTGTGTCAGGGAAGGTTGGCAAAAGTTGTAGGGCTTATGTTCAATTGAGGTTTGGATTTTATTTGTAAGTACACATTCAGCATTTGTAAGCGCGAACTACACGTGTTTCTTTGTGGGCATGCATTTGAGAACTTTAATGATAGAAAGTCCAGCGTCCTACTCGCGGGACTTTACGTCCTACCGGTAGGACGCACGTTTTCTGTTTATTTGAGGACTTCTAGGCCTAGTAGCAGGACGTAATTTTTTTTGATACATAGTGCATCTCATTGGCTCTTAGCGAAATTTTAAATCATGCCGATACGATCAGTTGGGCCTAAATGGCTGCGAGTATAAGTCGAGGGGTGCGCTTTCGCGCTAAAGCGACATTCTTCTATGAACACAATGGCGAAAACACGTGGGGTCGTGAACATTTTGGGGACGACTACGATAGTACTTATTGTTTCAAAATACATTTTTGTATTTGTAACAAAAATACATATCATTGTTCTGACACAGTAAGAAAAGTAAAAAACAACTTTGTATGGGTGTTTTGGGACATAGATCGAAAAGTTTCAACCGTTCCTAAAGAAATTTTGTTTGGACATTTCGACAACGCAGTATTTACTAATACGCAGTTTATTACTAAATCTTGTTTGTGTAGGAATAAATAAATAGCAAAATAAATATGAGCAGTTCTTTATTATTCACCTTATTTTATACACCCATTTTTTCTGAAATATACAAAACACCCATACACATATCTCACACTCACTTTTAAGTACTCCAATACAATTCTCAACCTCCAATTACATGTTACTATACTTTTGTTAGAATTATACCAAAACTAATTGTTAGAATTATAAGCATAACTAGAATGTCATCAAAAGGTTGTCTACTTCTACCCGCATTCGTTACGCACGGCGAGTCGGGCCTGCCGGCAGGACCAGTGAGGAAAGTCCATACAAATTTAACGATAAAATGAGTCCTACTGGCAGGACCCGATACCGCCGGCACGTCCTTCCGGAAGCACCTTCCGGCAGGACAGACCACTGGACGTTCTATCATTAAATGAATATATCCTTGCAACTTAGATTATAGATTATAGATAGATGACGTGAGTGTATCCTCAGTCGTCGTGCAGAGGGGGTGTCTCCTTAAGACGTTGGCTACATCGCTAACGAAACGCATACATGTTCTCTTATAACGGTTTGTCTAATATCCGAATATATTTTTTTAACCGTCTATTTATTGCAAATGTAAATTCCATGTCATGTACCTGCATTTTCAAGTTCAAATGTAAATATTTACAGCGACATTACAATGGCTGTTTACAATCACGTAATTCCATCCGAAGGTACGCAGAGCCCAAACACAACGAAGGTTAGAAATAATGATAAAAAAATGATTGTCACTGATGCTCATTTTTTTTATTATATTGTCAACGCGATGTCAACAAGATAATTGTGTCATCAAAAATGTATTACCTAAGTACATACAATCCGGTTGATAAATATTAAATAGTACCTACATACAATTTTTCTAAGCAATACCATTCACGTAGTGTTCTTTTAACCGAACATTCGGTTAAAAGAAAAATAATCTTCGGTTCCGTAAAAAACAAAAGGTAAAAAAGTTACATATTACAGTTACTGTTGTTTGTTAGAAGAATACTAACTTTATTTCATTTTTGTTTCAATCTTATGTCTATGTAACGGAGTAGAAGAAGATTTAATTTTCATCAAATTGTAAGTTAATGTTCACTTGCTCCTACTAAAATAAATGACCATGAGTGAGTATAAACGGCCTTATTTTTATTATACGGTTATAAAAGATACGATGACATCCAATTATAACAGTAAAAATGATGCAAGTAGGTATTTGGTTTAGTTTATCTTACATCGAATGTAAAACGAAGTTCGGCCCATCCCTATTTTTTTTACATAACAAAATTTGTTATATAATTATTTATATTTTACAATAGATAATTTAAAAATATATATATTATCTTCTATATTTATGAATAAAATGTATTTTAAAAGTTTAAGGGTTTGTCTATGGACATTGTGAAGATTCATTTTACAAATAATAATGTAAAAATTTCATTTTTTTTCTTGAAGAGTTGATTTATTTCTCGAGCGCTTCGATGTTTTCATACGATTATCAAGAGAACAACTAAAATCTAAAATTAAAGCATAAGAAGAGGCTTGTAATTGTCTACGAGTGTTATTCATAAAACATAATACAATACAAGGATGATTGACTGATCATATTTTTTTGTTTTGAGACATAATGTTACGCGGCGGATAAGCCATGGATTTCCTGTGTGTGAATAACAACGTAAATGATTAAAATCTGTCATGTTTCTTCGACCGTTGACATTGGTGTAAGCTCATGTTAGAGATATTCGCAATCTAATTCAGTGGGCCAGCAACGTGTGATAAAAATATTTTTCAATGAAATGAACATATATGTATATATATTAGATAAATACTAACATATTTGTGTGTTATTCCCCAGAATGGCAGATATCCTTGACTTATAATATAGAGGAGTAGAAGCTAGCTTACGGCATTGATACATACTTTGGGGCACAGTTGTCCCCAGTCCTGTCAAAAACAACAATAAAAAATCATGTCTTACATGTGAAAACCTGTATTTTCTTGCTTTTTTCCTTACGTTTTTTCGACACCCAATAATTACACATGCTATAATGTTTTCAAATAATAGCTTTTACATTTAAAAATTGACAAAATTACTGATCAAAAGATTTATAACGCGTGCGCACAATGTTCGCGCAGGAATGAATATCAATGCTGCCAACACTCTAGAAATATTTCTTACTTTCATCCTAGTTGTTTTTGTATACAACTAAATAACACAGTGAAGATCTTTTTTCTCTTTTTTACTAAGGACCATTTTCGTAAGTAAGTTAAACAGATATTTCAAATTTTATTTATTTTTTATTTAAAAATATATCTAACACATTTTTAGTACATTTTTATTTGTTTATTTCTATTACATAATAAATAAATAGTTTTATAAGCTGTACCTACCTCACCAAAAAGAGGCAAAGCTTTTATAAATATGTATATTTTCGTTAAAATAATTTCTAGTCTACAGATACCGTAAGTCAATGGTAGATATGCTGTACGTGTATGACGTCTTAAGGCCGATTGCTCTCTGATATATTGATAAGGCACTCCACTATACTGAAATACTTATACTGCCCTGTCTATAATAACTCGTCTGATAACGCGGAAGGTTGAATATGAAGTATACAAAATTAATATGATGTAGGTTATAGTCCGGTCGATAGCTCAGTTGGTAGAGTGCTTGCATTCCACCCCGTGAGCTCGGGTTCGAATCCCACCGAGGGTGTCAGAAATGATTTGCCGTTTCGGTGTTTATTTCAAACCCCAAAATAAAATACCGGCAATGCTTACTCGGCCTTCGCAAGAAGTGAGTAACAGCCTCTTTAGGAGCTGGGAAACTCCCACTTCAACTGAAGTGGTTGACGTGAGGCCGGCTCCCTTGCCTGTAAAAATAAATAGGCTCCACTCGCCACACGCGAAAACCTTCGGGGATAATGTGGCAAGAAGTTACACTATATGTGTAGCTTAGTTGCGTTACATGTTGTGCAGTGCACTCGTGAAAAAAACAGTTCTACCGCTTCAAAGAAATATGTAAATTTTTGATACCAGGCGCGTGCACTGTAAAGAGCAATTAAATGGAGAAAAAAATAATGTAAATCTTCAATATATTTTAATCTTTATTGTAAAGATTTTAAGTTTTTATTATATCTATGCCTACAAGCAGACACGTAAGTTCGGGCTTATAGATGCTGCATGTGAACTTTCAGAAGAAAAACCCAAAGCTTAAGTTGAAATAACTTGCCTTGCAACTCTTGCAGCTCTTTTTTAAAGCGTGGGTGATATTAGCAAGGTGAGCCGATTTTTGCAGTTAAGGTGGTCAGTCTCATACCAATATATGACGTGTAAGCCTGAACTTACCTGACTGCTCCAAGGAAGAAGGAACTAGCTCCGAAATTGAGGTATTTGACTTATTTCCATTTCTGAAGGTAACAAATCATTATCTTCATTCCAAGATGACAGCTGTGTCTCTATCTCTTTTAAATCCGTAAATAAATGAATGTAAAAAATAGTTTATGCATTGTACTCCATGGAATAAATAACATTCAATTGGCTTTCCTGTAAAACTATATTTTTTTGACTTAGTGTTGTCTTCCTTGGAGCAGTCGACGTGTGCACTTGTGGGCAAGATGCATTTAATACGATTTTTTCCAACTTAGATTAGGAATTATTAAACAACAAAACACATACATTTTAGAAAAAATACGAAAACAGTGCTTTCTCTTGCCGCCCTTTCCTAAAGCAGGAGCTAAATTAGTGTATGAAGGGTGCCATACAACTCGATTTCCATCGGTTTCCCTTTTAAAATGAGGCAAAAATGATACAAAGTAGACTGCATGGTTTCAATGGGGAAAAAATACGTATTGTTTACTTTGTGTCTGTATTTTTTAATTACTTTGTTGCCTCATTTTAAAAGGAAAGCCGATGAGAATCGAGTTGTTGGCACCCTTCGCCAATTGTATACATATTTTATTTTATCCGTACATTGTCATAGCCGATCTTATGTGACAGTTAAATTATTTTGTCACCTATTATTTTAAACACGTGTAGATCCCAAAATGAATAGACACATTATCGAGGCGATGCCTGAGATTTCTAATGTTCATTGTGTACCTAGTAATAAACTAAAAAAAACTAGTACAAATGATATCCTGTGGTTAGATCATATGTATGTGATAAAAATCATAGGTGATCACAATCATGCATACAGGTGTGATTGAAATCGAAATCATTGTGTTATAAAATAGGAGAATCATTGTTCGATTGCTGTATTATATCACATACTTGGGTAACGTGTTTTTGAGTCGTCGAATACTTACGAATAAACGATAATAATTATTAAATTATAATTTTGTTATGTATTGACTGTACCTGTACGTACCTACTTCACGCATTTTGGTTCAATAACCTCTGCTGGGAAAAATGGACTAACTTAAAAAAAAATTAAAATGCGTACGGTTTTCGTAACTTTTTTAAACTAAATGTTTTTTAATCTTTAATCTTTAATCTAAGTTGGAAAAGTTAATATTAATTGAATTTTGCCTACAAGCACACACGTGTAAGTTCACGCTTAAAAATATATTGAGATGAGGCTGACCACCCATACTGTAAAAAAATGGTTCACTTGGTCAATGTCACCCCCGCTACATGGGGAGGTGGACAAGTGTTGCAGGGCTTATGCTCATTTGAGATTGGGTTTCATATTGTAGGTTCACATGCGGCATGTTGAAGCGCGAACTTATACGTGTCTGCTTGTGAAAATGCGCATAATGTGAATCCTTAATGTTACATATCTTTGCAACTTAGATTATAGAGATTATAGAAGTCAACATAAATCGACAATAATAATGTTGTAGTAACTGTAATTGTAACTCTGTCGCCATTCCGCTAGGGGTGGCCAGAGCCTCTGCAGAGTTGCCTCCATTTTTTCCTATCCTGACGTACCTCTTTCAATTCCTTCATATCCATCACCTCTTTCATGCATTTTCTTCTTTTACGCTCACTTTGTATATCCCGTTCTTTCACAATCTCCACAATCTGATCACTCCATACTTTTCTCGGTCGTCCCTTCCCTCTTTTTCCTTTCACACTTTCTTTGTATACATACTTTGTCAGTCTATCATCATTCATTCTTTCTAGAAAAACTTTTTTTTAGAAAAACTGATTTTCCTTTAAAACCCATTTCTTTCAATAAAAAGCACTTGAGTCTTTGATCAAAAATTTGATTGACCAAATGATAAGTTATTGCGGCAATTTTTGAAACATAAAACGGTGAATAAACAATCCAGCAAATGGTCAATTTGGCCAATTGTGTGCGAATTACTTGCCTCATTATTTACCTTGCCAGACCTGTGACATACAAGTGAGTCCAACACCCAAGTATAAAACACAACGTCTTAACTCAACCTTCGCGTATCACAAAAAAAAAGGTAAATCAAACAGCGCCACTCGAGAACGTTTTAGTTTCCTATGAAATTGTTCAAGTTGTATACTCGGGGTACAGAGTCAATTGAGTCACAATGAACCAAATGCAGCAATCTAGGATTTAAAAAATATATATGTTAATACATAGAAATGATGAGAGAATGCTTTTCTATGCTTCCATATATTTATCTTTTTTTTTTTATAATCCTAGATTTACATATTTGGTTTTATTCCTCTCAATTGGTACATTTCGCGACTGATATTATTATGATTACATGTATTATGTGGTTGGTAGACTTGGGCGTGGGATGTACCTTGTGACTTCGTCATCTCGTAAATGTCAGATCAAATTTAAAGTCACCGTCAATCATTTCAGCATGGGTGTGGAATCTTTGGATAGTCACAAGTGTGGAAAAAAAGTAATGTCTAATCTAATCTAATCTAATCTAAGCTGCAAAGATATAATATATCATTTAAGATTTATATTAAATGCATTCTCACAAGCAGATATGTATAATTTCGCGCTAACACATGCCGCCTGTGGACCTACAATATAAAAACCCAATCTCAAATGAACATAAGCCTTGAAACAGGGGTGACATTGGCAAAGTGAACCAATTTGTTACAGTATGGGTGGTCAGCCGCATAACAACCTATAAGTCAAGGAACATACATGACAAATTACATTTTTTAAAATCAATAAATAACAATATATACATGGACATAACAAACTAAATCATAAAACCAATTTTACTTAAACAAACCCCAGCTGCCAACATCACAGATCAACCGCCATTTATTTCTATCCTTACATACTTCTTTCATTTCCTCCAGAGTCATAACCTTCTTCATACAAGCTCTTCTTTTATTATGATTCTGGATATTCCATTCATTCGCAATTTCAAACCACGACATCCATCTATTCTACCAACATATACTTTCTTCGTCAGTCTTTCCTCATTCATTCTCTCCATATGCCCAAACCATCTTAACAAACTTCTTTTAATCTTCACTTTCACACTTTCTCTTTCACTTGCAAGGTTATGTGGAAAAACCATAGAAGAAAATGTATGAAATCTGTCAGCTGCAAGACTTTTTTTTCCAATTGACAGGGGAAAATCTTCAAAATGTTCTGCCATTGTTTCCGCAGGCAAGGTATGTGAGATTTTTACTGACTAAAAACCCCCCTCTCCATCTTGCCACACCCAGGGACTGCCGTCAAGCATAACTTCAGAGTGTGGTGTGTCTTTACATGCACAGCATGTCTTCACATTTCAGTTGCGTCAATTGGCAAAACTACACTATCTACATTTTGGCGGGTCGTGTTCATCCTTCGCTTCACGCGCTCGGCATCCTCCTTCTCTCCGATCACGGGAGAGGCAAATGTATCCCAGGCCCACCAGTTCTCTTCTGATTGGAGCATTGACGGTACTACCATGTCCAGGTCTAGTCGATCGACCACAATGGTTGCCATTAATGACCCCCTGTGGTCCGCCCAGGCAGGACACGACAGTAGCGTGTGCTCCGCGTCATCATTTTCTGAGTCGCAGTGCCAGAATGCTGCAGTTGCTTCTTTTCCTATCCGGTGTAGGAAGAATCCGAAACAACCCGGCTGCAAGTCTCATTACCATGGTAAATCTTACCTACCGAATATCGGCAATATTTTTATAAAAACTAATCAGCTGATTACTTTCGGCCATCTTGGATTGACAGGTCTTCACACAAATATTACCAATATTCGGTAGGTATGAATTACCGTGGGGATGAGACTTCCACACCAGAGAGGATTTGAACAACGTTGATAGAAACTAAACATGTAATATGTATTATTACAAAGACGCTGTGCATTAACACCTGATCGGATAGACAAAGGTCTGTCAAACAAATCAAATAAGAGACAATTTGACTGTCTGATAAACTGTTCGAGCTCGTCTATATTAGATCGATTTATTAAAATATGAAAATCCTGATTGATTATTTTTTTCAATTATGCGCATGAAAGAGATAATCGAAGGACAAAAGGAATGAGTTTTCTCCATCGAGGAAAGAAAGTTATTGTTTTTTTTTTAAAGTTAATTTTTAAATTATCGTTGTTTGTCATTTCTACGAAAGTAAAATAGAAGTATTTTTATACTTGAAAGTATTATTGTACCAAAACTTTAAGTTTTGGATTAAGAAAGTCCATACCATTTTTCACGCCTGCATTTCAGATGCTAGACAAAGTCTTAGTAGTAAGAGCAGAGGCCAAAGGGAGAATGGGTTTTTTGTTATCCAAGAGTGAAAAATATTACTTGATTATGTTCATATTCAGAGTACCTAAAGCAATCTAATATAAGAAGCAAATTGTGAAAAAAGTATTGTGGTTTTCATTTCTTCTTATGAAGAATTGATTTTTTTTAAAGACACGTGAATGAAATGAAAAATAGAAAATTGTCGACCCCTGACAAGATCTTAATTACTTATAATTTGACAAACCTCACGCAGTTCTAACCGTGACTTTGGTCAGTGCTTGATCGGTCGGGCCATAAATCTAAGTTGCATTTGTTGGACATCGGAAGTACCTCGATAGAACGCGAGGGAAACGTCAATCAAACGCTATTCCGTGATAATATTTTAAACAACAATGGTGTGGACGAGAGAGATTGGAATAACGAAAATCAAATACGCTCAAATTTTGGGTAAAGCAAAAAAAAAAAACGTACCGCGTTCCCTTTCAAATTGAAATGTTGCAAGACATTTTCTAATACAAATATTTGAAACATACCTGCCTGAATAAAATACCTACATTTCTAAAATTACATCGATTTTTTATGTTTTTTTAGATGCAAATTTGAAAGTGCATAATAAATTGCAATCTATATTTTGGCTTCTGAAAGAAAACTAGAAACTGACCTAGTCAAAATATGTTTACAATATCGTGTCTTCATTTACTTGCAGCAGTTTTGCATTTTGTCTTGTTGACCTTATCAAATCTAATCTAATTTAAGTTTCAAAGATATGTTACATTGGGGATTCACATTATATGCATTCTCACAAGAAGACACGTACAAGTTTGCGCTTACACAATGCACATGCCGCATGAGAACCTACAACATAAAAACTCAAATCTCAATTGGACATACCCCCTGCAACTTATGCCGTCCTTACCTGAAACAGGGTTGACATTGGCAAAGTGAACCATTCTTTACAGCATGGGTGATCAGCCGCATACCAACACTTAAATAAATAGATGTGTTATTAAGTTATAATTAATTTTTGTTTATACACCTACTAGTAAATGGATTAAATTTCTCAGATATTCCTTGTGAAGTGCATTCCTGATTAAATATTTCAAATTTAATTTTTTCTGAGTAAATGTTATTTACCGATAAACCAAGTGCTAGTAAATACTAAAAGTGTTATTCAAAGACATTTTAATCCGTGAATTAGTTAACAAAATATCATTTAATCGGCGAATGATCTACGTGTTAGAATATGTATGAAGTGTTTACTTAAAGACAGTGTTAGTCATTAGATATTGAATTTGTTTGAATTTTTGTATGGAATGTTCAAGTATGAAAGGGCGGTGAGCCTATTGTAGTACAGTAAACAAAGACTTATCACTTTCATGAAAAAAAAATAAAGATGATAAAGAATGGGTTAGGTTAGGAATTTCAAGTATGAGCAATATATATATATATATCTGTACTTTAGGGCAAAAACAACGGAAGTCTACTTTTTTGGGTTTTTGAGTTAATGATGCAGAAATTATTATAATTATCTGTTCTATAAGTGGTAAAAATATTGGAGTCCTCGGACTCATAGTTACTGAGATATCAAGTGTAATAAATATGGGATGCACATAAAAGTGCGAGCATAAACCACGGAAGATACACATACGTTGTTCACATTACTTCACATTAAATAAATATCGATAAAAGAAGATAAACAGTTTTTACAGATCAGAAATATCTCGTCTAGTTTAGAAGTTATGATGGTTTAAAAAAGTGCACATTTTCACTAAAACTCGTCTCCTGCACATTTTACTAAATGTGACTACCGTTGTTTATGCTCTAAGGTACAGATGTTATGTTGGCGTACATAGCTTACTATCGTTATTAAATGATGTGTAATATGTACTTCTTTCCATTCAAACATGTACATCCATTATATTTGGAACGAAAAAAATAAAATATATTTTTTGACTGAGGAAATATAGGATTTGAATATGTTTATGATAGGTCATTTTTAAAATTATTTTTGAGCTTAGGTTGTTACCGTAGAGAGTGAGTTTTTTTTATATAAAGTGATGAATATAAACTATTTGAAAAAGTCTACAAGGAAAGGATGAAGTGTCGGAAACTCAGTAAAGCCTCTAGCCACCTATTATAGAACGATAATAGAGTGTCAGTGTTTACAAAAGAACTGTTCTTTTCATTAAAAAAAAACCTTTACTTTATAGGAACAATGAAAACCAGCTTGATCTTTCATTTAATGAAAAAGACAGAGAAAATAAGAAGATAATCTCCCTAGAATCGGAAAATAACAAGGATTCATTTAATAAAATTAAAAGCAATATTTTGCATTTTGAGACTGGAGCGTATTATTTGTGAATAGAACCTTCATTCTACAGCCTGATTAAGCTGTTAAACATTCTTGTAAGAGCGTTGTGCACACGAAATACGAGTTTCATGATAGTATTGAAATTCAAAAAGATTTATAGCCCTGCAACCATTTCGCCTTGTACAAACATTTTTGACAAAAGGTATTGCAAAATCGGCTATAGATTGATTTACAGTATTTTATCGTACGAGAGATTAGCGAATAGCTCACTTTAATTGTGCATGACCCATTGCAACAATGAAAATGTCAATACGAAAACAATCTGGCTTGATAAGACTGATGGCTATTTAAGTACCCAGCTCAATACCAATATAGTAAAGCCACGATTATCCGAGTGTGCTTTATCCCAGTCCCTGATTAAAACCGCTCTAATTGAGTGTACATGTCATAGAATAATATAGTCCCTATACTGTAACTATAACTGTAACTCTGTCGCCATTCCGCTAGGGGTGGCCAGAGCCTCTGCAGAGCTGCCTCCATTTTTTCCTTTCCTTACATACCTCTTTCAATTCATTCATATCCATCACCTTTTTGATGCATTTTCTTCTTTTACGCTCACTTTGTACATCCCATTCTTTCACAATCTCCTCAATCTGATCACTCCATTCTTTTCTCGGTCGTCCCTTCCCTCTTTTTCCTTTCACACTTTCTTTGTATACATACTTTAATCCGTGAAGAATCCATATGAAGAAATATTTTGAAAAAATATCTGTCAAGCCTGTTTCAGGAAAAGTGGGCAAGAGCTAAGGGATTCATGTTTATTTGAGTTTTGTATCTTGTTTTGTAATAACACATATGTAAGAAGCTCACTTAAATACATTTAAAGTTGCTTTAGCTTAGAAGGGGAAGCGACATAAAGCAATGCTTGTAAAATACTTTTTCCTCATGAAGAAATGGAGACACATTGCCTCAAACTACTGTATTCCTCATAGACATAGTATTCCTTGATGACGGCAAACTGCGTTTTATTTTTAAACTATATTTTGCTTATCCAACTGTTCAACACTAAAGTATACATTAACACACTCGATAATGAGTACCTACGAACATGCTACATTTTAATAAAGTTCATCCGAACAAGTCTGCTATATGTGAACATTCGCAGAAAGGGGTGAATCATCTTATCAGATTTGATAAAACAAAAATTATATTTAAAGAAAGATTTCTCATCCTCCGACTTGCGAAGGAAGCAATTGAAATACACAGGCACCCCAACTTCAACAGAGATGATAGCTACAAGCTTTCCACTATATGGAGGCCAGTACTAACTTCAATGATCCACCCTTTCATTAATCGGACGATTTCACAAGAATACATAATATCGTCCTTCTGTACCTACAACTGGAGCTAGAGCGACATCTATGGATGTATCTCCGAAGGTTACTAAAAATACCTACAACCTTCGGCCTCGATCTTACAGCAATAATTCAACAGTTCGTGGTTCCTCCTTATAAAGGACACACGTCTCCTGAGGACGTCGGATATGACTCCGACGAAACGTAGAGAAAATCGTTCTTCTCTTTTGCACGGTCAGTAAAATCCGTTTTTTTCATTCTTTAAGTTCATCTTCTGTTTCAATAGTAGGGTTATTTTACAGCGACGCTCATCCATCTTTTTACCCATTTAAAATGAGGTTAGGGCTTAGTCCTTTAAAATGTGATTTTATTTCACAGCATATGAGATTGGCGGTACACAATGGCATATTGGTACCGACATTGATGTATGGAAGTGAGGCGTGGACAGTTAACGAATGTGAGTTGAGTAAAGTATGTACGGTTGAAATGCCTTACCTGAGAGCAATGCCTGGAAAGACACTAAATGATAAAGTCCGCAATGATTATGTGATGAACAAGTTTGGTGTAAAAGAGAAGTTAAGAATGAAAGTACAAAAAAGCACTATGAGATGGTTCGGACATCTTGAAAGAATGGATGATGAACGACTTACGATGAAAGTGTACAAAGGAAATGTCAAAAGAAAGCATGGAAGGGGCAGGCCGAGGAAGGAATGGATAGACCAAATAGGTGAGATTGCGAAAGAACGGAACTTGCGAAATGAGAATAAGAGAAGAGCATGTATGAAGAAAGCGATGAATGTTGAAGAGATGAAAGATGTATGTAAGGACTGAAAAAAGTGGAGACGCATCTGCGGAGGTACCGGCTACCCCTAGTGGAACGGTGGCAGGATACAGACGTAGTATCCGAGCTTCTAATTATGTGAGGCAGGTTCTGTCAACTCGGATAATCGATGTTCTACTGTATTGTCTCTGCTTATCCTTATCACACAGAATTAATTGAGCATTAATAAAAACGATTCGCTGATCCTATCAACAAGTCACTCTCACGTACAGCTGTTGCCACCAGACCACGGCAACCGGAAATTTTCCACAAAAAAAAAACAACGCAAAAATGTGCCAAACCGGAAAATGCGTGACTTCAAAAAAACCTTTAAACCCTTGTAAACCCCTTTGACGTACGGTTTTAAATAAATATTTTCATTAATATTTTTTCTGTAAGCCAAAGTGATATCCCGAGTTGATTTTTTTAATAGTCACACTGATTTTTCTGTTACGATTCAGAGTCTATAGGTTACGTTATAGATCGAACGCGTAAAAAAATGTTCAACAAAAAGTTAAGTGACCTTCTGAAGGTTGGAAAAGTCAGCCGTGACCAAATGGTCCACAATGCCGCAGATGGGACTCAAGGTAAAAAAAATGATTTGGATTTGGATGGTTGGTATTGAGGCTGTGCTTGATTGGGCCTGACGCACTAACTGACATTGTAAAGGTACAGAAGTACATCAGTAATTAGTGATATTCAACGCATGGTGAACTTGAAATGGGTAATTTTGAAACAGCTGGATATTTAATGAAGCTTCCGGGTCCAAGAAAAAAATCCATAATGAGATAAAGTTTAAAAAAGTATCGTACTGCATTTCTATTTAACAAATCTAATGAATATTTTTGGTCTTCAAATGATAAAAGTTCTCTCTTGGTTACTATCTTATGAATGACAATACAGTCAATGTGATTTTGTTGAAGTTTTAAAAACGAAATGAGAGAGTTCAATCTACGGTGTCTTCCGAAAATGACACAAATATGTGGAAAGGATCAGAAAATAATTACCTGTATTTCCCATGTATTTCCAGATATATATTCTATTTAGAAAGAAAACTGGATTGCCGTATTTGATCTATATTAAGTTATTCAATAAATGTGTAAAAATGACACATTGGAAAACAACTTGATCTCTTTAAAGTTGTCGTGAGAATTTTACGATGATCATAAATTTATACTATCTGAGTAATTCGGATTTAAAAACACATTACTGAACTTCGGCACAGGTGATTCACTTTTCACATATGCATTGAAATAATTTATGCAAAATAGTGCAGGGGTGATATTTTGTGATAATTTCCCTTTATTTTTCGTACGAATTCCAAAAATAATGAAATGTTTACTGCAAACAACTTTACTTAAGCTTTACTTTCTTCGGCTCATAAGCCTTGAAGGCTCAGGGCCTCCCGCACCACAATCCTCCAGGACTCTCTGTCTTGTGCTGCTTCCCTCCATGGTCCCCTCACTCCCAGAACTTCGGCGTCGGCTTCAACGTTGTCTGCCCAACGTGCTCCAACGTTACTGCAACCAAAGAAGCTCTTTTTATACTAAAAGATATTAGAAAAATTAAAAGGTTAAAAATTAGCATAAAGAGCCCAAACTGAGAAAAAACATAGAAAAAAACCTATGTTGGCTGCCGATAGACCTTTCCGTATTTATTTGAAGATTGTATGACATAAAACATGGTGGCGTATCAACAGCTGATCCATTTTATATGGAACAACGATCAGCTGTTCAAACACCGCCATGTTTTATTACGTCCTATCTTTAAATAGGTTCGGAATACGGTAAGATCTACAGACGGCCGTCGGACTTCCACCCCAGGTCTCAGTAGCACTTAGGTTGATTTTTATTTATAATCCATAATCTAAGTTAAAGATATATTAACATTTAAAATTCAAATTGAATGCACGTCCACAAAAATTAATGTGTAAGTTCGCGCTTACAAATGCTGCATGTGTACTTCCAAATTAAAATCTTCCTCAAATGAGCATACACCCTGCAACTTTTGCCGACATTCCCTGAAACAAGGGTGACATTGGCAAAGTGAACCATTTTTTAAAGTATGTGTAGTCAGCCTCATATCGATGCATAAGTCAAGGAATACAAACAATTAATTATTACATCCAGCTACAAAAACAATAAGACCAAAATCTATAAAAAACGAAAATTTAAAACTTCAAAGCCTTTGCCATAAAACTTTTTCATAACCTACATGGAAATGTGCATTGTAAATGAATAATAACCATTCAATCGTAAAAGTGGAAGAAACTAAGTTTTGGCGGGATTGGTTAAAATTGGGGTTCTAATCTTATCTAATCTCATCTAAGTTGCAAAGATATGTTACATTGGAGATTTACATTACATGCATTCCCACAACCAGACACGTACAAGTTCGCGCTTGCACATGCCTCATGTGAACCCACAACATAAAAATCAAATCTCAAATGGACATACACCCTGCAACTCTTGCCGTCCTTCCCTGTAACAGGGGGGACATTGGCAAAGTGAACCATTTTTACAGCATGGGTGGTCAGCCGCATACCAAACAGGAGTTTAATCTAATCTAATCTAAGCTGCAAAGATATATATCATTTAAGATTTATATTAAATGCATTCCCACAAGCAGACATGTATAATTTCGCGCTTGCACATGCCTCACGTGAACCCACAACATATAAACCAGATCTCAAATGGACATACACCCTGCAACTCTTACCGTCCTTCCCTGTAACAGGGGTGACATTGGCAAAGTGAACCATTTTTTACAGTATGGGTGGTCAGCCGCATACCAACCTATAAGTCAAAGAACTTTAGGAATTCTTCAAGGAATTTTGTTAGAGTTTAAAAAAATGAAATGTCTAATAAAGTATAATTTGTTGTTTCAGGAATGGCGGCCGACGGGTCGACTACGGACATCACAGGCCTTCTCAATGATACCGGCAAGTCGTTTTGCAATCAGCTCCTCAATCTTCCAATTAAACTCATTGCTTCCATCACAGGGAGGTACTCTATTAGCCTATCCAATGCAACACAGTTGACCTACGGACTATAGATACTGTTCACATACTCAATTACAGCTGACAAGATGTTATATCCGCTAAACTAGTGATCGATTTCCTCAAAAGGAGCCAATAGATTCCTGGAACAAAAATAAATAAAATCTCTGTTGTCAATTGAGTGTTATAAAACCAAAGACGGCGATTTGGTGGCTCATTTATCATTGCATCATTTGATTTTATCAGGAATTCTACAGGAAAAAATAGGGTATTTTTTCTATTGTGGTATAATTTTTTATTTCCTCGATGTAATGTTTTCTATTCCTAAAATAATTACAAAAATTAAATTAAAAACCTAAAATAGTACATTATAAGAAAACGACATCTACAGTAATTATTTTTTATTTTTATTATATATTATTTTTATTTTTTTTTTATTATATTTTTTTTTTATTAAATTATTTTATTTAAATTTTTAAATTATATATTACATTAGATTAGATTAGATTAGATTAGACATCTACAGTAAATGGTTTGCACTATTTTTGTTAAAAAATGAACTGGGTGTGAAGAAGGTTTGTGTCTTGGATGTTCGTCGAAGTCGATGAAAACGTTGCGTTATTTAAATCATAGATGACGCTGTGCAACAATTTTTTATCAGATGAGTAGCTAAAAAGTTTGTGTAAAATCCGCTAGATGCCACTTTTCGAAAGGTGGCAGTATTTTTAGTTGAGTCGCTAAATAGTTTGAGTATAATCCGCTAGATGCCACATTATTTCAATATTTAAACTATCTTAGTATTAGCTTATGGATTAAAAGAACAGATGGCAGTATTTTTCTCAACATACTATTTTATTTTGTTACTCATATTTTATTTTGGACTGGGAAGTGATCCTATTTCGTAAATAAATTACAAAATCAATCTTTTCTCAAGTATTGAGGTAAGGTTGAGTATTTTGAAATTTGTACCTTCATTTTTTGCAGGTATATCTGAGTTCGTAGTAAAATGTACGCATTTCTAAGAAAAGAGGATTCCCAGCATCTTTGAGGTCCTTTGTCCCGAAAAAGGTCCTACTATTCAAAAAATCAATACAATATAATTTTTTGAAGTGCACCTTCTATTATCACAGCTACCTTGCCATCTTAGTCTACCTGTCGATTTTTTACACAAGTTGGTAAAATTTATTGACGTGATAGGTACCTACCCAGATAGCATTTTAAACTTGCATCTGACTTGCAACAAGTTTGATGTGTCAAAAGTGAAGGCTTGCTGCAAGTTCGCAATGGCAAGTATATACACTTGAGGCAAGTTTGAATCAAACTTTCTAGTTTCCCAGCAACAAGCTTGCAGGAACTTTGTCATAACAAAGTTCCCGCAAGCTTGTTATGACAAATTTGCCAAATGTTTGCTTCTGCAAATCATATACATTTTTTTATCATATTTAAAAAAACAAAATTAGAATAAAAAGATAAAATATTTTAATTTTATTTTATTTACAGTTCGCTTATAGTAGTAACAAAGTTTTATAATAATCACATCATCATTGGCACGACCTCCCTCAGCAACCGCTGCCACCGCTGTCTATCCAACGTCTTCCTCCTCCAGCCCCACTGCACGACAATCCGCCACGACTTCATCCAGCTATCTTGAACGTGGTCTTCTCACTGTCCGCCGTCCCTCCGGGTTCGTCATTACAATCGTCTTCTCCAGGCTATGATGGTCTAATTGCTGAATGTGCCCCAGCCAATGCAGTCTGTTGACCTTTATTGAGCGGACCACATCAGCGTCCTGGTACAGCTTATACAATTCGGAGTTATATCTTCTTCGCCATGTTTCTAGTCACACTCAGGTACATTATTCCCCTAGCCCCGTTGCTTTGTCTCTCGGCTCTGTAACAAAAAAACAAGGATATTTTTAGTAATTATATTACAAATCATTTATAATTAAGGATGTAATACACACTAAGTACTATAATCTATAATCTAAGTTGCAAGGATATATTCATTTAAAGCTCTCAGATGTATGCCCACAAACCAACAAGTGTAGTTCGCGCTTACAAATGCTGAATGTGTACTTACAAATAAAATCCAAACCTCAAATGAACATAAGCCCCACAACTTTTGCCGACCTTCCCTGAAACAGAATAAAATACTGATTTCATTATAAACAGTTTTAATTTTCTTTTTAGAAATTTGTTCCACGGTACTCCGTTTTCTTAGAAATTATTAAAGCAAATATTATAAAATACCAAGATCGGATTGCCCTGTAAGGAGTTATTTATGGAAACACATAAAAATATAATATCCGATGAATAAATTTTAACTGTGTACTTATTTTTATTGCAAATAGGATGATACTTCTTTATGGAGTCAGACGCTACACAATTTTTGCCCAGTGTCGCGCAGCTTTCACCGCTCTATCGTTACCCTCTATTAGGTCGGCCAGTGTGCAGCTTGTTGGGCAGGCCGAACAGATCCGAAGATGATCCATGAACTGTTGGGCTCCGCATTCACAGAGCGTGGTGCCATCTTGATGTAAGATTGCCCAGGTCATCATGTTACAATGCGCTCTGCCAACACCCGTTCTCAACCTGTTTAGGGCCCTCCATAGAGACTACTCACGATCCTGTCCAGGTGGGAGCTTCTCGCTCGGCTGCACAAAGTTATCAGGTCGCTCCAAATTCCACAGACACAGTCTCTCCCACGCCAGCTCCATAGTCAATCGGTGCACAGAGCTCAAGAAACTGTGACGCCACAATGTCCAAAAAGGCAGTGCTGTAGATTCTTCAGGGATTTTTGTTGTCAACCCTCGAGGCCTCAAGGGAGAGGAACTGAAACAAGTGTAATAACAATCAGTAACTGTTGGGTGTTCTTTGAAGCTTCTAAATAAATCTTGAGGTATGATTCACACTAAAACAGCGCTCATCAAAGAAATTATCCCCATATTATTATTGTTATCCGGGGCTTAGTTTCCCTAGCCACGGACATCATATTATATGTCTAATCTAATCTAAGCTGCAAAGATATATATCATTTAAGATTTATATTAAATGCATTCCCACAAGCAGATATGTATAATTTCGCGCTAACACATGCCGCATGTGGACCTACAATATAAAAACCCAATCTCAAATGAACATAAGCCTTGCAACTCTTGCCGTCCTTCCCTGAAACAGGGGTTACATTGGCAAAGTGAACCAATTTTTTATAGTATGGGTGGTCAGCCGCATAACAACCTATAAGTCAAGGAACTGTACTGCCAGTTTTACAGGCCAGTTTTGTAGTTTTGTTTGGTTTTGTTTGGCACAGGCCAGTTTTACAGGTTTTACGGCCAGGAATAAGTACTGCCAGTTTTATCAACACACATCAAATGGCTTCATCGAACTAATTTTGCAACTTATTTTCACAGAATATGTCACATTTAGGTTACAAACAACTTTGCTGAAATTTACTTTCAAATTTTTACGTGAAAATATTTGAAATAAATAAAAACGTAAGTTCAAAAAGTTAGTGCCAAAATCTAGATAATACACATTTCTTATTTCTACAAAAAGTACATCAAACACGTCCTACTAAGTATTCAAAAGGAAATAGTTTTACATACCTGGTAAATATGATGTAGGAACATGCCGAAACATTTTAAAAGACGTAAGTACATTACTAATCGTCAAATAAACACGTATCTGATTCCTTTAACTTCCGTATTGAAACAATGAGGTACATAACAAAGGCGACTGGACATTATAAAACGCAAAATAACAAAAATGTAAGAAATTCACAAAGCAAGGTCGTATACAAATAATGGCGGCCGGCCACCCGCCACACGCGGACGCGGTCGCGTGGGGCTAGGGATACCAGATGAAAAATTTAAAATTCCTGACAAAAAGCCTAATTTCCATAGAAAGTCCTGACATTTTGTTGCAAACGTAATTAAACACTGCGTACTTACTTAATAAGTACAAAGCTAAAGCATAAACAAATATTTCAAACTAACTTGTGTTTCAAATATTTTTCTATGCTTTGACTATTAAAAAATTGAAAAGTCCTGATACTTCCGAAATCCGGTCGCAATCCCGACAAGAGCCTAAAAATCCTTACGTATGGCAGCCCTACGTGGGGGGTCTCTCGTGACGTCATTTCAAAGTTGTTTGAGAAACAGCCACAGAGAGAGTAAAATTCAGAAATAATGTTGCCAAAACCAAAATATGCCCAAAGATTTCTAGGCATGCGCGTCACAATCTGTCAACTCGTGTCTGATCAGTGCTGCCGCTGGGAAAAAAGTCGCGAGATTTAAAAAAAGCAAAATAGCAAAATCGATAAAACGGCAACACTGCTAATCGTATTTTTGACAGCCCGTCATGCAAGTTTGTATCAAACAAAAAGCAAACTTGTTTATTCATATTTGAAACATGATGCAAAATGCAAGCTTGCAGCAATATTGCAATAAACTTATTTTGTCATATTTGACATGACAATGTAAAATCAAGTACAAATCAAACTTGCAGCAAACTGACCTGCTATCTGGGTAATAATAAATCTACCTGCTATATGGTCATACCCACCTTACTATTTTTCGTTCCTATACCTACAACTATAAAATAGTTTACTATATATTATATTGTAAACATGTTGTTACAATATACCTACTAGTAACATTAATAATTTATAATATGGATTGTAAAGTAATGAATTCCGAGCGTCTTTAGCACGAGTGTTCCAAATTTACACTTTTCTCGCCGAATAAACGTCACACATCTAATAAAATAAAACTAAGGTTCATACAAAAGTTCTAGTCAGCTCTTACCCTAGCAATCCGGCTGTACGACGTGACATTTTTTCTGTGTAGACCTTATTTTACTATATCTACATACGAGTATAGAAAATACCCAACAAGAATACATATAAGAAAGCCATTTTACCTACCTACGCTTCAAAATTTTGGATAACAACCTGAATTTCGTGAATTGCAGGTAGAATACAAATGTATTATGTATGTATTGTTATGGACCCTTAGCTTTAGGAGAAGACTTATAACATGTATGTAAATATATCGACGGTTAAAAGGCAGTAAACGACATTTTAGTCAAAAATGAGTTCTGAATGCTATTCTACTTGAAATTTTCCGCCCTTTCTAATGCTCTAATTCCCATAGCTCTACGATGATTATTGTGTTGTTTATGCACAAGGAAACCACTGCGTTTTCGAAATATGGTTTTGGTATACCCGACCAGATTTTAGCCATTTTTGTCCTAAAGGCAATCGTGACTTAAAAAAAATTGTTAAGCATTGTAAAACCACATAATAGGAATGCCAATAAATGCCTTTAATTTTTTTTTAATTTGAGAACTGTTTTGATATGAACGATATGATAAAAAATAAAAAAGTTAATTATGCCATTTTTCTGCAATCTTAAACTTTAAACTGCTCTCGTGAACAATTCAGGTTATGTTGCTTATGCCCTACTGCCTTCGTCGATATATACCTTCATAGCTACATATATACGGAGGTGAACCAAGGATAAAAAGACATCCCCAAAAAAAATCCTTTGTCAGGATTTTCGGCAGACTGCCTGCCTTGTTGCTATGGGACAGATAAATTATTATTATTATTAGAATTTATTATTATGTAGTCGGGCTCGTTTGAAATCGGGGATTTTTTCACACATATTTTTGGACCCAAAAACACAAGTCTGGATCTGATAGAGATGGGACAACAAAGCTGCATCGTTTCTGGATTTCACGAAACCTGATCAGGTAACTCTATCGCCATTCCGCTAGGGGTGGCCGGAGCCTCTGCAGAGCTGCCTCCATTTTTTCCTATCTCTTTCAATTCATTCATATCCATCACCTTTATCCTGCATTTTCTTCTTTAACGCTCACTTTGTATATCCCATTATTTCACAATCTCCTCAATCTGATCACTCCATACTTTTCTCGGTCGTCCCTTCCCTCTTTTTCCTTTCACACTTTCTTTGTATACATACTTTGTAAGTCTATCAGCATTCATTCTTTCTACATGCCCAAACCATCTCATCACATTCTTTTGTACCTACCTTAACTTTCACACTTTCTCACAGGGGGAATTTGTTAATTCTAATTTACACTTTATCTTCAAATTTGCATCTTCAAATTGGCGCCCTTGAGATGGTCCTGGACCATTAAATCGCGCCACAGGAAATAAATCATCCATCATCATCATCATCATCATCGGTAGTCTTATCCCATTCTTACAACATCTTCCAGTGATATGACTCTTATTACATATTTATTACGTTCTTCCAACGTTATTACATTGATCCAGCTGTTGCTCTGTAACTCAAGTACAAAACAACCAGAGAGTTTTACGCAAAATAAAATGTACGGTAACAAAAACGCTCACCAGAAGGACAGTTTCAATTTCCATACATATTTTGTGTATGTATTGCAATGAACTTTTATTCTTGGGGTTCCGTATATTTTTGTGCCTACGTACATAATGATGGTTATGGCATATCGCATGTTAAAAGGTAACAGGGCATAAGCGACAAAACTAAATTGTTCAGGAGAGCAGTTTAAAGTTTGAGATTGCAGAAAAATGGCATTATTTTTTATTCTGTCGTTAAGATCAAAACCTGTCTAGAATAAAAAAAATTTTTGGCATTCCTATTAATGTAGTTTTACGATATTTTTATGTCACAAGCGCCTTTATGACAAAAAAAGCCAAAATCTTGTCGGTTACACCAAAACCATACTTAAAAAACGCAGCTGTTTGCTTGGGCATAAACAACAACAAAAAAACATCGTAGAGGTATGGGAGTTAGCGAATTTTAGAACGATATCTATAATCTATAATCTAAGTTGCAAGGATATATTCATTTAAAGCTCTCATGGGGCTTCCACACGCTTGCCAACCTATCTCAAGTCAAGCGCACAGTGTGTCGTCTAGAACATGCTAGCTGGACAAAATTAGTCAATTAGACAAAATTTTGTCCAGCTAGCATGTTCTAGACGACACACTGTGCGCTTGACTTGAGATGGGTTGGCAAGCGTGTGGAAGCCCCATCAGATGTATGCCCACAAACCAACAAGTGTAGTTCGCGCTTACAAATGCTGAATGTGTACTTACAAATAAAATCCAAACCTCAAATGAACATAAGCCCCACAACTTTTGCCGACCTTCCCTGAAACAGGGGTGACATTGGCAAAGTGAACCATTTTTTACAGTATGGGTGGTCAGCCTCATACCAACCTATAAGTCAAGGATAATTCCGAATAATAGCGCATTAGAAAGAGCGGAAATCAATTTCAAGTGGGATAGCATTCACGACTTATTTTTGACCAAAACGTCGCTTATGCCCTACTTCTTTTTAACCGTCGATATGCGAACAAAGAAATGCCACGGCCGCAGTTCAACTGACTGAGGTCTGACCCTGAACAGACTGGCCACTTCAAGTTTTTGCACTACATGCAAAATAAACGCAACTGCATAATATATTATGCTGCGGTAAACTTGGGGCTTTATTTATAGAATGGCTTATAGGTTGGTATGAGGCTGACCACCCATACTGTAAAAAATGGTTCACTTTGCCAATGTCACCCCTGTTTCAGGGAACGTCGGCAAGAGTTGCAGGGCTTATGTTCATTTGAGTTTGGATTTTATTTGTAAGTACACAATCAGCATTTGTAAGCGCGAACTACACTTGTTTGTTTGTGGGCATACATCTGAGAGCTTTGAATGGATATATCCTTGCAACTTAGATTATAGATTATTATTATAGTATAAAGTTAATGAGGATGCAAAATAATTTTATACTACATACTCGTACGTATGTGTATGGTCCTTTAATCTTTGATTGTATATCCAAGTTGCTGACCTACACTCATTATCCAGCAACAATTGTTCCGTAGATCATCCAAGGGTTATCTTTTTGTTCAATGCAAATTACACTTTACACTGAGAATGATCAATGAACTTAAGGTTTCCGAAAAATACGAATATTATATTTTTTATGGTTTGTGTAATTAAAACACTGTGAAAATGTATATTGATTGATTTTATTGTTTCTACAAAATATAAAAATCAATCAACATGAATATGTTGAATTTCTTCCATCAGTCTTACTGATGGGTCTATCTAAAGTCTTATGTTGCTATTCTTAGACATTTTGGTCGTCCGTTGAGCCCACGCTTTGACAAATTATAATGATACGTGGCTGGGCTAAAAGTCTCATTACCACGGTTATTCTTGCTTATCGAATATCTGACATATTTTTATGAATGCTAATCAGCTGTTCACTTCCGGCCATCTTGGATTGACAGGTCTTAATACAAATATCACCGATATTCGAAAGGTAAGAATTACCGTGGTGATGAAACTTCCAGCCCTGTTGTTGTGGTCTATTGGAGCTGGAGCTTCTGGATGTTTCACCCATATCTGCAATAGCTTCTTCAGCGTGATGATGATGAACCTGTTATGTTACTTCTATACACCCGTGAAGAAGTTCATTGAAGAATTCTTTTTCATATTTGATTGGTAAAAGTATGTCTAAATTTTGTTCAGTCATCTATAATTATGTAAGTTAATCGATAGGTAATACTTGCTATTGTCCTTACACGTATTTACTTTCAACTGAACTCACATGAACTTGCGTGAAGCCATGACAGATATAAAGGGCATGAAAAGGCATTGAATTTTCGTGTCGATTTTTCTGACCGATAAAACTTCCAGAATGCCAGTTGTTACAATATCAGTTAGTTTTGATAATATCATTTGACTGATAAACAACCATGTCGGTGTTATGGCCAAGGGGACCAAGCGGGCTGATCGTTCTAGCGTAGGTACCTAAATATTTGGAATAGGATAAATTTCGTTCGATCCCCGCCTGGGTCATTTGACCATAACTTTGACCCTGGTTCAACAGATATTATTGGGTAATTATTTATTTCTAATTCATTAAAATAATCTGTAACTGTATCCTGCGGCCGTTCCACTAGGGCTGGCCGGTATCTCCGCAGATGCACGTCCACTTTTTTCTGTCCTTACAAACTACTTTCATTTCCTCAATATTCATCACCTTTTTCATTCAAACTCTTCTCTTATTCTTACTCTGCAGATTCCATTATTTCGCAATCTCACCTATTTGGTCTAACCATTCTTTTCTCGGCCTTCCCCTTCCGCGCTTTCCTCTGACATTTCCTTTGTACACTTTCTTCGTTAGTCGTTCATCATCAACGTTTGATCAAGTTGATGCCGATTTGTGTCCAAAAATAAGGTGTATCTACTGTGATTTTTTTTATCTATAGCTATTTCGCAAATTTTAGCAAGCTCCGACTTGGATTGGTATCCAAAGTGTAAGGAATTTTGAAAAATGTTTCAGGACAAAGCTTCACGGCTGCGTGTGGTATCATCAGTAGAACCTACACTCAGTAGGTACAACTAATACATAAGAGTTTGATGGATGATATTAAATTTGATTTCAAGGTAATTTGGATTTTCTTGGATTAATACTCGTGTTTTATGTGAGTACAATGTCTGAAATTAATTAAATCTATAAATATATTCAAACATAAGGAAAACTTTCATCTTTGACGTGGTGTATACAAAACATTTATAATTTCTTGTATCTATGGAAGTTCAGTAATCTGTATAAAAACGAAAATTTTATCATCCTTGATTTTGCATGTACATAATATGTTCATGGTATCTACATAATTACATTAGAACATTAACTAATTTCATCAAAAAGTTATATCATTTTATATGTTTAGCAATTTTTCGTACAACAAGGTATGCCTGCCAAAATTTTGGAATTAATTGATTGCTCTTAAATTTTGAATCCATTGGCTTTTTTAAAGACATAATTACAATTTTAATTTTGGTCAAATCAATGAATAATTTTCCTGATCACACTTCATTAATTTTCTGTAGGTATACTGTATATTTTCCTTTATCATTTAACCATCTTACTTGAGAATTCTTGAGACAGATGGAAAGGTCTGCTTAAGCCAAAATATCCAATTAATATCTGACACCCTTGGAGGGAATCGAACCCTAGGAATTGAACGTAAGCATTCTAACAACTGAACTATCAACCAGACTTGAAGCAAGTAAAAAAAGATTCAAGAATAAAATATGATGAAATTCGTAGAAACAAACAGTATTAGGTAAATATTGTTTTGAAATGTGTTACGGCTAATTTATTTTCAGAATGAAAATCGGAAGAAAAAATTAGTCATGAGAAAAACTGAACTGAAGCACTGTTGGGAAAGAAGCGTCATGCCAATTGACCTGTGAGTCATTCTGTAGTGAAGGGAAAAATCATGATCCATCATCCTATTTATGATCAGGTACTCTCATAGTCCTAATAGATTTTGATGACTTAAAGTCGTCATCACTTGGTACTTATTTTTTTTTCTAGAAGAAAAATTTCTCGTGAACGTTTTTTCAACTTATTTCCTGACTAATTGTTTGGTATGAGTCTGATCACTTAAACTGTAAAAATATGTTCACTGTTGCCTTTGCCACCCATGTTTAAGAAAGGGAAAAGAGTTGCAAATCTTGTAATCATTTGAGACTCGTGTTTTCTTTGAAACGATGTGGAAGCGCTAACTTTCACGTATTTGCTTGTGTGTGAGAGTGAATCTAATCTAATCTAATCTAATCTAAGCTGCAAAGATATATATCATTTAAGATTTATATTAAATGCATTCCCACAAGCAGATATGTATAATGAATCTTAAGTGAATCTTAACGCCAATATATCTTTGCAACTTAGATTATTCGTGGAAGTACAGTGATTAGCGCTACGAACTCGTAATCGGAGGATCCTGGCTCAATTTCCTACGGAGCAAAAAAAAAATATATCCAGTGGTGTTCTTCGCTGGGTTGAATGAGTTTTTAGCCTTCATCAAAAACTGGTCACAAGAGTTCTTCCAGCTTTACAGCAACTGGGGATTGTTTGCGAATTTGGCGCTGATTAGCTACAACCAAGAATGTCCAAGGCTCTTGATCAAAAACATCGTTCGTCAAATAAATCAGCATGAATATTATTTTATGTTTGCAAGCAGGTAATAGTAAGAAATAGTTAGAAAAAATCTCACATCTAGAATCTTATAAAAATGCATAGTTTTAACATGTTGAACTTCTGTATTACTTGTAAATAAAAATCTTAGCATATTTTCACGTATGTGAGTGTACAGTATCGATTGACTGTGAAGCAAGTACACATAAGAAGTATGAGTTTCTGACGTATTCTAGTTTCTCGAAAGTCGTATAATAAAATTGATGTACCTCTTCGTATGACGTCACGAGATTAGTAAATCGTTTGTAAATTAGATGGCAACTCGTATCACGGTACTTTATTCCAAAATTAGAAGCACTAACTCCATTTTCTTCAACCCTTGTACTACGATGACGCAAATCACATATGAATAATAATTTATATGGTTTTATTTATAGCATAGTGTGTTCATTAGTATTGAATTATTGTACATTTTTGACTATTTTAGGGATGTTGAAGTATGTGCCACTTTCTCTGTGTCTCAAAACAAAAGCATTATAACATTACGCGACTAAAACTCTGCTAAAATACGGATTTTCTATTTTTGAAATTTCCTTGGCGTGCAAACGTCACTGTTTTATGTTACTAGGGTCTTTAGCAACTAATAATAAAATATTAATTAGCCTTTACCGCAGAAACTCAGGTGTGTGTGGTCAAATCTTTTTTGTACGAAATTTGTGCGGACTACATTGTATTGCAAATCTATTTGAAGGTTAAAATAAAATAAATGAGGTGTCTAACGGAGTATTAGTTTGTATCAATAATACCACATTTAAATTATTTTTATTGTTGTTAAAAATAAAACGTCTTACTGAAAAAATCATATACTGTAGTCTAGACAATCTAAAACTAATATTACTTTTTACTCACTCATTATTTTTTATGATTAGATACAAACCGTGCGTGGTACCGATTCGATAATTATTTTGAATCAGTTTTTGCTGAAAAAATAATGGAACTGAAAATTATCCGTTAGGTCTTGTTATTGCTCTTCTTAGGGTCCGTGATTGTAGAAAAAATAACGATATAAGTGTTTTAAGGCTTTCATGGCCGGCTTCAGATGATGTTGATGATGATGATGTCTCCATCCTTCCGGGCTTGTAGGCCATGTTCAATATTGTAGGCTGCTTATTCTTTTTTCTCTTTTTGCAACGTTTCGTCAGTGACGTGCGACTGACTTCTTCAGGGCTTCTTCTTCGACTTCGAAGTCGAAGAAGAAGCCCTGAAGAAGTCAGTCGCACGTCACTGACGAAACGTTGCAAAAAGAGAAAAAAGAATAAGCAGCCTACAATATTGAACATGGCCTACAAGCCCGGAAGGATGGAGACATCATCATCATCAACATCAATAACGATATACTTGAGCAATTTTTATGTGGCGATATTTTGTGGCACTGGCCGTTTTTATGTGTTAAATCTTTTATTAAACAATTCTCCTGAGTTCATTTCTGTTCTCAACTCCAGAGGCAGCCTATTCCAGCTAGATGAACCAGCCGAACTAAAAACCCTTTCCTCTAAAGCACATTTCGCTTTGTTGCCCTTATGAGCGTTTTATTTTACTGTGTATTTTGGTTTCAACGCTATGGTTACGCTTTTTATTTGTTAAATCTTCTATTATACAAATGTGTCTTGAGCAACATCCTGAAACTGCCAACATTGGTTTCTGTTCTCAACTCACATATATGGGCATATGGAGAGAATGAATGAGGAAAGACTGACGAAGAAAGTATATGTTGGTAAAATAGATGGATGTCGTGGTAGAGGAAGACCGAGAAAGGTATGGATGGACCAAATATCCGAAATTGCGAATGAATGGAATATCCAGAGTCATAATAAAAGAAGAGCTTGTATGAAGAAGGTTATGACTCTGGAGGAAATGAAAGAAGTATGTAAGGATAGAAAGAAATGGCGGTTGATCTGTAATGTTGGCGGCTAGGGTTTATTAAAGTGAAATTTGTTTTATGTTTTAGTTTTTTTTGATGTCCATGACCATGTTTATATTATATTATTGTTTATTAATTTTAAAAATGTAATTTGTGATGTTTGTTCCTTGACTTATAGGTTGGTATGCGGCTGACCACCCATACTGTAAAAAAAAAAAAAATTATAAAAAAAAAAAAAAATGGTTCACTTTGCCAATGTCACCCCTGTTTCAGGGAAGGACGGCAAGAGTTGCAGGGCTTATGTTCATTTGAGATTGGGTTTTTATATTGCAGGTCCACATGCGGCATGTGTTAGCGCGAAATTATACATGTCTGCTTGTGGGAATGCATTTAATATAAATCTTAAATGATATATATCTTTGCAGCTTAGATTAGATTAGATTAGATTAGACTCCAAACTGCTCCAGCTAAATGGACCAGCTGAACTAAAAGCCCTTTCCACCAAAGCACATTTCACTGTTTCGCTTTGTTGATGCCCATTCTGTTTCTCAAATTACTGTTTTATTTTACTGTGTATTTTAGTTTCAACGCTATGTCGGAGTTTAAACGTTAACTAATTGGGATTAAATTTTCTAGAGTTAGTTCATTCACAGAGTGCAAATTGATTTTAATTTAAATTAAAAAAAACTTTTTAAAAACATAGTTTCATTTTCACTTATTTTGAGTTAACAAGGCCTAAGCGCTATCGGACTTTATCCATCCATCTTCAGAGACTAACTGGGGTTTTAAAAACAAAAGGGTTAAAATTCAGGGTAGGAAAGAGAAAGTGGGTGGGATTTTTCGGGCAGGTACTGTTAGTAGGGAGAAGGACTAGGTATTTGCTTATTAATAATATTATTTAAATTGTATTGAATTTCTAGGGTTTCAAGGGCAATAGGTTGTCTGACTTTGCACCCTGAGTGGAGGACCTTTACACCTGTTGTATCGAAGGAATGGTATTGTTACGAAATTAGGGTTCGAAAGTCTTTCAAATTAAAATACACAGGTCTTCTTATACAGTCATTTATTTTACACTTTTACTTAATTTATTTTCACAAAGCTTTCTCGACTATTCCACTTGGTTTCTGCTCACTGCTCAAGTTAGTTCTATGTGTTTGTAAGTCTCGTATGATACTGCTGGCCCTGCAGGCCAATTGCACCCTTTTATACTCTCTAAAGCAGTATAGTCTAGATCCTATAGTTGCTAGACAATTCCAGAAAGGCATAGTAATTATTATTTCTCGATGCTGCACGTATTTTATTCTATGGTTCCTACCCACACAATGCAAAACAGAATTCCTATAATTATAACAAATACTTACTTAGCCTAGAGAATTCTACACTTATACACAATTATCGATCTTACCCACCAATACTTATGAGGATTCTTATAACTATAACTACCCATACTTATTTCAATATTTATATTTACATAACAGTATTTTTCTATACAATGGTTTACCATCTCAGAATACCCAGTCAGACCCCTAAATGCCCTTTTATGTTGGGACTAGTTTTTTTGTAAGTTTTTAAAGATCATCAAATATCATTCATATTTCTATGCTGACTTTAAAAGACCTTGAATGACATTCACCTGAATTGGTTATTTTACTGAGGTAATCTTTGATGATGATTATATGTTATATGCGAGCCAATTGACTGGGTGTTCATCGTAATTACACATTATTACCGTCTTGCAATTCTTATATGGGAATCTGAGAACCATATTGTATTGCCAAGGTTACGTGCTTAACAGTACAAATGCAAAAACCCTTTAACTTTGCCCTTTATAATTTTATCAAAGTCATCGAAAAATGATACTTCAATGTCACAATTTACAGGTTTTATTAATTAATGTTAGTCAT
Source organism: Agapetus fuscipes (assembly GCA_951799405.1). Lineage (NCBI taxonomy): Eukaryota > Metazoa > Arthropoda > Insecta > Trichoptera > Glossosomatidae > Agapetus > Agapetus fuscipes. The sequence goes on along the minus strand of OX637340.1, from coordinate 2,350,512 downwards.
TATTGAGTTTTTATATTGTAAGTCCACATGCGGCATGTATTAGCGCGAACTTATACATGTCTGCTTGTGGGAATGCGTTTAATATGAATCTTAAATGATAGATATCTTTGCAGCTTAGATTTAGATTTTTGATTGAATTTATGTTTCTTGGCCTTTTTATCTAATTTTTTTATTTTTCTTTTTTCAGATTCAGAACTTTCAGGACTTTCTCATCTTGGTAAGTATTTTTTTTTTTTTTGGAAAATATTGGATGGAAAATTTTGCGTTGTGTTTTTGTACGTGATCCAAGATTTATCTCAGGACTGACGATGCGTTTCGTCACGATTAGTGTGCGACAACTTCAGAGTGATAGATATTTTGTTATCTCAAAGTCTAACACGAGGTATTTACGAACTATAATTTGATATTTACTTTGCATGCTTCATCGCCTGTTTAATCCCAAAAAACTATAGAGTTGTAAAAACTTAAATATTTTTTTGGAAATTTGATGAGCTGAAAGTGTTAATTATGAAATGATAAACAAATTATATCTACTTATACACACAAAAAAATACTTACTCACAGTACAAGGTGAAAATTTCACTTTTTGTGCTTTTATCAAAATAAACGTTTTTTTTTGTAAGATATGATTTGTTTTGAATATAGACACGTTTTATTTTTTTATTGAATATCGAATATGATAAGCAATTTAAATATTATAAAACCATTGAAAATTATAAAAAAACGACATTGACTGTTTTTCATATAAACAATTATCAATATTAATAGTATTTAAAATAATATTATGAAATTAAAAACCAAAAGTGTTTTTTTACAGTCAATACGTGAATAATAAAAGTTATTAAAACACGAAGAAATAATCATAAAAAATTGTTGACACGTGAAAACGTGATTTTAAGCTTGAAACGTTGTATAGTGTACAATTTTATCAAATTTGAAATTTTTAGTTCAACACGATCACGACAGAGAAAAAAAGTATTGAAAATCTTTGTTTTTTTTTTTATATATAGTGTGTTGAAACATGAGACAGTTTGATAAGTCATGAAATAAATTAAGTGTCTTTCTAATGCCCTCTTCCTAACGATTCCTTAACATTCAACAGTATTGCGTGTCAGTTTTACTGTCTTGCGAGGTAAGTATTTTTTTTGGCATTCCTTGACTTATAGGTTGGTATGAGGCTGACCACCCATACTGTAAAAAATGGTTCACTTTGCCAATGTCACCACTGTGTCAGGGAAGGTCGGCAAAAGTTGTAGGGTTTATGTTTATTTGAAGTTTGGATTTTATTTGTATGTACACATTCAGCATTTGTAAGCGCGAACTACACGTGTTTGTATGTGGGCATGCATTTGAGAAGTTTAAAGAATATGTATATGCTTGCAACTTAGATTATAAATTATTATAGATACAAGATCGAGATTTTTATTTCATTGTAAAAATACGGCAATCTTCTAAAGAATGAGTAAATTGTATTTTCTGTGTCTCCATAATAAATTATGTGTATCTCGATTGAGATTTTTATTTCTAAATTACTGTCTCTGCCTGTACCCTAATGAACTTCTTGTTGTCATTTTTGGCTTAATGACAGTTTTTCATTTGCTTTGAGTGAACACTTTTGCTTGTCATTCATACTCATTCATCTCTTTATGAACGCTATTGAATGTATTTGTCAAGGAATCATGTAAAGAAGACAACTTTGTATTTGTATTGTAGTCGCAGAATGTTGGATTGAATTATTGTCCCGTACCTATTCAAAAGAAACTGCGTAACGCCAAAACATGAATGCCATGCAAAAATGTTAAATAAATCCCTCAAAGTACTTCGCCACAATTTGTGAATGAGTGAACATTCTTGTTTGCCATTCTTGTTTTGGTTATCTACCGTCTTGAATATTATTCATACATGCAAAAGTGTCACGCATGAATGATGGTTTTCATCAAAGCACGACTTTGATTTCGTGATTTTCTTAGTGGAGTGGGATATTCTTGCACTTCTTGGAAGAACTCGTTTCAAACTATGTTATTCAAAGACATTAAATCCACGGTAAATGTGCCGACTAAAGTGAATGTCGCATACAAAACCGAATTAAGATCCATGGATCATCTACTGATTAAATATTTCGGGATAAGATTGCTTAAACCTTGGCTATATGAGAAACAGTCACACTTAAACTGGAACACTTTCCGTATGAATTATATCAGTCTGGAAGTGAAATTTCCTTTGAAATCTAAAGAAATGTTTTCATATTTCCTTTTATCCCTACGTATTTTTTTAAACATTTTTAAGAGTACATGTGTACACGTTTCTGCTAGAAAATGCGTTAAATATGAATCTTAAATATTAACATATTGTAGTGTTTTTGAGTTTGGATAGTCTCTAATAATAATAATAATAATAATAATACAACATTTTTATAGCGCCTTTTCATGACTCTTGGTCATCCCAAAGGCGCTTGCTCATATGAGCGCGCAAACAGGTGGGTCTTCAACCCCTTTCTAAAAGTACTCTCCAGATCCATTTCGCGCAGGTCATCTGGGAGGCCGTTTCATATCGTTGGAGCAGCCACCTTGAAGGCTCGATCTCCAAAAACGGTCTTCTTTTCCCTTCTTGGAAACTCTATCCGACTGCGACATGATGCTGCTGATCGCAGTGTTGCTGTTCTGCTGCTTGTGGTGGCTGGAGTTATCATATCCTTTAAATATTTCGGTGCGGTCCCACGCAGGCTCTTGAAGACCAGCAACCCTATCTTATACTGGACCCGTTCATGAATCTTGAGGCAGTGAAGAGACTTCAGGTGCGGCGTAATATGGCAAAGGGAAATTGAAACATACAGGTCTTCTTTCAAGATATTTATTTTCACTTAATTTATTTTACAATTTACATTTATTTTTAACACTCAAATCTGTTTTCACAGTTCAGCACCTCACACACTCTTCAATCAAAGGCGACTATCTATCTGCCCACCTGTATCAAACTTTGCGCCTTATATACTTCACAGACATATGTCTCTAGGGACCAATTTGCCGGCAAACTCTCGAACGTTCTACCGGCTTCAAAAGTACAAAGGGATTATTCCACTTCTAGACTTCTTAGGCCTATAATTATTACTACCTACGATGTACACCTATATTAATCTACTATTTACATACCAATATCTTTGGAACTAGTTTTTGTATAGGTTATATTACATAAATATATTACGGGATGATTTTATATTTTACTTCAAAGGCTTGTAAAGAACGAAGAAGAATGACATATTTTGTGATCTGATAAGTTTTTTTTTGTTGGTATGGGAACCTATACGGCGCATTTCAATTGAGTAGATTTTCAATTGATTACTTTAAATTGGCAATTAACATTCATAAGTCATATCGTTATTTGTAATTTTTTAAATGTGAGCATGTATACTTACGTATTGTGTACGTCATGCTATATATATATGACCCTTGAAGACCCAATATTAATTATTATTTTTGAAAGCTAAACGGCTGTTTAGGTTTTGGGAAGGAACGGATCTATAATATATAATCTAAGTTGCGAAGATATATATCATTTGACTATCATATTATATTCATTCCCACAAGCAGACACGTATAAGTTTGCGCTAACACATGCCGCATGAGGACCTACAATATAAAAACCCAATCTCAAATGAACATACGCCCGCAGCTCTTGCCAGGGGTGACAGACGACAGTGAGCCATCTTTTTACAGTATGGGTAGTCAGCCTCATACCAACCTATAAGTCAAGGATTACTTTTTAAATTTTATATGACTCTGGAAGAAATGAAATAAGTATGCAAGGATAGAAAGAAATGGCGGTTGATCTGTGATGTTGGCGGCTAGGGTTTGTTAAAGTGAAATTGGTTTTATGATTTAGTTTTTTATGTCCATGCATATATTGTTATTTATTGATTTAAAAAAATGAAATTTGTCATATATGTTCCTTGACTTATAGGTTGTTATGCGGCTGACCACACATAATATAAAAAAATTGGTTCACTTTGCCAATGTCACCCCTGTTTCAGGGAAGGACGGCAAGAGTTGCAAGGCTTATGTTCATTTGAGATTGAATTTTTATATTGTAGGTCCACATGCGGCATGTGTTAGCGCGAAATTATACATATCTGCTTGTGGGAATGCATTTAATATAAATCTTAAATGATATATATCTTTGCAGCTTAGATTAGATTAGATTAGATTAGATACATCTATTAAGGTGATTGTAAAGAACGGAAGATCAACAAGCATCAATGTGTTTCTTTATAGAAACAAATTGAGAAGCAAGACAGGATGGAGAACACCGAGGAAAAAATGCATTGATCAAATTATCATTAAAGGATATTTAGTAGATACATAAAGTATACAAAAAATATTATCAAAAGTACTGAAGTCTTTTTTCTTATAAAATGATAAACCAGCATTTAAGTCAAGGAAAAAAATTGTTTCTTGATTTATTCATAATTTTAATATTTGAACTACCACCTATACTGCAAAAATTGGTTCACTTTTTGGCAATGTCATTGCTTGTGGGCATGCATTAAATATTATTAATCTTTGCAAGTTATATTATAGAGATTAAAGAATATAAAGTAAGGACATGTTTTTAAGATATAAATGAACTAATATGAGTTTTCCAAGATATGAAAAAAGGGTCGCGTTAGACAGATTTTTAAGTGAAATTGTATTTTTGCCAACAGTTTTTTCTTGGTAAAACTTATTTTCAACAGATGTATTAGAAAATCGTTTTTTCGATTTTTTTCACGGAAGACCTTCGACCGATGAGTTTTTAGAACTCGGTGACATAATTTTTTTATTACAACGTGAAAAATGAAAGGCACATTAACTGATGTTTATTTTGCAGTGAGTGATATCTGTGTGTGTTGTTTGTGTAACGCCACTGACACAGCTTCTCATCCTGGTTCCGACCTTCAGTATGTGTTACGTAATATTAGCATTCGATTCCACACGAAAAAGTGCAATTTATTTTTGCAAGGTTATTCTTTATTCACTGTAAGACAGCTCGTTTTGCTGATTGCTTCAAACTATTATTTGACTTGACGACTGATGGTAGATTAGCTTAGATTTAATACATGGTTAAAATAGTTTATTATATTTCTAATTGGTAGTTTTAATGCACAAAAACTACGCTAATAGGTCGTTAAAAAGTTTAAGCTTAGATCATCATCATCATGAGCTCCAGAACTCTGAGTGGGCCTTGGTTAAATCAAGGATTCTCCTCCACTTTCGTTTGTCCTTTATCGCTTTTGATCTCCAGCTACGTATGTTTGCCTTGGCTGCATCTTCTTTGACACCATCAATTCGTCGCAATTTTTGCCTTTATGGTCTCGTTTGGCCTTGTGGGTATACTTGACAGTGGCGTCCCTGCTCTCCGCAGGATTCGCCATACAGAAGAAGAAGGCCTTGTGGTGCTGAAAGTGTCCATTCTATTTTTTTAAATAAATAGATTTGTGAAGAGGAATGCAATCCACCAACCTATTCTGACTGGCCAGAAACAGGTATCAATATCATCAATAAATAATTCATTATTGTTTATTTTAATGAATTATTAATTAATAATTACCCAATGACATCTGTTGAACCAGGGTCAAAGTTACGGTCAAATGACCGAAGGGGGGATCGAACCAACGTTATTCTATTCCAAAAACGCTAGAAAGATCAGCCCACTTGGCCCCCTCGGCCATAACACCGACTCACCATTTTCACCTCCCCCGACCACCTCATTTTGTGACTTTGATGGAACTTATCACTGTAGATATCATATATTTGATTTTGCAGTTCTCCTGCAAACTTTATGTCAAAATATGTATAATCCAAATAAGCATTAAATTGAAAAGAAAAACATATTGCTTAAGTTTTTCAAGTAATGTTCAAGAATAAAGGATATTGCTTCAAGCTTCATATGTAGGCATGCAAGAGTATGAAGTTTCACGCAATATTTCCTATAGAAAGGCCTTATCGATAAAAAAAAAAGTGTAAGCAAGAGCAGAAGAATTTTGGAGAAGAAATAATAGGAGTACTCCTATGTGTAACTTTTGAGAGGTTCTTGCAATCTTTAGTGAAATATCGATACGTTTAAATTACTAAAAAATAAATTTTATTACCCGTTGTTTCCTTGAGATTAAACAACATTATATAATTGGGAATTATTTGTGTTACATGGAAAGCAAATAACTCTGATACAAGTATCGTCTATTTTGTGGGTGTGTTGTGCAACGCGTAAGACCTTCATTCATTCCGTTTGATGTCACTAAAATAACAAAAATACACCGTTAATCTCACAAATTTGAACTCGCTTTTAACCTCCTGTGGGGGTACCAGCTTTTTTGTAGTAAAAGACTCACACCCGGCCTTGTTGGAACGAAGATAAGGTTGACACGAGGGTCAAAATATTGTCTCATACGTCACTAAAACAAACTGTCGCGTCACATGTTGTCTTAAGACTTTCCAAACAAAAAACGCATGATTTATGGTGGTCTGTTTAAACACAAATTAACGGTGGAAAATTCATTGTGAACAAATTCACGTCACAGGTGGAACATGTTGTTTCAACAATTGACTGTAAAACACACTTGAATAAATATGCACTTATTTTATATGAAAATATAAAGCTGGTGGATGCTTTTGTGTAGTGTCTGTTAGAGTGATTTATTGGGTCTTAACTCGTATTGTATATCAAACTTAATACTCAACTAACCTCATTTAAAAGAGCTGCACCTGTCTTCGTGTTTGATTATTTTTTATTTGGGTAAAAAAACTCTATGAAATACAAGTTGAAGTAAATTTCAATTACTTAAATGAAATGCATTTCAAACCCTTTTTATAGTAGGTTAAGTCTAAATCAAATATGATTTTGTTTTAAGTCTGTGGAAACTAGAATTTTTCAGTGTAATTAGTAAGAAAGTTCTGTAAAACAATCGGCAAAATTGGGGCACATAGATATTTAAGCCTAATCGTTATCTCCCTTGTAGCATTTACTTTCGCAGAGAAAAGCTGTTATTTGCGCCCAAATGGTGTCAAAAAAGAATCCCTATTTTGTGGTTTTCTTGTAGCCGATGGTATAAGACGCAAGACTTTCTAGGAAATAGAAATCCTGCTCCTTAGAAAAAAATAAATACACACATATATTTGTTTTGTGGTACAAATTTCACCACCGTACCTCTGAAACAAGAAGGTTAGTAAGGCTCTACACTGAAATTCTAAATGGAACAAAGCAACGAGATGTTTCGTTGTATATTAAGTCATTATCATTGCCCTATATATGCTCTAATGTAAAAAAAACTATACATAAAAAATCTGTGTATGTAGGTGGGTACTAATTATTAAAGAATAATAACAAAAAACGCTTATTGTTCTAAACAATAGATTGAAGTACTCGTATTTGTTACAATTCAGCACAGCACTGTTTCATTTCCTGATTTTTTTAACTCTGTGGTTGGCAAAACCATTTCCTCGTACAACACATTGCGTTTGTTTTTGGTTTCATTTGGTAAAATGCAGATTATCTTTTAAAACATGGATTCATAAAATATTACGCGTAACCTAATTTCGAAATTACGACTCATCTTATTTTAATGATGCAACCAGAACATATATATAACGACAGTTGTTATAACGTCGAAAGATAAACCCATTCGAGATAAAATATTAATTTAAATGTTGTAGCTGTAAATTGATCATTGTAATTTTTCCTCTTTGCTTTAACTAATAAAATTGAGGTTTACTCTACATGAAAATACACAAGCAGACATGAGAGGCTCTGTACTTACGTTTGCTCTATCTCACGCTCCTTACCGCTATAATCTAAGTTGTAAAGATATATTACATTTCAAATTAATATTAAATGCATTTCAATAAGCAGACATAAAAACTTCAAATAAGTGTTATTTCATATTTCTTAGATTTCTTCATCCAATAAAACCCATAGTTTCGGACAAAAATAACGTTTCATCGACTTTAAGCATTATGAGTTCGTCGATTAACTACTTTTTTCTATTTTCCGACTACCGGTTACTTTGTGACGTGGGCAACGATGGAAATAGTCTACACCGGATAAACTACAAAAAAGAAAAGGTTAAAATCAACGGCCGGATGACGTCATACGAAAATATACGACCAGAAGAATCAATTGATGTAAATTTATCCCGAAACGTATGGGGAAAAAACGAAAATGCAGACGTTTGAAATTTATGTAAGCAACAAAAACAGATTTCAGTTGTATGTTTAATCTATAATTTAAGTTGCAAAAATATAATATATTTTTTTTCAATGTACACTATACAGAATATGTGTATAATTACGCTTTGACATGCTGCATGTTTACTAATAAAATAACAGCCCAAAACTCAAATTAAAGAAAGCCCTTCAACGCTAGCCGTACTTCCCTGAAAAAGGGGGGCATTTTGGCAAAAGTAATCTAAATTTTACTGTACAGTTTGCCAGCCTCATACCAACCTTTACGAGTAATTAAAATACTAAAAAAAAACATGGGAATAATTTAAAAGCCTCCGTCGCTAACATTGCAAATCAACCACCACTTATTTCACTCTTTGAATTTGCGTATTTTATCCAGAGTCATCCTACGTAAAAGATAATTCATAATAATATGAAGGAAGTTACAGATGAAAACTGTTAACGTTTATTTAGAAGTGAAAATGAATTTCGTGGAAAATCTTTTTTCTTCAGCTTGCAATAAAACGTTGTTTATCGTCAAAGCTCCACATTTTTTTTTACAATTAATGATATCGCTTTGGTTACGTAGTTTTTCTAGAAGTGTGACGTATTTTTTAAAGAATCACAATTATAAAAAGATCCACAATTTAGTCAAAGACAAAAAAAAAGGAAAATTTTTGGCAAACTTGAATCAACAGATAATCGTATCTTTGCATGTAAGATATTTGTGAGTTAAAAATTGGTGCTCTTTATTCTTTGCCAAAATTTTATAATCTCTTACAAACATTAAGCCAAAGATGATTCCAGGATTAACTTTAACTTGTTTAAAAAAAATACTTCGGTCGGTGGATGATCTATAGCTGTGAATAAGATTGTTTCCAATTTTTTCATTCATAAACTTTTAATATGCATTATTATTTTTATAATTTTTTTAAAATATTTTTATCTTACCATCTGGTTGGTATCAATTTTTAAAAGAAAGTAGTTAAGTAGGTGTGAGAGCTATTTTAAAAAGATTTATCAGCTTGTAAGTATGCGTAGATTTAATTAAACAATCCATTAATCTATCAACCTAACGGTGGGGAAGAAAGAAACTAGTTATTTTAAGACTTTCCCACGTCACATAATCCATAAGATAGATTGAGTTTTAAACTGGTTTATTTATACATTTCTTATTCACAAAAAAAATAATCCACAGATGATCTAAGGATCACTTTTTTTTTGTAAAGAAAATCCCCTTTAAGCTGAGGATTAGTCATGGATTTTTGTGTGTGAATAACACCGAAAGTGTTAGTTAAACTAAGCATGTTTGTTTTTCTATCTAATTATACTATGGTTATTATTACGTAAGGAATTTGAATAAACTGTAGGTACTTTGCGTTTAATTTCAGCCATAAATTTAAAAAAAAAATGTATGGAAATGAAGACAGCGCCGCTAATGAAGAGTTTTTGTTTTTAAATATTATTTGTTAAATTGCAATGTTTTTTATACTTGGGTGACTGAACAAAAACAAATAAACTTATTTGTGAATCCGTAATTTCTCAATGTTAAGAAAACGTAAAACCAAAGTAATAAACTTGAGAAATATTGTGGTTTTGCAGTAAAAACCAACGAATTGCGATATCAGAGGTTGAACAATATATTTTGCTTTTATTTAGGTATTTTGCGTCTTAACTATTGTCTGGTCGATAGCTCAGTTGGTAGAGCTGTTGCGTTCAATGCCAGTACCCTGAGAACGAGTTGCAAAACTTGAGTAAAGTAAAGTGTACGGCAAGTATTAAAGAGTGGTTTTCCTCAAAATCTGGCGTTTTTGTTTGTTTGAACTTGATTTTATTCATCACTGTAACTCTTTTGCTAAGGCCATAAAGTGTAAGAAACAAAAACGGCAGATTTTGGGGAAAATCACTCTTTAATACTTTTCGTAAACTTTACTTAACTCAAGTTTTACAACTCGTGCTAAGGGTACAGAGCGCTAGGGTTCGATACCAAACTAGGGTGTCAGAAACTATTTTCCGTTTCGGTGAATATTTCAAAACCAAAATCGAAATACTTACAAGATTCAGCCTTCACAAAAAATAAGAACCTTTGCTTTTGGGAGCAGGAAAACTTCCACTTCAAGCGAAGCGGCTAGTGTTAGTCTAGCCCTCATTACTTGTGAAAATAAAATAGGTTCCACGCACTACATGCGACCCGACCCTAACGTGAGGTTAAAAAAACAACCAGTTTTTTCAGTCCTTTGAATTGAAAGAAATAACAAACAATTGATATTTTTGCTTGTGTATTTTTTATTTTGATTAGCTCCGCAACGCCTTGTATTATTATTGAAAGAGAAATGATCATTATTGTGTGTTTTTTTTATCACAATGCAATAATGATAATACGCCATTTGCTGCGAAAGAAAAATAAACTTGTTTACTTGAAAATCTGAAAGAAATACATTGACACTGAGAATACTATTATTTGCGAATCTTCGTGGTAGTACAAACATATTTTTATAACATTTTATCTTGTGAAGAAAGATAATAAGTTTATTGATTAAAGGTTATATGAAAACTACAACGGTTATGTTATGTTAAGTGTCCATACATCAAACCTCACAGTTTTCAACAATACAAGAAAATACAGTAAAAGCAAGAAAATAATCATACAAAATTGTAATTGATTTTTCAGTGTTATAACACAAACCATAAAAAATATACAAAAATTTTATGGTTGTGGCATATTCCCAGCAACATCTATAGATGATTATAATCCATAATCTAAGTTGCAAATATATATTAACATTTAAAATTCATACGAAACGCATTCCCACAAACAGACATGTGTAAGTTTGCATTTACAAATACTGCATATAAGTATACTTACAATTTAAAATCCAAAGGTCAAATGAACACACCCTAAAACTTTTGTCGACCTTCCCTGAAACAGGGGTGAAATTGGTAAAGTGAACTATTTTTGACTGTAATAAATAAATAATAAAATTTTATCCAACTCCAACTTTAACTGAAGTGGTTGGCGTAAGGCTAGACCCTCACCTGTGAAAATAGGTACCACTCACCACATGCGACCCGTTTGGGAAAAAGCGTGGAAAACAGTAACACTATATGGGTTTCTTAGATAAGTTTTAGTTTTTTTTCTGTCGTTTTTCTAGCATCAAATATTTCTGAATAAGTACTATCTGACTACGGTAGACTCCATCGCATTGTTTCTCCATACAGTACCCTTAGTACGAGTTTCAAAACTTGAGTAAAGTAAAGTTTACGGAAAGTATTAAAGAGTGATTTTCCCCTAATTCTGCCGTTTTTGTTTCTTATAGTTTATGGTCTTAGCAAAAGAGTTACAGTGATGAAAAAAAGCAAGTTCAAACGAACAAAAACGGCAGATTTTGGGGAAAACTACTCTTTAATAATTTCCGTAAACTTTACTTTACTCAAGTTTTGCAACTTGTACAGAATGCACTGACTGATTGCCCGGCTACTAAGAGCGCACTCGTACTTGTTGAAATGCATCTTCCTGCGAGTGCACTCGAACGCTGCAACTAGAGAATTTATTGGGGCGAATGAACTGGGAGAGTAACTGCAATTATTTTTAACTCTTATGCTACCAACATATGTGCCACGTCTCACTTCTATACACCAATATTACATAGTGACTAATTTGTAACATGCATTTGCACTTCCTGGGTCATACATCCCAGACGTCTATAATAATCTATAATCTAAGTTGCAGAGGTATATTAACATTTAAGGCTCTCAAATGCATGCCCACAAACAAACACGTGTTGTTCGCGCTTACAAATACTGAATGTGTACTGAATGAGTACAAATAAAATCCAAACCTCAAATGAACATAAGCCCCACAACTTTTGCCGACCTTCCCTGACACAGGGGTGACATTGGCAAAGTGAACCATTTTTTACAGTATGAGTGTTCATCCATATACCAACCTATAAGTCAAGGAATACAAATAATAAATAACATTTAATAATAATAATGATGAAAATAAAGGATGATTTCGTAGACCTATTGTATTCACATGCGACGCCTTCGGGGAAACGCAGGCAAGAAGTTTCACTATATGTGTAGCTTACTTGCGTTTGCTCCGTGGTTTGCAATAATGCTTACTTATGTAAAACTAAAATGTGACCGTATTTCCATATCATTGAATAGTATCTAATGCGTTTTATTTATTCGCTTCTCCTCAAGAGCCACCAAAATCAGGTCCATTTAAGAAACCAGGTCAGTGTGATGCCACCAAAAGAATAAATAATTGCAAATGAGAACATGTACAAGCAAGGCATTGGCGCAACGGTATAAAAAAAAACTACGCGGTTGCAACAAAATACAATTCAATTTTGTCCCCGTTTTGCCTGCAGCTAGTAATAGATACAAATATTGCAACAATTCAAAAGAATTGTTATTGTAAACACGTAAGAATTAAATGAGCTTTTCACGTTTTTTGCAAAGGTTTTAAACGGTTTTTTGCAAAAATAAAAATACATTTATTAAACGCGAGTTTAACATCATACTTCGAATACGCAGATTTGTTTTTCAAAATGTTTTTCTGAATGAACTTATTGTATGGAAACATTAACGGCCAACAGATGAGCTGTGCTGTTTTGGAGTTGTTTTGGCTTTTTTCGAGTTAAATTAATTGAAGATTCTGCAAAGATTTTACAGGTCGAAGGATAAGTTTTACCTAAAAACTGAAAATATATATTTATGGGGCAGTATCAGTCCTTGACTGATAGGTAGTTATGAGGCTGACCCCTGTGCTGTAAAAAATGGCTCACTTTTGCCAATGCCACCCCGGTTTTAGGGAAAAGCGGCAGGAGTTGCAAGGTTTATGTGAGGTTTTGTTTATTTGTATGTACACTTGCAGAATGCGTAGGCGCATTCTGCATGTATGCCTGTCTGTGGGAATGAATTTAATATGAGCCTCAAATGTTAACATATCTTTGCAGCTTAAATTATAGGCTATAGATCGTTTCTGTAAATTTTAAAGATGGATAAGTCATCCATAGCTAAAATATTTCTTATTGTTAGTTTATTATTGTATTGTTGGTAGTACAGAGTACTTTCATCATACAACAAAAAGATGAAATATGACCTTCGAATCAGTGGTTTCGTATGATTATATTTGAATTAATGATGCAGAAATTGAGGTTTTAATCACGTAGATGAGTTTATATTTCAGTACAATATTTTATATCTTGTTACTGCTTAGTTTTACTACCTTAGGGTCCGTTATACTTCACACTTGATATTCTACATCTGTACTTCAAGTATAAAACGCAACCATAGAGCTAACTTCAAATGCATGGATTCTAAAACGCTCACTTAAAGCGCTGTTTTAGATTCTATACTATTTATTTTTATTTTTTATCGCTCAGTTTTATACTTGGGGTAACGTCTGTTGCGGTCGCGTACAGACCGGTGCGGTGCCTTGTATTTTTTTTTTCAAAAAAAAAAATCGCATAAATAATTAACAACAAAGATCAATAGATTCAATTGATTAGATTTGTTAAATGTTTGGTGTTTTTTTTTTTTCATTCTTGAATAATTTACATCAGTTCCACTTTTTAAATATAGGAAACTCTCAAGAGATTTTGAAAATCTATCGCGTTTAAAATGATGGTTTGAAAAGGGGTATTTTTTTTTTGGAAAAACTGACAATACTGTCCGATTTTTATTGATTTAAATTTTAAACGATAGTTGAAATTTTAGTGTAGATTTTGTAGGAAAAGAAAATTTAGTCATTTTTATTGAAATTAAAAGAAAAATAACAATCATGTTATGTAATTGTTAACATTAGATAACGAATAAATATAATTCTAAATCCTAAAAAATCCGATTTTTTACATAATTTGGCTACGTACGTCATAATTGTATTGTATACGTAATTTTTCAACTGCGATAAGAATCGTCCAGACATTTGAATCAAATGATATACAAAGCAATTGTTTTTTGAATAAGAGCAAAAAAAGGGAAAATTTAATTTTAAATTTTTATCTTCATCTTGATTCATAATTTTTTGGATAGACATCTGATGAAAAGAAAATTTTGATTATGGTAAAAATACTGATTATAATAATGAAAAAGTAGTACCTGGGGATTTTCACTACACCATTTGGGCAGGTGAAAAATCTTTTTTTTTTTGCTGGTAAGGGAGACAGCCTCATGCAAAAACAAGGCCAAGTGAGTTTATTTGTCATCCGATTGTTTAAAAGTTCACTGGAACGATTCTTAGAATATTTTACATGTTTCCTAATAATAATTTGATTAAAATTTGTTGAACAGGATGTACATACTTACTCCAATTTCAACATATTTTTATTTCTATTAGTATTTCATAACTATCAGTAAAAAAATAATTATTTGCTTATTTTATTTCTTCACATTGTTATACAAAATATTATAAATGACTTTAAAAAAGAACACAGGTTTTCTTCTTTTAAACTGTATTTCTTTGATACCTAAAAATAGTGACTGGATCGAAAATCCTTTGATTCCCATTGCGTTTTATTTTGTTCGCCATCTTTTCCGATGCCAAAGTGTGAAACCGCGATGACGTCATTGCGTTCATCTGGTCCAGGCGTTCTAAATTTGAATTTTGAATAAATGCATGGCGCAGACGCATCTGGACGATAGCTGTGTCGCCATTGGTCGAGGCAGTTGTGCAGTCGAAAAATATTGACCGAAAATAGTTAATAGTTCTTTTAAATACATAGATCGTTATATTATATAATGATGTCAAAAGAAATTAGTGCATAGTTCTTTTAAATAATAAACAGATTGATTTTAATTATGAACTCGAAAAATATTGATCGAAATAGTTCATAGTTCTTTAAATGCAGACTGTATATACATATATACTCGTAAGTGCATCGCATATAATATATTATTTACCACGTATAGATATTTTCATAGCTTAGTACATGATACTAAATAGGTCGATGTAAGTGAAGAAAAATATTTTTCTGAAAAATCAATAAGAAAACCGTTTATTTGCTAGTACAGTTTAAGTACTAAATGTAATATTTTGTACTTGACAATGGAAACATTGTTTCCGAAACCGGTCGTACATTATTGAATTTTACTCGCCCCGTAACCTAATACAAGTTGTTTTTTTTTATTATTATTATTTTTTATTTTATTTTTATTTTTAAATAAACTTACTCTATTTACAATACTTACTATTTATAATACTTACTGAGCTATCGACCGGTCGATAGCTCAGTTGGTAGAGTGCTTGCATTCCATGCCGTGAGCTCGGGTTCGAATCCCGCCGAGGCGAGGGTGTCAGAAATGATTTCCCGTTTCGGTGTTTGTTTCAAACCCCAAAATAAAAATGCCGGCAAGGTTTACTCAGCCTTCACAAGAAATGAGTACCAGTTCTCTCGGGAGCTGGGAAACCCCCACTTCATCTGAAGTGGTTGGCGTAAGGCCGGCCCCCTTACCTGTAAAAATAAATAGGTTCAACTTGCCACATGCGACCCCTTCGGGGATAACGCGGCAAGAAGTTACAGTATATGTGTAGCTTAGTTGCGTTGCGTTTAGTTGCGTTACAATCATCATCAAACGTCATCTGTCTATGTGACTAGAATCTTCAGCAACCATTTTTTTTTGTCTTTTCCCTAGCAACTCCACCGTGTGACGTCACAATTTTTATGTACAATATGGAATTTGTAACAAGTTCAATACAAGGAAGTTTATCTCACCAGACTTGACTACGTATGCGGATTTATATTGTTCTAAAAATGGTTAAAAAATGGACGGTTAAAAGTAATAAGTATTCTACTTAAAATTTTCCGCTCTTTCTAATGCACAAACTCCCATAGCTCTACGAAGATTTTTTCGTTGTTTATGCTCAAGCAAACAACTTCGTTTTCCAAGTATGGTTTTTGTTTAACCGACAAGATTTTGGCCTTTTTTGTCCTAAAGGCACTTGTGACATAAAATATCGTAAAACCACATTAATAGGAATGCCAATAAATGCCTTTATTTATTTTAATTCAGAGCTGTTTTGGTTTTAGTGATATGATAAAAAATAAATAAGTAATGCCATTTTTCTGTAATCTCAAACTTTAAACTGCTCTCCTGAACAATTTAGTTTTTCTCGCTTATGCCCTGCTGCCTTTTAATCGTCGATATTTAGGAACAAAAAAAACATGGTTTTGAAAGGGTATTTTTTCCATGATAGACTTAGATTCCAGGTGCGCATTAAAGAAAATAAAAAAAACTAAATCTCCTTTTTAATTCGGTGTTTTGAAACATCTGTTGCATCGGTGTTTTTGTTGTTGTTGTGAAACAAGGAGAGTCACATCACACACGTGTCTGTTGCATGTATGACGTCACCGGGACTTATATTTACACGTGAAATGGGGAAATGGAACACGGAGCGGGACTTTTCTTTGTACCCCAAGTATAGCACTTTACGTTCAAACTCAATAATACCGTTCTACTAAAAATATATGGAGATAAAAACGTTCAATAGTTGTGCTGTTTTAGTTTTTTGTTAAACGCTTTTGTTCAGTTTAAACTGAAACCGTTATACTTGGGAACTAATGGCTGGGATGGCGACGAGACGTCATCACTTGAGCAATGCTACTAAAACTAAAAAGGTTAGGTACTCAAGATAAATGACCTAAAATTTTTTATAACAGTATACATACAAAATGTGTGGATGATTTGTGTTTTGTTTGTGTAGGATAAAAATAACAATAAAGCTGTGAGCTTGGACTAAATATGAATTGTAGACTTTTTTTATATTTTTGAAGGAATGGATAATCAAGAGGTCTATCTAGGGAGTCTCCCGTCTCATAAAGGATTACGTACTTTTTAATTGAGAGCACCTTCAATTATTATATAGCAATCTTTGAATTAGTGAATGAATTCTACGTAACGCTTATTTCCAACAAGTCTTCTACTTTGTCAGTGTTAATCCTCGCCAGATGAAATTTCATGTGAAATTTGTCGCGATTATTATTTTTGCTTCCTTGACACACATTTTATTGAATTCCAAGATTTTATATTATAAGAGAGTATATCGGGAGATTTAAATTTAAAAGATATGTCGTATTCCATGACAAAATATTCTTCGCGCATTAAAAATACATTTTATTGAAAAAAATAATTAACATCCTCGTGTATTACTTGAATTATAGGTTGGTATGAGGCTGACCACCCATACTGTAAGAAAAAATGGTTCACATTACCATTGTCACCCCTGTTTCAGGCAGTGACGGCTCGTCGATTTTTCATCGAGCAGTGCATTTTTATACTAGCCGTCATTGATTACCCCCCTAAAATTTGTAAGTATTGGATCGTGGCATTATTACTGGGGGTGCAATGCACCGATGCACCTTACCTGGAGCCGTCACTGGTTTCAGGGAAGGTCGGCAAGAGTTGCAGGTCTTATGTTCATTTGAGATTGGGTTTTTATATTGTAGGTCCACATGCGGCATGTGTTAGCGCGAACTTTTACATGTCTGCTTGTGGGATGTATATCTTTGCAGTTTAGATTTAGATGTAGATTTAGTGTACACATATACATATATCATGGTATTTTTAAAAATTATTTTAGGTATGTACTTATAACAAATTAGAAATCATTCTTGGAATCAACACATTCATACATAATAATCAACCCTCACGTGGATTCAATGTATGTAAATTGTATAGCAATCATTCCATTCATCAACCACCAATAAATCAATAGCATCAATCTATACAAACAAAGTAATCAACATATCTACGCCCTCATAATATACTCATCCTAACATTGCACATGCATTTTATTAGGTTAAATAAAAAATTAACGAAATAAAAAATTGAACGCAAAAGAAAGTGCGCGTTTAATAAGAAGTATTTTCTACTAAAAAAATAAAAGCTTAACAAAAGATTAAGAAGAAAGAAAATTGGTGGAAATTCCCCGCGACGTGTTATTTACTTCGTATCAATGTTTGAAATTAAGATTGCGTTATCTTTCGCGAACCAAGAATCTGAAAATTAATGTTTTTTTTGCGAAAATTTTTAGCTCGTTGGGGGCCTGACACTCAGACACTCAATCTTGCTTATGTTGTCATGACGTCACATAATCTAATCTAACATTAAATAATAAAAAATCTGATAACATTTTCTATTCTTTTACCTATTTTTTCAGGTCAAAAACAGGCATATATTTCTATGAAACTTTTTCAATTTTATTGAATAAATCATTAATTATTAATTGAGTCGTCAACTCCTTACGCGGTGATTTTGATAAAAATAAAGTTGTGTTTTGAACGCAATTTGGAACCAGTTGGAGATGACGGCGTTTGCACGAAATCATACTTTTTCAATTAAAATTACGAAGAATTAAGTGAGATTTTCATCACATTGCACACAGCAAATGATTTGTTACACTACGCAGAATCAAATTCAATAATTATCTCACAAATCATAAAATTCGGAGATGACGGCACGTTTGCAGTTATACGACTCAATTACTCAATGACATGTCACAAGTCCGGTCGATAGTTCAGTTGGTAGAGTGCTTGCATTCCATGCCCCGCCGAGGGTGTCAGAAGTGATTTCCCGTTTCGGTGTTTATTTCAAACCCCAAAATAAAATACCGGCAAGGCTTACTCAGCCTTGGCAAAAAATATGTACTAGCTCCCACGGGAGCTGGGAAACCTCCATCTCAAATGAAGTGGTTGGCGTAAGGCCGGCCCCCTTACATGTAAAAAATAGGTTCCACACTCCACATGCAAAACCCTTTGGGGATAACGCGGCAAGAAGTTACCATGTGTAGCTTAGTTGAAATAGTTGATAAAAAAACATGTGATAATTCAGGCTCAAAGCTATCGGCTAAAACGGCTGTCGGGAATCGAACTAGGCGCTACTTTTGATTAAATTACCATTGCCTCGTACAATCAACCATAGTGCCGACTGATTTTTATTTGAAAAATCTTGATATAATAATATTTCGGTTTACTCAATACAATATCAATATTCTTCTGTTAAAAATAGATTGAAAAAAAAAACATTTTTGAATAATATTGAAAATTGTTTTCACAAACGGCTGAAAATATTGACTCTGTTCTTTTAATAACAGCTCAACTATTTTTCAATTAAACGCAGAAGTACAACCAGATCACATGATGCAGGTTACGTGTTTTTTCAAAATATTTAATTTCAGTCATTTGCTCGCTAAACCTTCGTGTTAATTATAATGTGTGTTTTGTTGAGAAGAGTCACGAGTTTTCATATTATCGTACAAAAGAAATTATCACTGTTGATAGAAACAACAAATTATAATCTACTCTGAAATATGAAAGGACGCGATAAAATGCACGGGTTTTATTTTGTTTCAGAATAATATTCAAAATCTTCGTACTTTTAGTTTGCTTTGAGTATTCACAAAATATATCGTAAAATGTAAACAAATGGAACCACCTAGATACGTTTTAGATTTTAAAAATGTAACTTTATTTATATGTTCCTTGACTTATAGGTTAAAATGTGTTGACCGCCCATGTTGTAGAAAATGGTTCACTTTGCCAATGCCATCCCTGTTTTAAAGTCGGCAAGAGTAGCAGGGTGTATGCTCATTTGAGATTTGTTTTTATGGTGTAGGTTCACATGCGGCATGTACAAGCGCGAATTTATTGCTCGTGAAAATGCCTATAATGTGATTCCCCAGTGTTTCGTATCTTTGCAACTAAAATTAGATTAGGTTAGATTCAGAGACAACCAAAACATCATGGGGTCTAAGGAAGTCCAACTAAGATGAGTTGCAGAACTAGAAAAATAAATGATTTTTTTTAATCACATTTTGAAGAAGAGAACCTAATTTATAGAACTCTTGAGTAGGTAAAGTACCTTTCGAAAGGGAAAATCTTGGAAAATCAGACAAGAGATTCATCAAAGAACTTCATACTTTCAGGATTTGAAACGGCTCATTTCATCTTATTAGGAGTTCAAGAGGATAGCAACCAACAGAGACAAATAAATAGAAGGTGATGATGATGAATATTTTTCATATAGTAAGCAATCAATTTTTTTTTTACATTTAAATAATGTTATTGCTAAGCGCAACATACAATAAACTCCGATGATAATATTTTGTACTTTATTATGTAAAAATAACACCCCCAGCATAGTGTTTGTATATACAATAGTAGATTAAGTATACTATACGAATAAACAACACTAATTTGCGTCATTTAAATTGTTTACATTTAATTGTAAGTTGTAAACGAGATGAAACTAAAAATACACGCGTCATTATTAGGTCACTGGGTGTTAAGCGAATGTAATTGAGTGAAAAATATTTTCACGCTGAAAGATTTCCTCGCTAATATGCGGGAATTTTCTGCAACGTTTATAATTTCAGGCGACCTCGCCGTGATTGTTTTCAGTATTTTGTTTTTTTTTGTGCGCTTCACTCAGTGGGTAAATATTGATGTAGAATGTGGCTTCCCGATAATTGTTTGAGAAATTATGTTATCATACGAGTGACCTTTAAGAGAGTGTGATGAAAAAAATAAAACAATACCTTCAAAGAAATTTTCTTCAAGGTAATCAAAGAAGAATTATACTCAACATGCTGACACGGGAAGAAAAAATATTTGCATTGAAAATTTTCATATTTTTTTTGCTTGATGTTTCGCTTCCGTACTTGAGTACGCAAACAGAACATGGCGAGTTATCCAAAAAAATACTTAAAATTTTTGAGGTAGTGAGTACACAAAAAATATATATTTTTAACATTTCTCCAACATCGTTATAATATTTTACATTAAAATTTGATAAAATGTGTGGTTTCATAAATATTTTCTTCCTTCAAAAAACTCATGGAGAAAAATTAAAATTGTATACAGCTTTTACAGTAGAGTATACGTATGTACGTATTTTCATGTATATTTTTTTAATATAAGCTAATCTTGCTCTTAGTAACTTTGTATGAAAAATCAAAATCATCTCTATCACATTTCTAATGAAATTACGCTGTGAAGTAAAATTAACTTAAGGAAAATATGAAAACGTAGATAATTAGTGCCAAGTCATGTTTTCTAATATTTATTTACATTAACGGTACTTATCTCTTACGTTGTAAATTATGTGAAACACAAAACCAACATTGAATATAATAAAAAGATTCAAACACACGCATTACTTTATTTATTACTCGTATCTACTATTAATTATCTCCTCATGAGGCGGTGTGGAAGTTATCCACAATTCATGCATCATGAGGAGCTACTTCGGGAGACTGGTTTTAGAAGCCTGGAAACGAGGCGCAACAGGTCCCTTATGGTGCTCACTCATAAGGTCATCATCGGCTTAATTGACAGTCCCACCGTGTTGGAGGGCTACAGGTTGTATGTGCCTGACGACTACACCCGAGGGCGAGGACATGATCTATTTCATGTACCGAAAAGCCGTACTGATGTCGTGGCGCAACACCCTGTGACTCGGAGTATAAAGCTCTTAAATAAGTCAAATATAGACATTTTTGAGTGTAATTTATTAAGATTTAAAAATCTAGCAATAGAGTTCTTCCCAGCCTGTTGATAGCTGTGAGGGTGCACTGTAATAAGGGGGACCTGTTGTGCACAAAAAAAAATTACAACATACAACAATTAAGGGAATTTTACACGTAAGAATCTTGAAATACAAAAGCCAATAAATTATAGGTCTTTTCATACTGCAGGGGTAATATAAAACTGCGAGACTGAATGTCGCCATTTTCCAGACAGAATATCTGAAAAAAAATGAAGTCACCGATTTGGCGGGAAGCGCTGATAAATTTACGATGTATATTTAATAGAAATCATCGTCTGGAATCATTACGTTTTCCGAGAAGCACACATTTGGCAGACACGGCGGGCTTTTCTGTAAACAGATTCAGTGAGTCGAGGTGATTTGCGAATTTAATACAGTTTCGCAACGCGCTGAAACAATTTTGCAGTACATTCAGAAATGGTGTTATGATAAATATATAAATTCAAATTATCTCCCAGTAAAGAAGAGACGAAATCAAGAGAACTGTAGGCAGAGGATGGCTGAACACAGCAGCCGATAGATAGGAATAGAAAGGATTGAAGGGGGCCTACGTCCGGCAGTGGATTGAGAAAGGCTGAGGAAGAATGAAGAAGAAGAAATATGAAATTTAGGATATACACTTAATAATAAATAATAATTGGGCAATTTGAATACGGCGCCGTTTAGTGACACTAGCCACCCCAAGGACGCTTTTATATGTTAAAGCTTCTGTTAAACAAATGTGTCTTAAGCAACTTCCTGAAACTGCCAACACTGGTCTCTGTTTTTAACTCCCGAGGTAGACTATTCCAGCAGGATGGACCAGCCGAACTAAAAGCCCTACTTCCATGGTTCGGCCATTTGTGTTACGGATGTGAAGCCTGGAGTTTGACCCAAAAAAATCTCTCCAGACATTTGAATAAAACAAAATGCTTCGTCGCATTCTTGGACCTCTACCTGAGGGTGACAGATGGCGCATCCATACCAACGTGAAGTTAAGGTCCATATTCCGAGACTCAAACATTGTGTTGGTAATGAAATCAAGTAGACCTTAGTATGCCGGGCTTGTAGTACGTGCAGAGGACTCCAGGATAATCAGAAATGTCTTGGATGGTGCTCCCTGCGGTATGACGGCGGAAAGAAGCAGCACAAGACAACACCTTCTCTCAGGGTCAGTCTCCCCTCCACTGACCCATGCCCTGTATATCCATCCCATCCGGGGATGTGTCACAGGACTCGCATGCAAAAGTTATGTGAGATGCGAGTGGCAGAAGGCCCTCCCGTGAAGCTACACTTTCCCAAGTGTTTACACAAAACAAAGGAGGCTCAGAAATCACTGACAGATTATAGCCGTGAGGGTTAAGAGCTTGATGATTTTAAATTTACAAACAAAAATGCAAAGTGATTCTGAGCATCTTAACATACGACTTAAGACCTAGAATTCGAGATGCTACTACTGAGACTGTTCGGGAGGCGTTCTCCTGACTAAGTGGCCAACCACCAAAGAGGCGGAAAAGAATAGAGAAAATAGAAAGAATGTCGGTCTAATTAGCTGGCACAAAACTTTGGAAAAGCTTCAAAGTTGGATTTGTTGGCCACAAAGTCTGCGTATCCGATTAGGCCGATGGCCGGTCTGACAGCGTTGAAGGAGGCCCTAAGCCTGCAAGGCTTGTGAGTTGGAGAAATTACTTGTACTTGTATCTAGCCGCCATTTCACTCAGGGTGGCCAGTACCTCCGTATATGTGTGTCCGCTTTGTTCTGTCTTTCAGCCTAATATCCCATTAAGTAAAGACTAAATTTACCTCAAACAGAATGTACGTTGCTACAACACGTACTTTCAAAAGTTAATATGTACGAGTATATATGGAATGTAAAATATGTATGTTAAAAAGTCAGTACAATAGTTTTCCTTCTAAACCAAAAAAACATTGGACAAATTAGCCCCGTCTGAAATTTGCACTAAAAAGTTTTACAAAAAAATTAACATCAATTTTCATTTGTGAATAATTGGACAAACAAAAGGAGTGTAGACACTTTTTTTTTTTGGCAAAAAATAGAATATTCATTAGAAAAGATGAAAAATGTTTTCGGAAACATTATGCACGACCACTAAATGAGTTTTCTAGCCAATTAGTTAAATTGGCGATAACAGAACATGCGAGGTTTTAGTGTTAATTTGCAGAAATTAGTGAAGCTGATAAAAATAAAACCCATAACTTAGAATATTACATAAATGTGTGTATTTTTTGCGATGGTTATTTTTTATGTAATGTTTGTACACTTTTTATTTTATTTTTTACATCCGATAAATTGTGGAAATATGTTTTTAATGTATTCAAAACAACACTCGGTACTAATTTTTTATTTCTCTTCGAGCAAACGTCGTAGGTCTACTTGTATGGAACTAGAGTCCTAAGCAACTAAGACTAAAATAGTATTGGTGATATGATTCTTTGTCTGTATGACGTTACAATTTTTTTTGTCTTTGGAATTTGCGTTGACTGCTAAAACAACATCGGTTGGAATGCTGATAAGAAACAGTATTGTAAAATTATGTAATTTATTAATTTTTCGTAATTTTACCTCGACAGGTCTTTTTAATTCAATGAAAATGCCAGTAACAATTAAAAAAAATATATTAAAATTCACCAAAATGAGAAGATAGGGACTATAATAAGTATGTGTAGTATATTGAAAATAGCTGCCAACCGTTGGCCTGATTACTTTAATTTTTATGACCGGTTTGTATGACCGGTCCGTAGCTCAGTGGTAACACTGCGGACTCTGAATGGGAAGGTTGTGGGTTCGATTCCCGGCGGAGCACAAAAAATATACCATTTATATTTTCAAATTTGCTCTTTGCTGGGTTGAAAAATTCATAAAACCTTTACCAATGACCGGTCACCAAAGGTCCATCCAGCCTTACAGCAACTGGGTCTTGCTTGAGAATTGGCGCTTTGTAGCGACGACGATCAAGCTCGTAAAAAGGTCGATAGCTCAATTGGTAGAATGCTTGCATTCCATGCCGAGAGCAAGGGTTCGATCTCAAAGGTTTACTCAGCCTTCACAATAAAATGAGAACCAGCCCCCCCCGGGAGCTGGGAAACCCCCACTTCAACTGAAAGTGGTTGGTGTGAGGCCGGCCCCCTTACCTGTAAAAATAAATAGGTCCCGAAGCGCCACATGCGACCCCTTCGGGGATAACGCAGGCAAGAAGTTACACTATATGTGTAGCTTAGTTGCGTTTTTTTTAGTTGCGTTGCGTTTATGGATTATAACACTTGATAGCTGAATATCGTGCACATGGCAACACCCATAAAAAACAAAAACAAAAACATTTTAATTTATTTATTTAATTTATCACATGAACAATTTTTATTTGACCTTGTCACTATATTTTAGCTCATATTTGACTTTGCGTTAAATAATTTGAACTCTAGATCTTACACAAATTGTTTTTCAACTCGGATAATGTATTATGCTACCATAAAAAGGTCTGCAAAAATATGGCTGTCTCTTTACGTCACAGTTTAAATGGAATAGTTTATTGAGTAGTATATTCATATCAGTTATATTCATAAAACATTTAATCTTTTGATGATCCACGGATTAGATTAATCTGACAGAGGAACCTGAAATTCCTAAGCGGCGCGTCGCCAATGTGGTGGATTAGGAATGCTAGCCAGGTTGGCCTGGAGGGTAGGTAATGAAAATATCCCCGTGAACCATTAGGTAGTCATCAACCCGTCTGGCAAACGTAAAGACTTATTGCCAAATCCTTACACATCAAAATGTAGAATTCAACAAAAAACTGAACACAGCAGGTGATTGAAAGCCTCGAAGAAAATGAAATGAATGGACTGAGAAAGGCTGATCCACAGATCATTGATTTTATGTATAGAAAATTCATTTAGGCAGCGGATGAGCCATGGACTTGATGTGTGTGAATACTGAATACCATGTAAAAAATATTTTTGTTACAAATATCACTTCTCCTGAAGATGCCTTAAAGCGAATATATTTGTGCAATAAAAAATTTAAATAAAAAATATAGACTAAAACTTTGTAGTTATTTTGCAATAATTGATGTAATACATAAGTTTATTTTTGTACAAACTAAATGAAAAACTACCGTTTAAGTGCAGGTCGTTGTCTCATATTGTACCAAATATTTTATTTTAACGCTTTTTTAAAATCAAATTTGTTTTCTCTAAAATAAGAGAATATTTATTATTATCTGGACAGGAATCCATTTGCAAAAAAAAGACAATGGTAGTCGGTAAAAAAAACTAAGTCGGTTCTTCGCGCGTTTCCGTCGCGTCTCGCCACACTCAACGTTCTAAATTTGAATTCAAACGAGCGAATCCGAAGGCCAATCTCTCGGTTGCTACGCGACCAGTGGGCTCGTCCGATCAATTTAAAATTTAGAATCAAATTCAAATACCTACTTGATGTTCCTCCAGATAACTCCAATTGAAGAGTCACGATTCTTGGAAATGAGTAAATTGACCTCTTGTGAGGACACAATATGTCTATGTTGTTATGGATAGAACTATCATTAATATATTTATTCCTTACATTGCATTAATTTGCATATTTTAAATTTGTAAGGTAAATATAGTTCTTTCAGTAAATAGTGATAATATTTTGACCTATAGAAATTTAACGGTAGTTACCATGACCATGATATATGACCGGTCCGTTGTTCAGTG
Organism: Agapetus fuscipes; assembly: GCA_951799405.1. Lineage (NCBI taxonomy): Eukaryota > Metazoa > Arthropoda > Insecta > Trichoptera > Glossosomatidae > Agapetus > Agapetus fuscipes. The sequence goes on along the minus strand of OX637340.1, from coordinate 2,324,077 downwards.
GTAACACTTCGGACTCTGAATGGAAGGTTGTGGGCTCGAATCCCGGCGGAGCACAAAAAAATTTACCAATTATATTTTCAAATTTGCTCTTCGCTGGGTTGAAAAATTCATAAACCTTTACCAATGACCGGTCCAGCCTTACAGCAACCGGGTCTTGCTTGAGAATTGGCGCTTTGTAGCGACGACGACCAAGCTCTTAAAAAGGTCGATAGCTCAATTGGTAGAGTGCTTGCATTCCATGCCGAGATCAAGGGTTCGATCTCAAGGTTTACTCAGCCTTCACACTTATCCGTAAAAAGAAATAGGTCCCGAATCGCAACATGCGACCCCTTGGATAACGCAAGCAAGTAGTTACACTATATGTGCAGCTTAGTTGCGTTTTTACCAGAATTCAATGAAATTAAAAAAATATTTATATTCTTCGCAATAATACGAGTATAGCTTCGTTTTTGTATATGCCAAGGGTTATGTTAAGTCCCTGAATCGCTATTCTGCCAAATTCCTTACACTTTAGATATCAATCCAAGTCGGAACTTGCTAGCGCTTGCGAAAGAGCTCCATAGATAAAAAAATAATATTCACATTTCACCTTATTTTTAGACACGAATCGCTATCTCGTCGCCTTAAGGTCGTAAGGAATAAAGCTGAATAGCGCTTCTGGTCGTACAAATAAAAAAAATAACACTTTTCACGAAAAAACTAAAGTAGTGTAACAAATCAAAATGTATGCAGAATTTCACGGTGATGACTAAATAAAAATCTAAATCTAAGTTGTAAAGATATGTATCATTTAAGATTCATAATAAATGCATTCTCGCAAGCAGACACGTATAAGTTCGCGCCGCATGTGGACTTACGATATAAAAATCCAATCTCAAATGAACATAAGCCCTGCAACTCTTGCCGACCTTCCCTGACACAGGGGTGACATTGGCAAAGTGAACCATTTTTTTACAGTATGGGTGGTCAGCCTCATACCAACCTATAAGTCAAGGAATGACCGTTATTATGATCACAACTGAAAAATATCTTAATTTGTTTTTTCCTAAGAAAAACAATTTCCGAAGAAAAGGCTTTTTGTATAGACTTATGACGTATGCATATAATGATACTATGAGACTGTTTCTGTGCAGAGAAAAAACACATTTTTCATATGATAATAAGTTCACACAACATTAGTATAGCCACTGATTGATAACGGTGTGCCGCACTCGTATATATTTTGTGAAAAATTTCAGCATTTTTCTAAGTGATTTGTGGTCGACGGGCGAGAGGAAAATCTGCTGTTGCCATGCGAAAATAGGCGGATTTGTTTATTTAAAATTATTATTGATAGAATTAACATCCCATGCCTACGATATATTATGCAATGCTAGATGCATAGCATATACGTATTTATATCTTTGATGTAGAAGATTTAAATTTGATACATTATTAAAGGAGACTTTGCTGGAGAGATGTTTTCCGGGATCTGTTGCCGTGCTCTATGGGAGCTGGAGCTTCTGGACGTTTCGCCCATGTCTACGATGGGCTTCTTCTTGAATGCACATCTTGAATCTTGATCATCATACTTCACGCTGAAGAAGCCCATCGTAGACATGGGCGAAACGACCGGTAGCTCCAGCTCCCACAGACCACGGCAACAGATCCCGGAAAACATCTCTCCAGCATCATCAGCCGGTCGGGTAAGCCTAAAACTCTTATGCAAAATAATCTTTGATTTCATGTTGTACCTGCAGCGTTTTATTTGAAGTCGTCGCTATGGTCGAACGGATAAGACTTTGGCATTCGAATAAGCCTTTTAATAGGCGCAAGTTCGAGTCCCGTCATGTCCTATTGACAATAACTTTGACCCTGGTTCAACACGGTCGTTGGGTATAATTACTTTTTTATTATATTGTTAATACCTTATTCTTGATTGGCAAAGATATATTGGTGAATTACATTCCTTTTTACAAATTTATTCAATAAACATTGTCAATAAAACCCGAGGTGGGTCTTTTCTCGTCATTCATTTCATGAATTTTTAAGGAGAGTATTTAAAAATATTAATTAATAAATTGTCACTTCTATCCTATTTTATATTCAATCCTCAACATTAATGCATTTTTTTTTGTATATTTAATGATTATCACAATACACGAAGATCATGGATTTATACGTAAACTAACTGTTTAAAATACATGTCCTAATCATCTACGTATACAAGACATGCTATTTCTACGTCATTTGATTAAAATGTGCATTAATTTAATAAAAATAATAACAAAACATTAAGTAACAGAATGGTATGTACGTAAAAAATACACATAATGGGAGTAAATAACTGATAGAAAAAGTCCACAAGTAACTGTTAATGTCATAGGCTGACACGTGTATTTTTTTTAATCATAAATTGATGGTGAAGTTTAATTCAAACGCAATTTATAAAAGCCTAAAAAAAAATCCCAGTGTCTAGACACGATGATTAGAATTCTTGATAAAAACGCGAATATTAAAACTGTGTAATAAATAAACTAATTGCCAAAATTTAGTGCGGTTGGCGAAAATCCAATCGTTTTTTTTTGTTTTCTTTTTCTACTGAAAACGATGTCGATTTTTTATGAATTTTCTAGAAAACTGTGTCGTGTGCCTGATTTTTTTTTACTCTGCCATTATGGCGCCTCTGTATGTACATATGTTATCTGCTTTATTGCAGATACATAGGAAGAAAATATCATAGCACATACCCTTAGAGAAGTATTTTCTTAAATAAAAACTCCAAACTTTCAAGGCTCTTTAAGCGCATATTTTTCATTTGTAAACGTGGCTGATGAGGAATGAAAACGTTGACAACCTTTACAATAATAATAAAAATAAAACAGTGTTCCAAATTAAGAAAAATGAAAAGTTTCTGTTCAATTTTTTATGACATTGTCATGTTCAGTGGTAGTGTAAGCTATGAAAAATAAACTACTGAATTTTCATAAATATTTAGACAAATAAATGCGCCTTTCACGATAGCTTGACATAAGTAAATAGTTGGTATCATAAGAAAATAAATCAATCCTAAAATAATAGTAAAATGAAAAACAAACGAACAACCGATAGATACTCGTATTTGTAGATATATTTTTATTACAAAATATCCATAATTTGGCTTCGTTGTATTGTAAAATGACAACCCAACCAAAACGAAGTTAATGACCCCCCGAAAGGTAAAAGGACTTTGAGAACACGTTATTACTGTAAGGGGGCCACATATAATAATATTTTATTTCTTATTCATTCTCACAGCTAAACAAAATGACAGTCATGGTGTTCAAACCCAAGTTTGACCTCATTAAAAAAAACTGAATGTTTTTTCCTGTTCAAGGATTGAATTCAGGTGTATACATAAAATAAGTATAAATGAAAAGATAAATAAGTAATAATCAAACACAATTGATTTAGATTTTTCTCCACGAGTTGAGTTTGCTATCTCGATCGTTTTCGGCTGAGTAACACGTCATTTTCAGGAGAAATCTAATCTAATCTAATCTAAGTTGCAAAGATATGTTACATTGGAGATTCACATTACATGCATTCTCACAACCAGACACGTACAAGTTCGCGCTTGCACATGCCTCATGTGAACCTACAACATTAAAACCAAATCTCAAATGGACATACACCCTGCAACTCTTGCCGTCCTTCCCTGAGACAGGGGTGACATTGGCAAAGTGAACCATTTTTACAGCATGGGTGGTCAGCCGCATACCAACCTATAAGTCAAGGAACACACACACACGACAAATTACATTTTATACATCACTAAATAATAATATCCAAATACAAAATATCCATTTACAAATAAAAACAAATTCCAATTTAATAAACCCTAGCCGCCAACATTACAGATCAACCGCCATTTCTTTCTGTCCTTACATACTTCTTTCATTTCCTCCAGAGTCATAATTTTCTTCATACAGGCTCTTCTTTTATTATGACTCTGGATATTCCATTCATTCGCAATTTCGGATATTTGGTCCATCCATACCTTTCTCGGTCTTCCTCTACCACGACATCCATCTATTCTACCAACATATACTTTCTTCGTCAGTCTTTCCTCATTCATTCTCTCCATATGCCCAAACCATCTTAACAAACTTCTTTTAATCTTCACTTTCACACTTTCTCTTGCACCACATTCTTCTCTTATAAAATCATTCCTCACCCTGTCACTCCGTTTTTTCCCAATCATACTTCTTAGAAAGTCCATTTCAACAGTATGGACTTTACTAATTTCACTTTCATTCACCGTCCAGGCCTCGCTTCCATAACTAAGAAAACTGACAAAAAATATAACGTCTAAAAACTACAATAATATATTCAAGAGAGAACTTTATTTTTATAACGTAAGGGTTATTTTATCTAAATCTAAGTTGCAAAGATATGCATCATTTGAGATTCATATTAAATGGATTCCCACAAACAGACACGAATAATTTCGCGCTCACTCATGCTGCATGTGGATCTACAATATAAAAAACCCAATCTCAAATAAACATAAGCCCTGCAACTCTTGCCGACCTTCCCTGTAACAGGGGTGACATTGGCAAAGTGAACCATTTTTTACAGTATGGGTGGAATTATTTTGCGAAATTTAAATCATGATAGAGCATTTTTTTAAAATGAACTTTCATAGTATCAATACACCAATCCTTAATACTTTACTTTTAAACAATTAAATTAATTAGAAAATGCTTCAAAGTCTTGATTTTTTGGACTTTTCAGACCCTATTATGCTTATCATTAATGAACTCATTTAAAACTCGTATTTTACAAGCTTCTAGAAGTGTTTAAAAATAAATAAAAACTAACAATTGATCTTCTTTGAAAATAATGGCAATTTCCTGTGAATTGCAAAAGTGCTTGTTTCATGTTGAGAAATATTCATATCAGTGAGGAAAAAAATCGGTTTATATTTCAAACGGAAACCAGCACTAATATAATCGTTTGGAGAGGTGTGATGGACCTTCAAAGAGACGAGGAAAAAAAGTCAGAGAGAGAGCGATGATATTACGAAATATGTATGAAATTTGAATACTAGTACCCCGAGTATAATACATGTAAATCTCACTCGATTGAGTAAATTGAAAATGTATGGAATGTACGACGGCACTCCTAGAGAGGGATTTACGCAATCGAGGTAAATTTATGCAACGGTTTATATTATACTTTGGTACAAAGGTGGGATTTCCCGACAGACGATAGTTTTGAAGTAATAATGACATGTCCCCTGAGTGCATAACCGTGAACTTTTTTTCTGCAGAAATTGGCAAGCCTCACGTGAAATTGTATTTATTTATTTTAATTTTTTTTTCTGAAAAACTGAAAATGAAATTTTCCGCAAAATAAAAACTTCACTATTTTTTCCTCATGTTGAAAATAAAGTCATCTGTTAATTTACTTTGATTTTTTTTCTTGAAAAATACCTTCATTTCATCTTTACTCATTTCGACAGAGCTTACCTGGGAAATTATCTATGCAATAGTAAGCAGTTTATACTTTTTTTACGTTTCATTCTGATATCTTACAGGGCTATTCTTAGACATTTTAGTCGTCAGTTGAGCCCACGCTTTGACAAACTAATAATGCTTGGGTTGGAAGTTTCATCAGCACGGTCATTCTTACCTACCGAATTTGGTAATATTTGTGTAAAGACAAATCAGCTGTTCACTTGCGGCCATATTGGATTATTGGACAGGTTTTCATAAAAATGCATCAATAGTTTGTCAAAGCGTGGGCTCAACGGTCGACCAAACTGTCTAAGAATAGCACCGATAGAGTTTTGTTTTGACTTTAAACGGTCTCCTAGCAATTCAATTCTGACACAAAACAAACTCACGCTTTAGATTGTATTTTTCTGATTGGTTTTATACATGGAAGGACGCACTATTTTTTTATTATTCAAAAAAAAAAAAACAAAAATGCCCAAATTTTTTAAAAGGAAAATCAGTTTTTCCATGCAACTTAAGAGGTTTTTTCTGACACTGCGTAATACCCAAAATTACATTGATTATTATCTTATCACAAATGTAATAGTCTTTTTTCACCAACTACGCAAAATGCTGATCTATTAATAACTGGGAATTCCTGAAAATTTCCAGAAGCCCATTATTACATCCTTATCTATTTAAGTGCCTTCTAAAAATCACAACTATCGCCTCTCTGATAATTTGAAGCCTTTTTTGATGAGTTTATAATGAAAGCACTTTGATTGTAATGATTTTTTTTATCACACAATCACGTTTTTTCTTCTTCCGACACGTGGACTGAAATTTTCATTAATCAAGACCGGTCCTTAGTCTGTTGGTGACGCTTCGGAAATCCTTATCGGAAAGGTGTGAGTTCGTTTCCCGACGGAGCACAAAAAATAACATATATTATATATAAAAAAAAAATACTTTTAGCTAGGTTGACAGACCGCAATTGGTTCTTGCTTGAGAATTGGCGCTTCGTAGCGATGACCAAGCTTGTAAAAAGTCCGGTTGATAGCTCAGCTGGTAGAATGCTTGCATTCCATACCGAAAGCTAGGGTTTAATCCCACCGAGGGTGCTTTGGATTTTATTTCATACCCAAAATAAAATACCGGTAAGGTTCACTCAGCTTTCCCAATAAATGAAAACCAGAACCTTGGGAGATAGCTGTATACCCTTCCTGCAACTGATGTGGTTGGCTTAAGGCATGAAAAACTAAATACGTCCAGAATGGTCACATACGCAAGGTGTTGAACTATATGTGTAGCTTTTTTTTTTTAAGAAATCCTGTGCGGGAGACTCCCTAGATTCTAGAGACTCTAGGGGTCTATGAGTATGTTGTAGTGCCGCAGAGGTGCTACGATTTTAGGTTTATAATCTTTATGAGCCTTATATCTAAGGTTGAAACACTTTTTTGATACAGCCTTGGATAGTTCAAGTGTATGGATTGATAATAATTAGTATGGATTCACGGTCAACTTGTTTCTATTTTAACAGTGCGTGTCAATATACCCTACATCAATTTTATAAACGTATCATTAAAGTACCTCGGTAATAAATTATGCTTAAGGTAGATAAACAAAAAAAATACCAGTGCTTATGAAAGTTTTCTTAATTAAGAAGACATGCTTTTCAGGAATTTGTATTTTTAAAACCGCATCATGAATTTAAAATCTACTTTATTTTACCTTAAAGTTCAAGCTGAATAAGTGCTGATACACTGATTTAAAAACAAAATGGATTAAACTTTATGTTGGGGGTAATTTCTTATAGTAAGTGAATTAATTATAAAGAAGTTCTTGTGAAAGACTTCTTAACTATAGATAAGTGAATTCAAACTAAGTTCTATGCATTTGAATTTTTACATATTTAAAAATGGACTTTCACTGTGTTTATAAATCCACCCTAACACTTTTTTAGTACTTTCTTTCACAGAAAATAGGAAAAAGGTGCGTTTATCTTAGAAACCCATATTAGTTTAATATGTCAATCATTCAGTTTTAGCGTTCAGGTATTGATATGTTTATTGCAGTTGTACAAATTACAAAAATTGTCCAGCTCATGAAACGAATTTAAAAAATAGTATAATTGCTTGAAATACATTAAATATCAAATTTGAAGTCCGTTTACCGGTACTTTATGTGGTGGTCCGTTAAAATTGGACCTTCCGAATAAATCCCCTATTTCTTTATGAAATGTTATTAAGTTCTAAAGTGTACCTTGGAAATTCCATTGATTAAAAAATGTTCTTTGTCCCAGAAACACAACTCCTTTTCTTACATTTCTCAATCAATAATTATCAGGTAGTTTATTACTAAGCGGGTTCCTTCAAGCTGTATCCTGAGCACGGCCCACTTATACAAAAGGCTGGTGTTAAAATCAACCTAAAACTCAACAACCAATTGCATAGCAATATGTTATACTACGGGGACAGGTTACAACGACACAGTGACAAAACAATACATGACATAACTATACGTGACAGAACGACACATGACAGAACAACAAATGCCATTACATCACAGAACATTACAATGACAAAGCATCATAGTAAAATACATCACAATGACAAAACATCAGATTTTTATTTATTTATTTTATATAAATATAAACAGATGAAGAAAGTCACATACCTAAAACAGAATATACCATAAAAAACACATGAAAAAACATCACAAGCATTTATTTTGCCTATTATGAGTCCTTGACTTATAACTTATAAGTTAGCGTGTGGCTACCTACCTTACCTGTAAAAATTAATGCATACTTTGCCGTTACTACCCCTAGTTGTAGGTCAAGGCGGCAAAAGTTGCAAAATGTATGCACATATTCGTTTTGCATTATCAATCAAATTACAATCTAAGTTGCAAAGATATATGTTTCCCATGTCTCATTTCCATGTCAAATGTCTCGCTGATCTAATCAAACCAGTCACCCTCGGTAAAAAAAGCCTAACACTGCGCTCGGCTGAAACTGGAGCCAAATCAATGATTGAAGAACCGATAAGAAGAGTTAACACAATATTTGGAGAGCGTGCATTTGCAGTTGCTGGTCCTCTGGCCTGGAACCACCTGCCGCATCATGTGAGAGAGCTAGAGGACCATGGAAAGTTCCGGAAAGCACTGAATACAAGCAAATTTCTGGCATCATTTGCACAAGCGCCCTTGGAGTGACTACACCACGAAACGGCGCTGTAAAGAAATCAACAACTCATCATCATCATCTCACGTTTTCGCCATGCCGTTTATAGTTTTTTTTTCTGTTTTAGGTAGGTATGTGATGTTTTGTCTTGAGATGTATTGTTATCTTAATGTAATGTCGTCTCAGGTTTTGTCATGTGATGCTCAGTCATATGTTGTTCTGTCATGTGTAATTCTGTCATGTGTCGTTATGTCACGTGTTGTTTTGTCACTGTGCCGTTCTAACATGAAACCGTTATACTACCCACTGAACCCGGTACCAAACAACCAACCGCTTCAGTATCTGGGTCGAGTTAGTCACAAAGCCTCATTGCTTGCAACGTGGATAATGTGTACAGTGCACTTTATATTTACATCCAATAATTGTGTTTATCACTGAAAACTCAAAGGACACCTCTGATGAACGTTTTAGTTTCTGTAAATATTTTTTTTACGCATTGGTAGAGTTTAATGTTATGTTTGATACTCGAGTGCTTTCATAGCGACTGCAACACAATGCACAGAAAATGCTTCAAACACAATTGATGTCGATAACCCAAATCGATTCATGCCAGGCAACATGGGACCGATTATGAAACGCACTTTAAAAAGTAGGCACTGAGTGCAGTGGCCTATTTAGTTGATGTCAGTTGGACAATTGCTGTTTAAAACGCAGTTACTTGCTGCCTGGCACGTAACTGCATCGGAGATAGAGGAAAGAGAAATGGACCTAAATGGAAAAAAAGAATGTAATTTGAAAGAGGATGTGAAAGTTAAAGTACAAAAGAATGTGATGAGATGGTTTGGGCATGTGGAAAGAATGAATGATGATAGACTGACAAAGTATGTATACAAAGAAAGTGTGAAAGGAAAAAGAGGGAAGGGACGACCGAGAAAAGTATGGAGTGATCAGATTGTGGAGATTGTGAAAGAATGGGATATACAAAGTGAGCGTAAAAGAAGAAAATGCATGAAAAAGGTGATGGATATGAATGAATTGAAAGAGGTATGTCAGGATAGGAAAAAATGGAGGCATCTCTGCAGAGGCTCTGGCCACCCCTAGCGGAATGGCGACAGAGTTACAGTTACAGTTACAGAATAACGAACTAGCCATCTAATTACACCATTTTAAATGCCTTGGAGCTAGATACAAGAGCTGTTCCTGTTACTGTACTCTGTCGCCATTACGATAGGGGTGTCCAGAGTCTCTGCAGAGTACCTCGATTTCTTCCTATCCTTATATACCTCATTCAATTCATTCATATTCATCACCCTTTTCATGCATTTTCTTCTTTTACGCTCGCCTTGTATATCCCATTCTTTAACAATCTCCCCAATCTGATCACTCCATACTTCTCGGTCGTACCTTACGTCTTTTTCTTTCACACTTCCACTTTATTACACATGTATGAATTTTCGCGAAACTAAAAAAAAGTCCAAATAAAACATTTGCTTTGCATAAATACACATTATGAAAGCATGCAAATTTACTTCTGAGGATTAATTTTTGTTTCAGGAAAAAAATGCATACCTACCGCGAAACACAAAACCACGACTCTGATTTATTGCAAACTTAATTGTTAAAACAAAAACTAATTCAACGAAATTTCCTCCTAACCACGAGGCCAATGTCCTGACACTTCAAGGAACAATGTCCTAATTTTACATGGAACCTCAAGAGTACCAGGTATTCTTTATAAAGCAAGAGTTTCTTCATCTCTCAACCTAATTGAGGAAGAAAAGAGAGTAATAGTGTCATCACGTTCTTTTATCTTGCGTGTACAGCAAAATCTGCTACCACGAATCTGTCCAGTATTATAAATTTTGTGTATTTTGGCATTGAAACAAAGTGAAACTCTAAATGAGAATGATTGAAAGACACGACACATATTATAGTACAAGCAACATTACCGCTTACGTAGGAGTCTAAGCTCCAGTGCACTTTAAGACCTGAGTGATGAAAACATTTTCTAGTCTTATCTCTGAGATGTTGAATCGTTTACATGCAAGCACATTTCTACACACTTTATGAATTATGAGCTGTTTGATGGTATATATTTTAGACTTTAGAGGATACTGAAATCCTACAATTTCTGGAAAAGCAACTGCAACGTTGTCGTTGGTCAAAATGTATTTTTATTCAACTTATTAAAAGAAAGGATTACAAAGCATTGAAAGACGGTCGAGTTTTGACAAAGAGAACATCAAATGAATGAACTCTACCTTCTACAATACATCTTCAAGGGTGAATTATTAAGCCAAAAATTAAAATAAAAACCAATCTTTATAATGTTTGATTCTAAATGAAAAGGTTTGAAACTGAAACGGTCTTGATAGTTTGTACCAAAATATAGCGCTGAGGTAATGACACAGTGTGAACTGAACATAAAAAATTTACTCGGTTGATTTTTGTATCGAAATTTGATAAACATTTCTAACCTTCTTAGACACGTTTTGGTCCTTTTGTCAATTTGACCACTATAGTACTTACTGCCTTTTTAAATAAATTATTCAAAAATAATTGTTTTAGTTTAAAAGAATCTTTGATGCAATTTATAAAATACCGCATTCACCTGTAAAAAAGTCATAAATAAATGGTGTGATAGCCAAACATAGCAATGCAATAGAAGTCACATACACTTTTTTTGTATTCTGGGACTTTGAATTTTATTTTGAGACAATCAAGATAATAAAGCAGCTAATTAAAGCGTAGACATGTTCCTTAATAACCCGCAGAGCGAAATATATAAAATACGATACTTTTAATAATCGTGGGAATATTCTTTTTCTTGATGGATGGCCAAGACCGCTGGCACACATCCAAGGCTTTATTGCAAGTTGTAGTATTATTATAAAGGTACTTTCCTATATAAAATCATAAAGAAAATGTAAAAATTTCACCGCACACGAGGCAAAGCACAAGCAGATTGCAAGATAAAGCTGGACGTATAATATCTGGCAAGGAAATTTACTTTTTGAAAACCACAGACCACAGTTTTGAAAATCTGATAAATTTTGTACTACACGTGTAGTCGGGGAAAATGTGTATTTACAAGGTTTTCTGCTATCTTTCTTTGCAAAATAATTGTGTACTACGTATTGAGGACCTGTTTCTCAAACCTCCAATCATATTTGATTGCTTAATTGTTCCTTGACTTATAGGTTGTTATGCGGCTGACCACCCATACTGTAAAAAAATTGGTTCACTTTGCCAATGTCACCCCTGTTTCAGGGAAGGACGGCAAGAGTTGCAAGGCTTATGTTCATTTGAGATTGGGTTTTTATATTGTAGGTCCACATGCGACATGTGTTAGCGCGAAATTATACATATCTGCTTGTGGGAATGCATTTAATATACATCTTAAATGATATATATCTTTGCAGCTAAGATTAGATTAGATTAGATTAGTATAATTCTGGTAAGGACCTCGGATAAATATTTCTCGGAAATGGGTAATAACATGATGGAATTTGAACAGGAAAGATGATGTACAACGCTGATTTTGAAAACTTTTTCAGCTGCTCTAGGATTTTTACTTGCCTTACAAATGATAGAAAAGTTGATTGAATGCTCACATATATGTACATAATATGATAAAAGTAAGAATAATATTCAATCAAATGATTAAATTCAAAATGAGTTCAGATTGTTATAAAAAAGTTATCTGACACATCTCAAGATACCGAGTTTTTACAGCTCGATAAAAAAAATCCCGTAATTTGGACGAGCTCGTGCATCGACTGTTAAATTAACTAACGGACAAAATAATCTTCGCATTTGCAAAACGGGTACGTTGATCCAAAAGTGGTTGCTTTGAGAGCACCTCTATAATTTGGCATCGAATTACGGTCAGTGAAAAAAGTGGCGATTTTTTTCTAGTCTTTCGTCTGACACGCACAGGTTCAAAGCCCGCCATGTGAAGAGTGTCCCAAGTGTAAATTTTACGTCTACACTGACTCAAAAGAAGCGTATTCTAAAAATAGTATTTAAACTAAAAAGCGTTCGTTGAGAGCGTTTTTGCTTTCATAGATTATTAGTAAAACGTGGGTGTAAGCGTATTTTTTTTTACTGGGATAGAGATACCGTTGAAATGCTGTCTAGAAGTCTTGTCTTAGTTTCACCTTCGTGTGGTTGATATTGACTCTTGAATCTCCATGCTTGCTTGCGATTTGGGAACAATCTGTCTGGCAAATAAAACTGAAGCTTGAGTCTCATCTTATCCAAATCATGCGGCTGACCACCCATGTTGTAGAAAGTGATTCACCTTGCCAATATCACTCCTGTTCAGGGAAGGACTGCAAGAGTTGCAGGATATATGTCTATTTGAGATTGGGTTTTTATGTTGTAGGTTGACATGCGGAATGTGCAAGCGCAAATTTGAACTTCTCTGTTTGTGAAAATGCATATAATGTGAATCCCCAATGTTACATATCTTAGATTAGATTAGATATAGGATAAAGCAGTTATGCCTGAAGCACCAATCGAGAAAGGATGTTTCCTTATGCAGTTACTTTATTTGTCATTTATGACGTTATTTTTTTTTTAATTTGTTCACATTGTTATCAACAAAATAATTGATGACAAAAATGTAGGGATCCATGATATCGGATTTTTTTTTCTAGCTGTTTAAAAAAACCCAACTTGTTTTCATTTAAAATTCCATAGAAATAAGTACTTTTCAAAAAGTATTATTTTTAAAGAAAAGTTCGCTTACTTTGTATAGTACCTACATACACATGAACCAAACGACACTATTGATTTAAAACAACAAAAAGTTAATAAAAAAAAGTTTTTCTTCACGAGTTGACTTTAATATCTTGAGCGCTTTCGGAGTGTCAACACACCATTTTCAAGAGAACAAAATATAGACTACTACATTAATTTTTTCATATGCAACTATTTCATTTATTTTTTTGTGTTGCTGACATGTAGATTTATAAAAGAAGATGTTGCTTTAATTTGACGTCAATAATAAAGATAAACAGCTCATTAAATATTTTAAGCATTAAAATGCTTCCCCCTCTGTTAAGGACGCCAATTTGATTTAAGAAAAAAAATGGACCCAATGTTAAGGTCACTGACCAAAAAGTAGATTACGAAAATCAAGTTTTAATCCTAAGCAGTGGTGAACAAACTTTCAAGGAAGATTCCACAAATCACAAATATCCTATCCTATTCAAGTATGTATGTAATAAAAACGGCAACCCAACTATGGTTAGTAGGCTTCACTAGGTAAAGTATTATTTTTTTCGCAAATGAGATAAGTACATATAAGGAAACAGAAAAAAAAAATCTGATTTTCGACAAACAATCATAGATTTTCCATCTGTGATAATACATATTATAAGGCTCATTAATATTATTTAATAAGGAGAGTATGATCACTTGCAAACATAATTAAGGGATTCCTTGACTTATTGGTTGGTATGAGGCTGACCACAAATACTGTAAAAAATGGTTCACTTTGCCAATGTCACCTCTGTGTCAGGGAAGGTCGGAAAAAGTTGTAGGGCTTATGTTCATTTGAGGTTTGGATTTTATTTGTAAGTACACATTCAGCATTTGTAAGCGTGAACTACACGTGTTTGTTTGTGGGCATGCATTTTAGAACTTTAAATGAATATATTCTTGCAACTTAGGTTATAGATTATAGATCGAAACGACAAACGTTCGAGGACAATCCCACAGAGGAGCTCCCACAGGATAAGTGCTGTTTATCTTATGAAGAGCTCATAAAAATATTGATTAAAATTGCTGCAATCTTAGGATTCTCCCTATCTTAGAATCTAATCTAATCTAATCTAAGCTGAAAAGATATATATCATTTAAGATTTATATTAAATGCATTCCCACAAGCAGACATGTATAATTTCGCGCTAACACATACCGATGTGGACCTACAATATAAAAATCCAATCTCAAATGAACATGGGTGGTCAGCCGCATACCAACCTATAAGTCAAGGAACTGGATTAGGATAGGATTAGGATTAGGATTCAGACAAGAAAAAGGGAATGACAACAAGCTTAGACTTTTCTTTTGGTATTCTTGCATTATTTATGCAAAGGTTTAATACCAGGTTATATTAGGATGCTGCATATTATATTGGAAATAAAAATTATAAGTTAATTTTAATGTTCACCTCGAAGGAGTTACGATCTTGTTAAAATCTGTTTGATCTTTTTTTTTACAAAGTTCTGTTTGTACTTTTCCCTGGCAGGGGGCGAATGACCGACCGCAACGGTTGTCTTTTCAACAATCGACTCGATTTCATAAATTAGATATCCTTTGAAATTTTCGACTCTCCGATTCATATATTTCTAATTATATTTTTTATTTGCAAAACATACATATAATTTGAAAAAAATCAATAAGTCCGGTATTTTCAACGTGTGCATATGTGACTTTACACTGTTAAAAAAAAGACGCAAGTGCGTCTTTTTCATCCAGTATAAAGTAGCTATGCTAAGGTTGAAAATACCGGGCCTAAATGTTCCATAAATAAAGAATCAATAAATGATTAGCAATACAAAAATAACTATTTCCTACGAAGCAAAGATTTTTTTAAAAGAAATCCTGTGCGAGAGACTCCCTAGATCCTAGAGACTCTAGGGGTCTATGACACTTGTTGTAGTGCCGCAGAGGTGAAGATTGTAACATTAATAAAGTATTTTATTGAGTAAGATAATATCCTGAAATTTATTTATAAAATTCCACAATTTTCCTAGATCTGTACTGTAGGTAGGTACTGTACATTTTTATATTATGATCATGTCATTATTATATGTACTAAAAACATCACACATAAATTTTCTTGGACAAGTCGAAAATAAAAAAGTTCGAAAATAAGTATTCAATTTATGACAGTTTCTAATCTAATCTAAATTGCAAATATATATATATTTTTTGGGGATTCACATTATATGAATTCTCACATGCAGGCACGTACAAGTTCGCGCTTACACATGCCGCATGTGAACATACAAACAGAACAAATCTCAAATGGACATGCACCCTGCAACTCGTGCCGAAACTTCCCTGAAACAGGGGTGACACTGGCAAAGTGAACCATTTTCTACAGCATGGGTGGTCAGCCGCATACCAACCGATAAGTCAAGGAATACAAGCAATTAATTACATCCAGTTATACAATCAAACACTAAAAAATCTATAAAAATGAAAATTAATAAACAAAATATCGAGATGCTTATAGAGGTCCCCTTTTTCATACACAGATCATTTCTTCAGTGTCTACAATCCTAGATAATTATTTAATAAGTTTTTTTAATTTAAAAACGTATTGAAATGCGTTTACATACATTCATTAATATATCACACATAATAATTAATTCTACTTCGAGGATAACAATGTATTTTTTCTTGTGATATCGCATTTGCTTTACAAAGCGGCCGATCGCCTTGCCTCGGCTGGTATGGTTGGTTGGCCTGTGTCGGCCATTGCGAGCAATCACCCTGAGTTGAACACTTACGGGTGCCTTCACCCCAGCCCGTCCGATTCCTGGAAATCTATTCAAAACAAAGCAGCGCTTCAAGTGAGCGTTTGAGTCTCCATACATTTATAAAGAAACGTTACGCTTAAGTTTTGAGGTTATGTTTTTTAAGCTTATGGTCCAACCATACTAATATGAACGAAGTCACAGGTGTGGTGAATCGACACACATCTTTTATCTATAATCTAAGTTGCAAAGATATATTACATTACATTCAATGTATTCCCACAAGCAGACATGTTTGAGTTCGCTCTTAAACATGCCACATGCGAACATACAATAGACAACACATAAGCTCTGTAACTCTTGCCGACCTTCCCTGAAACAGGGGTGACATTGGCAAAGTGAATCATTTCTTAAAGTATGGGTGGTCAGCCTCATACCAACCTATAAAAGTCAAGGAATTTTACAATTATCTACATCTCAGAAAAAGGTAAATGTACAAAATGATATAATTACTATTGTAGTAAAATTGCAACAACAAAGAAAATTAAAAAGGTTGCGTTTACGAAGAATTTGCTTCTTCTTAAATTTTTAGGGAACTTACCATCAAACCTTTTTTTAACCAATAGAGTCGACACGAAATTTCAAACTGTTTTTTCTCAACGGGCAAACGTCGCAAGTTTATGTGCTTAGGGTCCTAAGCAACCAATAACAAAATATTAGTTTTTCATTTCTCAAGCGGGATTTTTTGTCATAGAAATCTGTGCCGAATCTATTGATAATTAAATTACACATTTCTAATATGTAGTTGTTGCAAAATATATTCAACTTTGCATTTTACGTATAACCGTTTAATTAAATTAATATAAGATGCAAATTTACATACTTCTACGACTATTTCATACCCTGAAAATTGAATTTCATAACAGAATGGTGTTTCTTTGGCAATGCGTTAAAAAACCATGGTTGTTGTGTACGTAATGACATTGATTTGCGTTTAAGTAAACTCTTACTATTTGTTTCCTCAAGACTTGCCTAATACCAAAAAGGTATGTATTAGTTGTGATTAAGAAGCCATATAAAAGATCCTATAATACCTTTGCTTTAAAAATGTGCGTTAGTAAGGTAATAATACACATTTGTAATACTTCGTAAATTTAAGGCGGTAACCCCAATATTACATATTAGCTACTACATACATTTGAGCGTTCTTTGTCGTCTGCCATATATTTTTTTTGTGTCTCGGAATCCGTTATGTTTCCTGTTTGAGAAGGGCAGACGGTAGACAACACGCTCCCCCAGTTCTTGTTTACTGTATACGCCAATCTTGTCAAATATGACTTTTTCATGCAGTTGTCTTATGAATCAAATTCTACACAATCTGAGCTAAGATAAACCGTAAAACTCGATAATGTGAGAGTTCTTTTAAATATTTTTTAAATAAATTTCTTGTTTTCATACGACACATTGGTCCAGTACACATGCAAACATTGCTCATGTAAAATTTTCTCAATGGCGTATACGATAAACAAGAACTAAGGCAGCGAACAGCTGTCCATAAATTGGTAGATAAATCAAACAAAACGAATATGTGTGTAGGTACTCAAAAAATATTGAATTTTTTAAAATTAATCTGCTCAAAATTTAGCTTCAAGGCAAAACACAAGGTACATACTTATTAAACGTATTAGATACATTTTTAAAATTACTTATTTGCACGGTTACATTTAACATGTTATTTATTATTTAGGTGATATCTACTGTTACTGTTAATGCTAGGGTTGGCCAGTTCCTCCGCAGATTCGTCTTCAATTTGTTCTGTCCTTGCACACTTCTTTAATCTCCTCCACATTCATATTTCTCTTCATGCATGCTCTTCTCTTTTTCTCACTTTACCGATTTCATTAATTTGCAATCTCGTTTATTTGCTGAATTTAAATTATATTGGAAATAAATTATTCAGATAATATTTTTGTGTTTCTATAACTAGCAATTAATTAACTTTTAGTGACTGATTTCTGAATCGGTCGAAAGAAAAAAATATCTTACATAAATTTACGTTTTTATGGTAGTATTTTACAAATAATGATGTGGAAAGACCTGTTATTTTACCCGCCAAATTTCGCTATGAAGCAAAAGAATCGTTCTTTAAAAAAACTTGCTTGAACAGTTGGTCTGATAATATAATAATAATCAATTTGAAAATGAACCAAAATAGTTTGATTCTTAAATGAATAGTTGTTTTTTAAAGGTGCCTACAATAAAAACTCGTTTAGCTTTATTTCCATTGAAGGTATCTTTTTTGACAGACACCTTTGTCCTTATTATTATTCTTTAACTTCCTTGACTTATAGATTGGTATGAGGCTGACCACCCATACTGTAAAAAATGGTTCACTTTGCCAGTGTCACCCCTGTTTCAGGGAAGGTCGGCAAAAGTTGTGGGGCTTATGTTCATTTGAGGTTTGAATTTTATTTGTAAGTACACAATCAGCATTTGTAAGCGCGAACTACACGTGTTTGTTTGTGGGCATACATCTGAGAGCTTTGAATGAATATATCCTTGCAACTTAGATTATAGATAGATTATAGAACACACATATTTTTTTGAGCTACGTGACTTTTTTGAGGTTTGTTTTTTTTTGTCGTTTTTTTATTTCTTCAATTTTCCTGAATGAATCGAATTTGAATGGATTTTATGCTTTCAAATGTTGTTTTAAATAATAATGAATTTAATATATCAATTGAAAAAAAAGTGAGGTTTTTTAATTTTAAAACTCATTCTTGACATTTCTTTATACCCTTAATTTTTTTGTTAATTTTTTCAGTGAAGTATATAGTAATCTACATATAAGTAGTTTATTTTTTATAATTGATTTGATCTTTTTATTAACTTTAGAAATAATTTAATATCCCAAATAAGTGAAATTACAAAGACGGTTTTTTGTGCATTATGTGACATTATGTAGTTAACACATTCATTTCCGTTAAAACGCATTGAATGTAGCATAATTTTCCTTACCTACCTATTTATTTATATCACCAATAAATTTGCATATTCAATAACATTCAACATTGAACGATTACACAAAGTCACACAAAACTGCGAAAATAAATTGCGTCGTAAAACAAACAAAACATGAAAAAAAAAACTGCAAACATTGTGCCCATTTTCCGAGAAAATACATCACTCCTTGCCAAATCCCTGAACTGTGTAAACTTTTTTTGTGCCATAACAGTATAAAACTTTACGTATACCGTATCACAAAATAATGTATGAAAAGTAAAACGCACATTACAGGTGCTGTATTAGTTTTCATATATATTTTTTTCGTTTGTTTTGTACTTGGCGTACAGGACCATGAACTCAGTTTGAGTTTGTTCGCATTGCCACTCCAAAGGAACTAATACATTTTTTGTAGGTATTTTTTTTTGTTTGCGTTACAAAGTGCAATGAACCTGGATGCTACAAGTATTGTAATATAATTTTGTCTGTTTTGTATGTATAATGTAAATAAGTATCGAGTGTGTTTTATATGCTGTTATTCAACGGGCATTGCCATTGTCCGTTTATGCATTTTTTTTTTTAATTTTTACAATACTCATTTCAAACAATGTGAAGCTTTTAAATTTTGTGTTTAAAGCTGTCAATGGGAGTGAAATTTATTGCTGAAAATTTTTAATTCACGTTTTCAAACATTTTTTCCTGAAACAAATGAGTTGAAATTTTCCATGAAAAGAGAATGTGTTTAAGAATGATACACATTAAAATATTAAAAACAAACAACTTATAGGGTTGTTTTTGTTTTATTTATTTATGTGGAAATAGGATCAATGACTAATTTGTTACAGTTACACAGACTAATTCTAATGAGTTCCATTCATTAATCCCTCCCCCTCGCATTTCAGAAAGGGAAACTTGTAGTACGACTCTCATTCATCCCTTTGCAGTCGATCTCAAAACTATGAGAACTTGGCGTTTTCATGACTCATTCCTTTGCCAAACTGCCCGTTTATGGAATGATCTACAAGTATCTGGGTTCCCTTCCCAATTTAATCCGGTTTTCTTCTAAACCAACATCAATCACCACTTCCTTGCAGCGCCTCACGATAGAAGCAAGAATACAAGCAACACCTCTGCGGCACCCTTCCAGAGGGACATAGACCCCCAAGACCTTCAATAATTGGGTAGCCACCCGCACGGGATTCCTTAAAAAAAATTTTTTTTTTGAAGATTATCATGCACTTATAAAATATAACTTACACATGGTGTCGGCTTGTGGGAATGCATTATTTATGAATCTTAAATATTAATGCAACTTTGCATCTCAGAGTATAGCTTTTAGATAGATAGAATAAAAGTTTCCTCGTAGCAACAATAAATCAAAGTATACTGAAAGTATCTTGGAAATTTATGAAGCGTTATAAACTCAGTATACATGCAGTATTATGTAAATATTTTTGATGGAAGTATACGATAATATTATTATGGTAATACCACAAAACCCATAATAATATACAAGTACTTAGTGAACTGTAGCCTAAGTATAAGATTACATCTTTAAACTCAACCCTAGCGTTTTACTAAATAGTGTGGAAACTCAGTGGCGCTGTTTGATTTTCATTCATTTTTGGTTCACGCAATGCTTGAGTTTTTACGTGAAGTTGTATACATATGGTGCTGGAAATCAGCGCAGAGTATTACCGTTATTTGGCTTCACGGAGCCACAATTTTAACGGTTACACAAATAAAAGGGAAAGCAGAAAACTGTCATGTTCCCGATACCTGTTGTTTTCACTTAAAGATGTAGGCGGAAATCGCTGTTTCCATTATAGGAGTACCTGCTGCCACACGGTGAAAACCTTACTTACTTTAATTTGTGTAAAACCGGCAAGCGTAACAAATTTCTTGACCATTGGGCCGAGTCAGAGGCGAAGATCCAGGCCCTCCATCCACTTCACTGCCTCTGGAGTGGCTTCGTGGAGGTCTTCCAGACCAGGAGGGTGTCTTTTGATGGGGCACTCATCCAATATGTGCCGGACAGTCGGTTCTCCGCCCTATAGTCACACCCTGAAGATAAAGCTAATATCCATTTGTGGACCAAGGAGTTAACTCAGTTAACACTACATAGATTGGATGTTGGACATTGGCTTACTCATGTAAGCAGTGTGTTTGTATGTATATATGAAGATTGGAAATATAGTAAATTTTCCCAAAAGAAAACATGTTGTTAAAATTTAACTCCCACTACAAATCATCTCAAATACTATGCTGTCAACTGTTAAATATTTACATAAATTGCATTGTAAAAATAAGAAAGCAGGAAAACTTTCAAAACTTAATTTTTACATCACTTTAATATCTAACGATGTGCAAGATGAAAAATTGCATACGTTCAATTAATTATGACGACCCAACAAAGAACAGTGCTATAAATCATCACGTCTTTTTTCATCCTACAAGTATGATGCCAATCATTTTTGAAATTTGCAAAGATCAATCACTTGCGTACACTTAGACAAAAGACTGCGAACATTTCCATAACGAGATGAATTGATTTTTTACAAAGCTATAATAAAGATTAAAAATAATGACCTGTCTGAATTTTTGTATCGACTGTGTGTTTGAACTTTTCGGGCGGAAGCGACACGATCACGATTTGAACGTGATGAATATGCTGCGAGTCATCGTCGATAGTTAAATTTGACGATCGAAGATTTGACGATCGACGATCCAAAGATTCGCCAACTTGACGACGAGGTGAAGCACGCTTCTGGAGGTGCGAATTTACAAACATTTACGTTGGCTTCAGACTTGATTGTTAATCGCAAATCAAACACCAAAGGTTTGCGCGAAAGCAAGCTGCAAACGAAATAAAAATATTTACCCAATCTCAACAAACAAATCATTTTATTGCACGTTTAACACGAAAAATTACGCCATGTTTTTTTTCTGTATAATTTTGATTAAATCTGTCTTGGAAATTTTGTACATTTTGAATAAACATTTAGTTCTTCTTGCTACAAGATTCTCAAAAATTTAAATGATTAATCTCGGTCTTAGAGTGTTTTTTTTTAATGATTTCTACATTTTATTTTTCAATGGTTATCTTTTAGTCAAATAAAGAGAACAGGATGACACGTGACAATTTGCAACACGCGCTGTTTAATTTGATAGCAAAAATGTTTTGTATTACACTACGTGCCGATTAAATGATTTTTCATTGTTGAAATAAGATATTGAGGACATCCGCCAGACATTATAATTTCAAAGACCTTTAAACCGACTTGTAGTCTGGTGTTTCAAATCATTGCTACCCTTTGATACACATTTTTTTCGTTTTATTGCCCTATGACCAGTGACGGCTCGTCGATTTTTCATCGAGCAATGCATTTTTATACTAGCCGTCATTAATTACCCCCTAACCCTAATAATTTGTAAGTATTGGATCGTAGCATTATTACTGGGGGTGCAATGCACCGATGCACCTTACTTGGAGCCGTCACTGCCTATGACTTCCTTCTTTGATTTATATGACATTTGATGACCGGTCTTTGGTAAAGGTTTATGAATTTTTCAACCCAGAGCAAATTTGAGAAGATAAATGGTATATCTTTTGTGCTACGCCGGGATTCGGAACAACAACCTTCCATTCACGAGTCCGAAGTGTTACCACTGGTAACTGGACTACTGACCGGTCTCTCAGCATAGATAGATCACTTTACATTTGGCCATGTTGCAACCATGAAACATATATCTTCTAACAATCATGTCTCATGTAATAGCTACCAGATTCTAAAGTCAACCGTGTTTTATTTGAGTAAAGCTAACTCCGACAATCCGTGAAGCTGTCTGAGCATAAAGATAAAAAAATACATTGTCATTTAAGGCCTCACATTACAGACTAAACACAAACATCACACTGTGTAATTATGCAACTGGAGGTAGATTGACAAAGAAGCATGCACTGATTCAGTGCACTGGATTAATAGAGCATTCACACAATCTTGGCTCAAGGAACCCAGAAGTTCTACGACCTTGGACAGAACTAGGCGTCTTGATTTTATGCTAAGATCTTGAGTACACCGGTATAAAATTAAAGCATGGTTTATCTTATGTATAATTTACAAGTAACAATATTAAACTGTACTCAATTTTGTGGATAATTTAACGGGCATAAAATTTAACGATGATCGGTTTAAAGTGTAATTGAATGGATATAAAATTAAGTCATGGAATAACTCATGTAAAATTTACTAGGAATCAAATTATACCATGGCTTATCTTATTTACGGCCTAGAGGACCATTCTTTGACTTATAGGTTGATATGAGTCTGACCACTCATAATGTAAAAAATGGTTCACTTTGCCAATGTCACCCCTATGTCAGGGAAGGTCGGCAAAAGTTGTAGGGCTTATGTTCATTTAATGTTTACACATTCAGCATTTGTAAGCGCGAACTACACGTGTTTGTTTGTGGGCATGCATTTGATATGAGATTTAAATGTTAATATATCTTTGCTACTTAGATTATAGAATACAATTTTGTCATATCGCTTTTTTTAATCGAAAAGTTAGTTTGAAATCTCTCTAATTTTTTCAATGATTTCCTTTGAAATATCTTTCTTCGCTAGACAGAATATCTTATCTTGTGTTGACTCACATTGAGTAATTTAGGCTGTTTGAGTATAAAATTTGCATTTACTTACAATGGCTCATGTCTTCTGTAGCCTCGACAGTTTAGCGGCATTTTGTTCAGCGCCTTGACTGAGAAGGTTGATGGGTATGAAATAAAAATAAAAATAACGATCTACAAAAGGTTCTTGTTTTACTCCTCGCGATTTGCAAGGTGAAAATACGTGTTATTTATCTTTTAATTGACTTCGCGTAGGATGCTAAAAATGGATTGATTTTTTAAAAGTAAAACGCAACTCAGCTGAACGTACAGTGCAATTTCTTATCACGTTTCTCCATTTAATCAGTGGGAATTGAGTTAGAAGCATAAAGCTTACATTTATTTAAATGGAATTAATTATTAAAAATATTTCTCCTCTATTTGGATCATTCTATTTTCATTTAACTTTCATTTCAAGGGTTTGCATGTCGAACCTTTTTATAAGAGTGTGAGGCTTACACGGCCGGCTGATGATGCTGGAGTGATGTTTTCCGGGATCTGTTGCCGTGGTCTGTGGGAGCTGGAGCTTTCGGACGTATCGCCCATTTCTAAGAAGAAGAAACCCATCGTAGAAATGGGCGAAACGTCCGGAAGCTCTAGCTCCCACAGACCACGGCAACAGATCCCGGAAAACATCACTCCAGCGAACCTATTTATTTTCACAAATCACAAGTAAGGTCTTACGCAAACCACTTCAGTTATAGTGAGGGTTTCCCAGCTTCCAACGTGGTTGGTTCTCATTTCTTGTGAAGGCAGTTTGAACCGTGCTGGTATTTTGATTTTGGGATTAAAATAGCCCCTTTCTAAATCCCTTAGGGCCTGTTGCACCAACCTCCAATCAATATTTAATTGACAAATCAAATTTGATTGCTTCATTCTGGTAAGGCCCTCGGTTAAATATTTATCGGAAGTGGGTAAAAATATGATGGAAGTTGAACAGGAAATATAATGTACACCAGCTGATTTACGTGTATGCAACCAAATGCTTGATTTGAAAGGTTGAAATCACACCTAATTTTGATTTTTGTCTGATTGGAGCTTGGTGCAACAGGCCCTAATTAGTGAGTATTGATGGAATGCAAGCATTTTACCAAAAAAGCTTTTGACCGGATTATTTTCATGAAAATATATTTTTTATATCTCCAAATGTTTCTATTGAATGCTATGAAAAGAATGCAGCATTTTTTGAGCAGAGACCAACAAAAAGGAGAAATTTGTCACAAAAAACGTCGTTTTGCTTCGTTTGATTTTGTACGTAACAGTTTAACAAAGATATTCGCAAAATAGTCACGTAGACATTTTCGAAAATTTCGCATGGGAGAGTTAATTTTTCTACGATGCTTTGAATCTTTTTGCTTGTTGCAAATATTGTTACTTTAACAAATGCAATAAATTCACTTTAACAAATGCAATAAATTCACTTTAACAAATGCAATAAATTCACTTTAAATAAGTTGAATTTTGGGATGTTTTAATTGTGTGTGAATTTTATTAAATGTATCCAAAACGAAAACGCTATCTCACTTAATCTAATTGTTATCAGAGACCTTAGTATTTAGTATAGACTTTAAAATTGGTTAGAGTCTAAATATGCGGTAGAGAAATTAAAAAAATATACTTAGCAACGTGTTCAAATGACACAGCACGTAAATTTGTATAACTTTTCCCTACCAATAAAAATTCAGAGGCAAAATGGACACAAATTTCATGTACTTACTTTGTTATGACAACACCTGGCCGGGCATTTTTTTTTTGCTTGCTTAGGAGTAGGACCCTAGTCCCAACCTGTGACTACCACGCCGCCATTTTTTGCAAAAAATGTAGCTATCTATAATAGACTTAAAAAAAATTATGTTTTTTCTCAACGTGCAAATGTCACAGGTCTATTAAACTATGGTCCTTTGTAACCAAAAAAACACTTCATTTTTCTAGCAACCTGGTTGTATGAAGCTATTCTTTTTTTTGTCTACAAGTCCATTGGTTCTGAACTGGCACATTTACCCAGTTTTCAGTTCCTCGTAAAATGATTCAAAATTTAAATGCAAAATTTTTGATACATTGTCTAATACATAACCCGAAAAAAAAGCCAATTTGCATTATTTTCTTCTGAGAATAAATGACTAGCAACAGTATTGCTAAGTGCAAACAATTTTGCATTACAAAATACAATTTTGCGAGTCAGCTGAAATGGTGAGACGGATCGTCGGTCACCTCTGCAGTCTTGCTCGTGTCTACTTTCCCTTTTTGGAGTCACCTACCTTGTACCTACCTACCTTTAGAATCGCCCATACTGGTGTGATTCATTCTTTGTAGAGATACCTACGGTCTATATTTTAAACAGATTCGTAGCTAGTCGAACGCTCACGCTAGCAAAATCTTATGAAACCATTAATCATCGATATAATAATTTGAAAACTTTCAATCCACCTTAGTTTCCTCTAGGAACTGTGTTAAAATGATCCTTTCTTCCGTCTACTTCAAAAAAATATCCTTTATAAATTTTCTTTTTATGTAAGTATTTGGTCCTCCGATCATCGACTATTACTGAGAGAACGTCTCCGTATCTCTTGCAGCTTGAAACAGTGCAATTTCGTGTAATACGGAACCATGTTCCTTGACTAATAGGTTGGTATGAGGCTGACCACACATAATGTAACAATGCCACATTCACTTTGCCAATCTCAGCTCTGAAGACAAGAGTTGCGGGGCTTATGTTCATTTGAGATTGTGCTTTTTATGTTGTAGGTTCACATGCGGTATGTGTTGGTGCGTGTCTGCTTGAGGCAATGCATGTAATAGACATTGCTTTGCAACTTAGATTATAATGATGATTTAAAAAGAAGGACATTGTGTTACTAATGTTTCAAATGAGTTTTGGTGCAGAATTACGTTTTCAACTCACGTTAAACATATTAATTTTTCATACTTTTCATTGTATTGTAGCTACTTTGATTCATTTCAGATTTTTCATTAAAAATATATTAAATTATGTGAAAGGACAAGCGCGTAACATTAAATCCAGTTTAATGTGCCAAAATGTTAAAACAAAAACACTTAATTTTAATGTCACACTTGACTGAATAATTTAAGTTCATTGTCGGGATTCGCGAATAATGCAGTTTTGCCGTCATAAAATTTTCCTATGAAAACTGGCCAAATCTTCAGTCACACTCAAAATGATAATAATAAAAGTTCAACACAATTTTCATTGTTTAGTACTCCGTTTTATTATTAAGTGAGTAACGTGTTAATAAAGTACAATAAATGAACAAAGTTAAAATAATCAATTTTCTTCTTTTCCTTTCACTATAATCTATCTATAATCTAAGTTGCAAGGATATATTCATTTAAAGCTCTCAAATGCATGCCCACAAACAAACACGTGTAGTTCGCGCTTACAAATGCTGAATGAGTAGGTACTTACAAATAAAATCCAAACCTCAAATGGACATAAGCCCTACAACTTTTGGCGACCTTCCCTGACACAGGGGGGACATTGGCAAAGTGAACCATTTTTTACAGTATGGATGGTCAGCCTCATACCAACCTACAAGTCACGAGTAACTTTAATATCTCGAGCGCTTTTGGAATGATAACACAACATTTTTGAGAATAATTGAGTTCAAGAAAACGGCACACCATTTTGAAGAGAAACTTATTGTTCTATTGAAATTGGTGTGCTGACACTCTGTAAGCGCTCGAGATATTAAACCAACTCGTGAAGCGCCCTTGGAGTGACATTGAGTTACGAAACGGCGCTGATAAAGAAATCATCATCATCATCATGTGAAGAAAAACCTTTTATTTATTAATTTTTAATTCTTCTTCTTCTATCTTCACGATGTCAATACACATAACCTCAAACTCTTAAATAGTAATCATATTATGATTGTAGTCTGTAATGAAGCGTTTTTTTTTGTGTAAATCACACCTCAAGATCCCTCTGCAAGATTAACAAGCGCCCTTGGGGTAGCTAGTGCCACTAAACGGCGATGTATACAAATTGTCCAATAATTATTATTATTATTAGTAAACGCTTAAGAAGTTGCAGATACTCAAGCAAGAATGAACTTTTCGTGACTAATCTTTGATAAAGGCAATTGAATTTATTAATCCAGCAAACAGCATCTAAGTATGAAAATTAAACCAATTTTTTTTTGTGCTTCGTAGGGGATAGAACAACACCACCTGCCTATACTGAGTTTGAAATTTTAACCGCTGGAAAAAAAACATACACAAGAAGCCTTGAATAAAAATAAAAATAATGATATTAATAATAACTTGCACATGTTTAATGACACTTATGTAATTAAAATGAATATAGGAATCTCATACATTACTTCATCATTTCCATAGACTAATAAAGTAAATGCTTTATTATTGTTTTACATTCCTACCGTTTGACTCTTTACACGTGTGGATATAAAATGAAAAAATCATTATTCTATACCACAGGTCAATCTTTTACTTAGTCATGAGTATCGTCTATGAATACACATAAACAATAGACGAAAACTACTAATTTCTAGTTAGGGTGGTCTATTTGATGTGCCCCGTTTTTATGTGAATCACACCTTTGTCGTCGCTATAGAAAGTGCCAATTCTCAAGCAAGACCCAGTTGCTGTAAGGCTGGATGGACCTTTGGTGAACGATCTTTGAGAAAGGTTTATGAATTTTTCAATCAAGCGAAGAGCAAATTTGAAAATATAAATGCTATATTTTTTGTGTTCCGCCGGGATTCGAACCCACGACCTTCCATTTACGAGTCCGAAGCGCTAGCCACTAGACTACGGATCGGTCAATATTATCCAACACTAAAACGTGTTTTATTTTTTATTTAATACACAAACCTTACATCAAAACATAAAAATAATTTCAACCAAGGATTCTAGATCCATCTAGGTTTTTAAAATTTTAATCAACTTTTATGGAAAACATTCACATAAAAGGCGTATCTACAAATTATCCATAGTCTATAATCTAAAATCCATAATCTAAGATGCAAGGATGCATTAACATTTTAGGTTAATAATAAATGCATGCCCTCAAGAACACGCTTGAAAGTTTGCACGTACAAATGCTGCATATCTACTTATAAAAAGAACCAAACCTCTCGTGAACATAAACCTTCCAACTCCTGCCGCCGTTCCCTGAAACCGGAACTTACATGTGCCTTCTTATAAATGTGAGCCTTAAATGTCAATGTATAGCTTTGCAACTTAAATTTTAGATACGAGAAACTAGATCATCTTTATTTTAATAATAGCTATCGTGGAAGTGTAAATGCAAATTATTGCTACTTTAATTATTTAAAAAATTCAAATGGAAACAAAGTTTGAATTCACTTATTTATTTCTTTTTTGCTCGAATATTTTCGCTACTTTGATTATAAATAGATGTGAAATTTGATCTTATTTACAACAACAAAAAACTCATGACGTTTCAAACCTTACACGAGTCGGATCAAAATGCATTTATAGTCCAAGATGATGAAATGATTATTGCTTACTCTATATTTATTCTATGTGCTGATAATAATAATTATTGGTTCCCGATAATTTCATTCCGTTCTAAATAAAATGTTATTTACAATATCATAAAACATATATATATATTAACATGGTTATTCACACCACGTTTGATCCGTATCTGATCCAAGGATCATCGTTTTTTATCTATGGAAAATTCACGATAGGTGGCGGCTGAGCCATGGATTTGCGGTGTGTGAATAACACCGTAACAGTATTTTTTATTCCATAGTTACACGTGAAATTAATTGACTCCTTAGTAGAATAGTACTCAACTTTTAAATATTTTGTATTCTCCTCCGTATTATGTACTATACCTACGCCTCTATAATTAATAATCTATGTTGCACAAATATATTTAAATTAAGATTCATATTACGTGCATTCTCACAAGGACAAGTATAACGTATAACTTCGCGCTTAAACATGCCGCATGTGAACTTACAACATAGAAACCTTATCTCAAATGAACATAAGTTGTACCGATTACTGCTGGCCATCCCTGAAACAAGGGTGATATTGGCAAAGTAAACCATTCTTTACTGTATCAGTGGTTAGTTTCATTCAAATCTATAAGTCAAGGAACAAAAAATATTCAATAAATCACAGTATTGAACAGAAATAATAATATATTTTGTATTGTTTGTGTATTAACACTGTGAAAATTCATTTTGTTTCAATTTATAATTTTTGGATGAAATTTTTCAAGCAAAACACTGTTTATTTTCACTATAGACTTTATTTAAAAGATTAAAATCTTTAAAACAAAATTACGAACGTATACCTGATGATGACCTTCTAGGTCGAAAACGTTCGTAATTTTGTTTTAAAGATTTTAATCTTTTAAATAAAGTCTATAGTGAAAATAAACAGTGTTTTGCTTGAAAATTTCATCCAAAAATTATAAATTGAAAGAAATAATAATTATAATAATATATTAATAAATAAAAATTTAACAGGAGATTTACATAGTATGCAGTAAGACAATAATACATGAGCCTGAACTAGGAAAAACCTGTGTCTCAGGTATAGAGAGCTTGTATACAATATAATTATCTTCTTAAATAACAATTATTTCTATATTTGTTAGGGTTTGGTGGTTCACACTGTGAAATAATTACATTCATTGATCGTAGTTTTAAATATAAATCAATAAATGAAAATCAAGTTGAGATTTGTTTTTATCAAAAAAAAAAAGTACAGAAGTTATAAACTATTTGTATTGGTATGAAATAATGAGAAACTCTTTGTATTTACGCACGTGGCCATAGAAATCAAAGGTTACGCTATGTCACGATGTTTTGTAACAGAAAAGCGTGTTCAGTGAGGAAAAAGTACGTTATTTGTTGGCGGGAATCACGTGAACAGTCTTTATTTAGAAGTTAAGATACGTGGTTTTCTACTGAAGCCATAGAAAAAGCAATTATACGTCACCACCAAACAGCGTGATGGGAATTTTCAAATGAGTTGGTACCCACATACATAATTCTATATTTTTTGTTGTATTCAGTTTCAAAACCTTGAAACAAAAATGTGAGGAAAATCATATCTAATCTAACCTAAGTTGCAAAGATATGTAACATTGGGGTTCCACATAACATGCATTCTCACAAGCAGATATGTATAAGTTCACGCTAGGTAACACATGCCGCATGTGGACCTACAACATAAGAAAACAAATCTCAAATGGACATACACCCTGCAACTCCTGCCATCCTTCCTTGAAACAGGGGTGATATTGGCGAAGTGAACCATTTTTACAGCATGCGTGGTCAGCCGCATATCAACCTATAAGTCAAGGAATATACACAGCAAATAACATTTTAGACATAAACAAATCGATAAACATTAAAATCGAATACAAAATTATAATTTAAAATTTACAAATGAATCGATAGATTATATCCCCTAGCATATTTTTTGGCGGATGAATGAAGAATGAATGAAAGAAGAAGAAGAATTATATTGATAAGTCTTTAGGTGATGTCATAGGGATGGCATGTGGGCGTTCCCTTGGTAAATCCGATATGCTTAAAACAAAGCATATTCGAAAATCCGTATTTTTGCGCATGTTTTTATCAAAATGCCTTATTTTTATGTTTTACCGTGTAAAAATAACAGTCAAAATAAGTAGTATAAGGATCATGGTATTATTTCTTTTCCGTTAAAGTAATGAATTGCACCCGCATTGTACATTTTAAATCGTTTTAAATATTTGAAGCACTTAAATATTTGACGTTTGTCGCCATTTTTTTACGCCATCGCTAGTGATGTGCTGCGCGTAGTGTTCGTCGAATGTCGATACCTCTGAAATTTGTTTCAAGAAAAGACGAAAACTAATTGATAATTATATTATGTTTTTATTGTAACAATATAATTTGAATCTATCTATAATCTAAGCTGCAAAGATATGCTTGGAATTTGAAAAATGGAATTTAAAACATTTTTGATAAGGAACAAGGATAAATTGTTTTAATTTCACTTTCGTACAGTGAGTACATTATGTACACACAAATTTCTGGTTTAATGCATTTTTCTAAACCGCAGACCAACCATGGATTTATAAGGGCTATTGTCTGACCAACAAAATTAAATGTAGGTATTACCTACTGCATTTAAAATCTATGTATATTTCCTTCCCTATGAATTAACGTTTCATTCTTTAGTTAATAATAATATTAATCTATAATCTAAGTTGCAAATATATATTATATTAACATTTAAAGCTCATATTAAATGCATGCCCACAGACAGGCACATGTAGGTTCGCGCCTACACATTCTGCATGTGTGCATATAAATAAGCAAAACCTCACATGAACATAAACCTTGCAACTCCTGCCACCGTTCCCTGAAACGGGGTTGCATTGGTAAAAGTGAACCGATTTTTACAGCACGGGTGGTCAGCCTCATACCAACCTATCAGTCAAGGAGAATAGAAGCCATTATTACGTTATGACTTCCAAAACCATCAATTAAGTGCTTTTCACTTTTTGACCAATACATTAATAATAATTACTTATATGAAGAATAAATATGTTTTTTTTTGTGGATAAATGCAACGCAAAACGCAACTAAGCTACACTTGCCTGCGTTATCCTCGAAGGGGTCGCATGTGGCGCTTCGGGACCTATTTATTTTACAGGTAAGGGGGCCGGCCTTACACCAACCACTTTCAGTTGAAGTGGGGGTTTCCCAGCTCCCGGGGGGGGGCTGATTCTCATTTTATTGTGAAGGCTGAGTAAACCTTTGAGATCGAACCCTTGCTCTCGGCATGGAATGCAAGCATTCTACCAATTGAGCTATCGACCTTTTTACGAGCTTGATCGTCGTCGCTACAAAGCGCCAATTCTCAAGCAAGACCCAGTTGCTGTAAGGCTGGATGGACTTTTGGTGACCGGTCATTGGTAAAGGTTTTATGAATTTTTCAACCCAGCGAAGAGCAAATTTGAAAATATAAATGGTATATTTTTTGTGCTCCGCCGGGAATCGAACCCACAACCTTCCCATTCAGAGTCCGCAGTGTTACCACTGAGCAACGGACCGGTCATCGGATGTTAAAAGCAAATGCAAAACTAAAGAATTCGCGCTTTCTATAGCATAGTTCAAGTTCACAGAAGGCTCTTGGGGTGTGTTTCATACGAAAACAGCGCCCATCAAATAAATCCTCCTAATATAATTACTATATACATGAGCTAAGTATTTATTATATTGAAAGTTAAATTATTGTGTGTTTTGATATGTTGAATTCTTGTATTTACAGGAATAATACAATGTTAACACGTATTTCTTCAGAGATTGAATTATCGATGTTAACAAGTATCGATCGATAGCTAGCAGAGATTATCAACTTTGTACAACTCTACATATGCGTTTTATTCTTTATGCGAGTGTGAGTGTATGAGTGCGAGCTCAAAAACTCGCGATCAAAACGTCGTAAGCGATCCTGATTTCATGGCGCTTAGGCTCTTTCTATCCATCGCATTTGGATTTTTTTTAACAAATCAAGCGCTAGCTACCATTGTATTTGTAATGTTAGTTCCCGCCTACCGAGAAAACGGTGAACGCTGGTTTTGATACTGCAATAGAAACATACCATATCTCTTTATATTCAGTGATCTGTGGGTGATGTGTAGTGTTACATTAATCTTACAGAATTATTTCTTAATTATTGCCAAAAATACAACAAGAAAAAATTGTGCCAACAATCTATATTCTGAAAGGTCTTGCCCCGTAACCAGACCGATTACAATAATTTGGTACAATTATTTTTCATTATTTTTGCCCTCCAATATTTTTTGGGGATAACCTTTTTGTGTGACCTTACCGGTTTTTGTGTGATCAAACCCCTTCTTATATTTTTTTTCAATACTGTCTGGTCGTTTATTATTAAATTTCCTTTCAAAAAAATCACCCGAACCTTTCGCAACAAATCTGTATATTTTTATATCTGCATTTTTGTGTTATGTATATCACAGACTCGATTCGAAGAATAGCATAAAACATTATAATGAGGTAGCCCAAAAAAAAATCGCGGGCAAATTTCGGGGTCAATTTTCAATAAAACGACCTGGCCCGCCGTAACAGGTTTTTTTTGCCAACCTTAATAATATTATTATTTTATTCTTTGCCGTTTTATCTGGTGCAGACAGCATATTTTTAATGCGGTGATAAACCTTTGGTATGTTTTTTAATCAACTTGATTACCAAGTTCTAAAAAAAACTTATTGTGTTTCCGTGTCGAATGCATTGATTAAGTTGATTTGATTTAATTGGAAATTGTATTGTAATTATTGTTTACGTTTATTTTTAGAACTGCCACACAGCTGTTTTTTTTTAAATTCAATACATAAATAGATATTATAAATACTGCTTAAATTCAAATTAATTATATTTTAAATGTTTTTATTAATGAGTGAAAAGTGTTATTTCATTGAATTATCACAAAAAATAATGTCATGACCTTCTTTGTGTAATATTTTTTTTTGTTAGATATGTTCTTCAAATTGAAAATTATAATCATTGAAATAAAATATAATATGGCTGAAAACTAATTTTCTTTGTAGTGAATACACCCATTTAAATTTTCTTTAAACTCATATTTAAACTACACTACATCCATGACAATTTGAGAGAACGTTTGCATTTTTTTAGACTATCTTCTTATATTGATTTTTACTTCAGTTTTTCTCATATGTTTCTATCCGTATTTATCAGTTGGCAGGTACATTACCACAATAGGGTAATTGCAGTGGTGGGGAAAACGGTTTAAAATACTATGGTTGTGTAGAGTACATTTCAAGGATCACAACCATATATTTTTTATATAGTAAAAATAAAGTTATCATTGATAATTTTCACAAATAAAATGTCGAGTATTTGAATACCGCCAAAACGCAGTGGGGCCGAAGAAACACGCTGTGACGTCAAAATTACGTAGATGGATCCATGGGTCTAAGAAGACCTAACGGTACACTCCATACATCGTGAGATCCATTGATGTCACATCCGCCTAAATAAAAAAATGAGCTGTTTTAGCGGAAATCGAAAATGGGCGAATTTTACAGAGCTGTAGTTTAAAAACTAAGCCAGATATTATTTTTTTAAAAACGCAGATGCAATTTTTAAAAGGTAGTCTATCATTGTATGAAATAAAATAAAAATGTGAAATTACCCTATTATAAATAATCTTTACAATTGGTTAAATAAATTGAATTTTCATTCAGAGGTCATCGAAATATGTAATAGCTATCATTCTCCAATGTAGATAAACGATGATACAGCCTAAGCCAAATGTAAGCAATAATATGTTAAAGTCATAACGAGCTTAATATAATATTATATATGAAAGATGTCAAAGTGCCAACGGGACAAAGAAATCAAAGATGTTAAAGCATGAGGGCCTGTTGCACCATACTCCAATCAGATGAAAATCAAAATTAAGTGTGATTTCTCCCTTCAAATAAAAAAATTGATTGCATACATATACGTAAATCAGCTGATATACATCATATTTCCTATTCAAATCATATTATTACCAACTTCCGAGAAATATTCAAGCGAGGTCCTTAACGGAATTAAGCAATCAAATATCGATTAGAGCTTGGTGCAACAGGCCCTCAATGTGCCAGGTGTGTATGTAAAATGTTAAAGCCTCAATGGAACAAAGATGTGGGACATAATTAAAGCCCCAGCGGGGGAAAAGTACTAAAGGTGTAAAAGCTAAAAAAAGTCATATGTATGAGAGATGTTAAAGTCCTAACGGGTTAAATGTATGCAAGGTGTTAAAACTCCGACAGGCCAGTGTAAGAGATGTCAAAGCCCCGCATGGCCAAATGCATGAGAGACGTTCTCACACTTGCTGCACTGTTTCTGACCGCTGCATTTCACTCACACACGGATGCAGTTTCCTTGAATCGGGACCACTTGGCCCTGCTCACCGTGCGGTGTAGCATTGGCGTCTAGTGAACCGTCTGCCAACGGCCCGCCGACCATTATTTCATCTCGGCGAGTTTCCCCGCTTTGAAATATACAACTTCTTTTATTAGAATCCGTTCAGGGAGCGGTGCGTCAAACGCTTGCTCCAATGTTCCACACTACCTAAGGCCTAACGGTCACGTGAACCCAGTCTAGACATGAGCTTTATTATTATTATTATATTGCAGCCACCGTAGAGGTGAAAACAAAATATAACACCGTAGCTATATACAGTTTCACCCTTTGCGTGAACATTTTAGGATATTTAAATTTGAATGTTTATCTGGCCAATGGTTCAATGGGCATAGCATTTGATTAGCATGTGAGAGGGCTTGAATTTGAAAGCAATTAGCATACAAAATTAATAGTCCTCGCGATGTTTTCTTTGTTCCTTGAACAAAGTACATTAGCCTTCATCAAGAAAACCGGGAAACTTCAGCAGACTAACTGATAATAATTTTGCATTAAATAATGATACACTAAATTTCTCTATTTTTCATGTAGGTAAACAATACTCTTGATTGTTTTCCAAAAAGGAAAAATACAACAAGTTTAGTGAAAAGTTACTTAGATAAAGTAAAATAAATCAAAGAAGTTTATTTGATTTGACCTCCTAAAATTCATCGCTAACAAGTATTGAGATTCCTCTTTGGAAATATTTCGAACTTTCTTCCTATAAAATGATACAAAAATGTTAAAATATTTTTTTTGCTGACCTTCAATAATCCACTTCTGTATACACGCCTTTCCATCTCTCATCTCTACTGTTGAGTACTTCAAGAATACATCAAAGAAAGGAGACGGGTCACGGCTGATTTCAGATGGTTTATTAATGCAACGAATCAGCCATTTCATTTGAAATAGCCGCGTAGAACGTTGCTGCCACGCCTACCTATGAAATTGGGTCAAAAACGTTCACACTTCTGCTAAAACGGGGATAAGGTTCTGTGGTCCAAGTATGAAACCATTTGTTTAAACCTTACCAAAAAAATGCATATAAACGAAAACAGTGCATCTGGTGAGTGTCTAATTTTCTTTACATTTTTAGTGAAACGCTATGGTAAAGTTAACGTAATGCTGTGCACGGTTCCACGACAAATCAGTCACAGAAACGCGTCCACTGACAGCTTGACCGTGGACAAATCGTTCACACGACTTTTTGGTAACATACAATGTAGGTCCACAGAAAACTTGCACTTCAAAAACCGTTGCTATTCCTGTAGTTTTAATTAATTGTAGTTTTCTGTAATGGAGCTGTCTATGGACTATACTATTACAAACTATGAGTTTGTGCATACATGGACCTAGGAACGTAGCTTGCTGGTGTTAGTAACTGGAATAGTGTCGAACATTTAGTATTATGGTCAAATGGATGATAGTAGATTGCTCTGGTATAATCCATTATAGGCGTTTTAGTACATGAGCCTTAGCACGCTGAGTGGTGTGTGTGTGTGGAACAATCAACAATAGAAGAATCTGAAATACACGATAAACGTCCATATGAACTGTATAAATATGAGCCGTAATTGTGTGGAGAGTCAGAGTCACTTGAAGCATTGTAACGCGAAGTCGATAAACTAGAGCGAGGGAAGTACTTGTAACGGATACTGTGCAAAATAAATCGCAGTTTAATTTAAAGAACCCAAGTAAAATCATAACAATATAACATTGTATTTGACCGAAATATTGCTGATCGAAAAGCCATGTGGACGAACTGTCGTGTGACCGATTTGTCCATGGACGAGCTGTCTGTGAACGAGTTATCTTCCACTGATTTTTCGTAACATGGTTGTATACTTGGTACTGATTAGAAAAGCGATGTCGTGTTTGAAGGTTCTAAGCGAAGGTTGCATCCGACAAATGTTCACGCTATGCGTATACTTATGCCCATGCTACTTCTGTGCCCATGCAAGGAAACGTGCCCATTCTACCACGGATCTCCTTGCATCAAATTGTTCTAGCAGTTTCCAATGCAAGCCGCAAGGTTCTAATCATAAAAACAAATTATCATGTTCTCAAGACGTGTTCTAGAATCTGATTTTCAATTCAGGTACCCAAAAACTTTATAATTGTAATCAACACGAAAATGTGATGAAAATTTATTTGATGAATATGGATATGTTTTTGGTTTTCAACCGCACACACTATTGAGACAATTATTTGAAACTTTATTAATACAATACAAATATATTCACATTAAAGTAAGTCATTTTAAAAGTGCTTTTTAATGAGTTGACTGCAAGGGCACTCCGGAGCCATAGCATCTCTTAAATATTGGATTTTATAATGACGTTGAAAGCACTCTTTGCACTCTTCACAGCTCTCAAATCTTGCGGTAGGGCTTTCCACATTAGAGGGCCGGCAATGCAAAATGCTCGATATCATTAATTAATTGTCTTACATATACAGATGGATCAGTTGATTTGATCAGTTGAGTTGATTTGATTGGATCAGATGATATGGTGGATCAGTTGATTTGATCAGTTGAGTTGATTTGATTGGATCAGGTGATATAATGGATCAGTTGATTTGAGAATGGATAAGAACCATGTAAAACTGTCTGCCTTAGTGTGTATTTTTTGAGGTAGTTACCGTAAATAATTCTATTCTTCTGATTTTATTATTTGGATCATAGATCTATTTTGTTTTAGCAGATAATTAACTTCTCTTGGGAGGCCAAAGTCCAGCTATCCTTCCACCTCTATGGCGGACTTCCAGAGAGGCGACGACTCAGTGGAATTCATCTGTATAATCATGTTCAAGCTTATTTTTTACGATATTGAATAAACCCAATAGGAAAATAACGATGCATTTATGGTCTGATTTTATCAGTCTCCAGAAGCTAATCTCCGGACTGATCAACTTGTATTATAACAGTGATAATCTAAGATTTATCATGCACAGATACCAGTTATTGATGGTACATCAACTACGTCAACCGGTGATGGAGTGAGGCCACAGAAAAGTCTAGTTTCATCAACCTTCGCAATACTAATTAGAGCGCTCTAATAAGTGTCTAATCACAACTACGGCGGATTACGCTTATCAAGTTGGTAACAGTAAAGTTTATACTTAACCATAACGTTTTGCGAACAATGTTTTTAAACTGAAACATTCACTGGAGGCGCTCTTTGAGTTACAATATTTTTTTTTGTGAACGCTGTGGTAGAGTGTCGTTTGATGGTTGGGGGAACTAGCTAGACATTATCGTGGTTTGTGCAGGACTTTGATATTTTGATGGAAACCGGGGCAGCGGAGTGCATTATGCAAGTCTTGATGCTGCTAGCTGTTCCAAGACCAACTTACAAAACTGAACGACCGACAAACGTTGCGCCAAACTAAAACTGACTGATTTAAAATGTGAACGGCGACAGGCAGACCCAAATTTTTTTGTTTTTTTTTTTTTTTTGTAAAATAGATAAAAGCATGTGCTAACTGAAAAAGAGTTTCAGGCTAATAAGATCACCGGTTGTCACTGTAGAATTGCTTTTCGGGATTTGTTATAACAATTTCATCAACATTTTATCATCTTCACGCTGAATAAGTGCATTACAGACATGGGTGAAACGTCAGGAAACTCCAGCTCCAATACAACACGGCAACATATTCCGTAAAGTAACTAACTCTTCAGTAAGTGAAATGTTTGATTATTTTGGCTCGTTTTCTGGGAAAATGGATTTATCGCAATATTAGGTGTTAGATTATTACAGTGTTCTATTCACATATCGTAAATCCACGGCTCAACCGCCATCTAACGTGAATTTTCCGTACAAAAAGATGATCCATGGATCAGATATGGATCAAATGTGTTGGGAATAGTCCTGCTTGTGTTTGCAATACCTTCCCCATTAATTCGTGAGGTCGCAAGTAATAATAGCAAGCAATAAGTTCCTCGGAACTGGCAAATAATGAACTCTACCATCAGACATCAGTTTTGTATGAGACTGCAGTCCTTGACAACCGATAACAAAATATTAATGTGCCTTTTCCCTAGCAACCCGGCTGTATGACAAAACTGCTTTGACGGTTAAAAGGAAGTAAGCGACGTTTTGGTCAAAAATAAGTTATGAATGCTATCCTACCTAAACTTTTCCGCTCTTTCTAATGCGCTAACTCCCATAGCTCTACGATGATTTTTGTTGTTGTTTATGCCCAAACAAATAAATGCGTTATCAAAGTATGGTTTTGGTGTAACCGACAAGATTTTGACATTTTTTGTCCTAAAGGCGCTTGTGACATAAAAAAATCGTAGAACATCGTAAAACCACATAAATAGGAATGTCGTTATTAATTTAATTTTAGAGCTGTTTTTATTTTAACGATATGATAACAGATAAAAAAGTTATTCCATTTTTCTGCAATCTCAAACATTAAACTGCACTCCTGAACAATTTAGTTTATGTCACTTATGCCCTATGGCCTTTTCGATATATGCACGTCAGTTTTACCGGTGTTCTGGCCAGTCTGTATTGTGTTTTGGTGTCGGCCCGTCACCGCGAGGTAAGTAGACAAGTGAGTGCTACTTGCGGACTAAGCGCGGGAGCGGTGCGGCCGTGTGCCACTTAGCCAGCAAACCTCACCAGCAGTCGCTGCCTTAGTGCTTGTTTACTGTAAACGCCATTGAGCTAATTTTACAGGAGCAATGTTTTTGTGTTTTGTTATTGTAATTGACAAAATCGTAATTCAATTGCCTATTTTACCGAAAGAACTGCAGGTCTGGCACTATAATAATCGGTAAAAATCATAATAATGTTACGTTTAATACTAAAAAAAGGCGTTTTAAAATGGATATACGTCAAAGATGCGCAACGGAAATTTCGTAAAGTGGATATACAGTAAAACGATCTTGAGATTGACCGGACGCTCGCAACAATCTTTTAGTGCTTGTTTACTCTATGCGCCAAATCACATATAAAGGATGTTCCAGTCACTTCTTCACCGCACATTATATTTGTTGTACTTATTTAATTCATATTACACAGTAGGCTATTTAACTTTCATTTGACTTTTATTTATTTCTTTACTTCCTTCCTTTCCTATTAATACTCATACTAATAGTGTTACCAAAGAGATGGAAGAGAGAAGTTTATTATCAAAATATTTTTTTATTTTCTTTAAGGTTTTTTTTTTTTTTCTTACTTTCTTGCTCTAGCTAAAGACTAAAAATTTCATTTTTTTTCACGAAACGGCGCTATAAAGAAATCATCAACTCATCATCATCATAAAGAAAGTATTGATTTGGTGTGAAATTTTTTTTTCGAGGTTTTCACGGAAATGAGTTGTCCTGGTGCAGGACATGCCAAAAAACACTATCTTTCAAAAACGTCCGTCTGTATGTGTGTGTGTGTGTGTGTGTGCGTGTGTATGTGTGTCACT
Source organism: Agapetus fuscipes (assembly GCA_951799405.1). Classification (NCBI taxonomy): domain Eukaryota; kingdom Metazoa; phylum Arthropoda; class Insecta; order Trichoptera; family Glossosomatidae; genus Agapetus; species Agapetus fuscipes. The sequence continues at coordinate 2,282,885 of OX637340.1, read as the reverse complement.
TTCCAAAGTATTAGACTTAGAGATACCAAATTTTGGCTACATCAACTCTTTTGAACATGTTTTAAATATGAATTACACGGCATTACACCAACTTGAAAATTCAAGATGGCTGCCATACAAAAAAAAACATAAAATTTCAGATGGCAACCCATAGACCCAGGTTTGCAAGAGTGTTGCCATACCTAATTTTCTTAGTAAAAATTTGAGCAACGACCACACTGAAAAAAATAATCTTGGAGCCGTTTTTGAGAAAAGTGCAATTTTATGTTTTTTTTGTATGGCAGCCATCTTGAATTTTCAGGGTTATCCCATGCCGGTCGGCTCATCAAAATTTGTGGTTGTCAATTCTCTAAATCTAAAAATTGGTGTCTCTGTGATTAGTAGTATCGGCTGGGACATACACACATACGGACGGACAGGTTCGACAAATTAGGTTTTTTTGCACGTCCTGGCGCAAGACAATTCATTTCCGTTGAAACCTCAATTTTTTTTTCGGACGAATACAATACTTTATAGCTCCTTCTGACTGCTATAAAGTAAAAATATATTGAAAAGTTCTCAGCAGTTAGAGTGTTAATAAAAAAATACTTTTTAGAAAATTTAAGACAATAATGATAACTTATAATAATTATGATGTCATCATTATATTTTCCAAAAAGTGAATCACATACAAAGTGAGAAATTTCCAGACAAAATGTTTGGTAATCAGAGGGTTAAAATTAGATAAAAGGCTGCGATTCTTAAAACTTTCTAAATAGCAATAATAATCAGTCGTTACTTTTTCAAAACATGACAAAAAAGTTTACCCACCATACAAAGTCCAAGTTTGCATACAAAAGCGTTCAATGACCATCTATGTACATATGTATAATAATCGAGAATCGTAGTTGCAACGAAATATTAACATTCAAAACTCAGATCAATTGCATGCCCACAAACAGAAACTTGTAAGTTCGCGCTTGCAAATGCTGAGTGTGTACTTACAAATTGAAACCAAATCTCAAATGAACATTAAGCCTGCAACTCTGACATTGACAAAGTGAATTATTTTTTACACTATGGGTGGTCAGCTTTATACCAACCTATAAATCAAGGTTCTTTCTTGTGTAATTGGCGTTTTTTTCAGAGACGACCAACCTCGCAGAGGGCTCTTGAGGTGTGAATGTGATTCACACAAAACGGCGCTCACCAAATAATCTTTTTTTTTTCTTGAAACAGCATAAACTGGCAGATGATTCTAGCTTTACATTCGTCATACAGTGAGTTAATTTATGCAAGAAAGTCGAGTGCAGATTCTGTGCATTTTTTTTTATTATTTTGAAGAAAACATCAATTATAAATCAGAAAATATGTTTTTTTAGGACAAAAATTGTAGCTTTCTACCTCTTGTATAAAATGTTTACGAAAGTAAGTCTGTTTTTATTTCGAATTTCCAAATAGTGCGTGAACTACGTTATTGAAAGATGGAACATTTTTATACGTTTCAATGTTTTGATGTTTGCTAATGATGCTCCTTGCCTGATAGGTTGGTATGAGGCTGACCCCCCATGCTGAAAAAATAGGTTCGCTTTTGCTTACGCCACCCTGATTTCACGGATATGTGACAGGAGTTGCAAGGTTTATGTTCATGTGAGATTTTGTTGATTTTAATTTTAAATTTAACGTTAATTTCAATTTTCAGTAAGGATAGGCAGAATAAGAAGAAATGGAGGCAGCTCTGCAGAGGCTCTGGCCACCCCTAGCGGAATGGCGACAGAATTACAGTTACATATATACATAAATACTTGTTCAGATTATATTAAATTTTTATGAAAATAGAATATGATCTGTAATTTCGGCTGGTACATGCATACATACATATACGGACGGACGGGACATTATGTCTTGGGACATTTTATCGGTGGGCATTTTGTCGTGGTACCAAAAATATACTGTAAGTTATCCACGTACGTGTCTAATTAAGCATTTTGTAAGCTCGTAATACTATCGCAATTGTCTTTTAATAATTACTATTTCACTTTAATATTTGATCTAACACTTTGAAAACATAAACTAAAAATGTAGCAACCTGTATGTAAAAATGCCATTACGTTAATTTCAACTTATAATCGACTAACCGTTCACGTTGAACAATGCAATGGGAGCAATTGTTTTTGCAGATGGTCCGGGACATGTTTTTCTTTCCATGAACTTTAGTTTTAAAAAGTTTAATCACGGGAATCCCTTTAAAACTTAAATATTTATCACAAAATTCCGATCGAGCGAAGCGCAGCTGTCGTTGAAAAACAATGTATAGGTGTGACGTCACACCCACGCGCGTCTGTGATTGGCAGATAAGGCAGCCACTCGTCAGCCACGCATGCGCATCAGCGTTTGTGGCGTATACAGTACACAAGCACTGAGTTGAAATTTCGAACACAGAATATCGTCTGTGAAAATGTTGAATAACTCGCACATTTGAAGACAAATACGTATTTTTTTTAGCTCAGATTGTGTAGAATTTTATTCTTAAGACAACTGCATCAAAAAGTCATATTTGACAAGATTGGCGTATACAGTAAACAAGAACTGGGGGAGCGAGCTAACTAACTGTGTCATAACCTCACGCTTAGTGCTAGAGCAGGAGGAAGATTTCGTAAACTATCTGCGTGTGACGATACCTGCCTGACATAACGACACACACTACGCAGAAAAAAACGTGGATCTTCCATGCGTTGGCGCCAAAATTCCTACTAAGTTACACAGCATTTGGTTTGTAGGATTTAAGTCAACGACGATACCATGTTGAAAGCGCCGCGCCGGTTCTCATCAGATCACCGAAGTTAAGCAACATTAGGCGCGGATGCTACTTGGATGGGTGACCGCTAGGTACACCGCGTATTGTTGACATTTCTTGGACCGGTTCGTAGTCCAGTGGCTACATTTCGTACTCGTAATTGGAAGGTTGTGGGTTCGAATCCCGGCGGAGTACAAAAAAATACCATTTATATTTTCAAATTCACTCTTCGCTGGGTTAATAAATGTGAATCTGAAATGTTCTTACAATATAGATTACAGACTAGATATAAAAAAAATCTTAGCTGCACACTTTATGCAACTCCTGAATCAGAACATTATTATTTTTGTGTGAAAACTGTGTTAATCTTGGCGATACTAAGATTTAGGTTAGAAGAACATACAGAAACGGGATTCATGCCTGCCACACTTTTTGAAATCGAACTCAAGCTCTTTGGCTTACAAACTTGCTGTAGGTACAATCTGCTTTAAAAATGAATTGACCATGTTCAAGAATAAAATATTTTTATCTTTTTTCTGTTTCTAGTTAGGTTGCTTTCAACATTGACAATCACTAAGGAGAAAGTCTCTCTATGTCATATATTTTTATCAATAGTTTATTTCCTACAGTTCTGTAATTTATAGCTGATTTACAGTCGCTAACCATAACAAATCAATTTCATATTTTACTCTCTAATCTCCAATAATACATTCAAGTCTGATTGAGCTGTAAGCCATAAACTGGTATACTGGTATACTAAGCAACTATAAATTGTGTTTTCAAATTGCATGTCGAATGAGTGCAAGGAAAATTTCATTGTTCAAGGAAATACGCGAGACTTGTGAATTTCTCGAGGTCTATTCTTCCTGTTGGAATAAATGGTATATCTTTTAAGCAAGAAATAAATTTAAGCGAAAAAATCATGCTCATGTTAACAATTCTAGGAAACACAAATAAAAATAGGTTAACGCCAAAAATGGTGTGGCATTAAATTTCTTTGCATAAACCGATTCTTTGAACAAGTTTATTTATATAACAAAGATATCACAGTGAGTCGTATAGAACCGAAGCAAAGGTGGCAATCTATGATATTTTCGGAAATTAAATAAATGCATAAAACATACAGAGAATTCCATTCTCTGTATTTCTGTATATTTAATTCATTTTACAAAAATCCTAGATTGTTGATTTTGGTTGTGTACGGCTCGTGTTTAATGCAACGGTTGCTAAATCAGCAGTTTTTACTGAAATGGTGTTAGCGTCGGTAAAACTGCATTTATCTTTTCCGTTCTGTCGGTAACTTTGCGCGGTTATTTGAATCCCTTCACCTTGGCATACTTTGTCTCTACTTTACCCGACACCTTTGCTCACTAATTAATGCGCTAATTTTGAGGTTGCGTTACTTTTTCTAGACTAAATTAGAACACTATTTGATTTGCTTACATCATGAGTGCTCTTTTTTTTTAACTTTCATTTTTATTGCATTTTCTTTTGCATTTTTTTATACGAATACTTGTTGAATAGTTGAAGGGGGTATGTCCATTTGAGATTGGGTTTTTATGTTGTAGGCTCACATGCGGCATGCGCAAGCGCGAACTTGTACGTGTCTGCTTGTAAAAATGCATGTAATTTGAATCTCCGTTGTAACATATCTTTGCAACTTAGATTAGATTAGATTAGATTATTCAGCATTTCCTTTTAACAAAATCAAACTAAAGTATCATCAAATCTCTCAACTTGTTCCTTTTGATATTGTTTTTTCGAGTCTTGACAATGACCATGGTCGATTGTTGTGTTTCTCTTCTTTCCTCTTCCTTTTTCTACCTACCTTTCGTTACAATATAATTTCCTTGGAGTCCTGCTAGCTTCTGTTTCCGATTTACTTTGAATTATCATAAGTTCCTTGACTTATAGGTTGGTATGCGGCTGACCACCCATACTGTAAAAAAATGGTTCACTTTGCCAATTTCACTCCTGTTTCAGGGAAGGACGGCAAGAGTTGCAGGGCTTATGTTCATTTGAGATTGGGTTTTTATAATGTAGGTCCACATGCGGCATGTGTTAGCGCGAAATTATACATGTCTGCTTGTGGGAATGCATTTAATATAAATCTTAAATGACATATATCCTTGCAGCTTAGATTAGATTAGATTAGATAAGTGACCTTGTGGTTAGTGCCACTGAGTGGCACTTTACAAAAAATGCCCTGCAACTCTTGTCGACCCTCCCTGAAACAGGAGTAACATTGGCAAAGTGAACCATTTTGAGCAGTATGGGTGGTAAGCTTCATACCCACCTATAAATTAATAAATGAATGGGAATGGCCAATTATTATTTTTATAGTCATCTTTTAATGCTTTAGTAATAAAGGGTTTTAATACTTGGTGTAAAAATACTCCGGTTCATAAACTTTATCGACGGCAACCACGTTCTATTCAGTTCTAAATCATCTTCTTTAAAACCAAAATATATCTTTGATATTGATCGGTCCGTAGTCTAGCTAACACTTTTGACTCGTCAATGGAAAGTTGTGAGTTCGAATCCCGGTGGAGCACAAAAAATACCATTTATATATTTTTATACATGCTCTTCGCTGGGTGAAAAATTCATGAACCTTACCACAGACCGGCCACTAAAGGTCCATCCAGTCTTACAACAACTGGGTCTTGCTTGAGAATTTGTGCTTTCTACAGCGGCGAGCAGAGGGCTCGTGAGATGTTATTGACACAAAAACAGCGCTCACCAAATAAATCCTTTTAATACTATTATTATTATTGCACAAGAGTGATCTATTCACTCTGTTTATAATTTATCTATTTTCCAGAACAGGAGTTTCTGTTCAAGCATTAGTCATCTCTTCCTTGTTATAGAACATCCAGTTCATAAGCGATAATATTATATTTATAAGTACCCACACATCCATTATTCACCCACACTACCATACTCTCCCGTGTGTAACATGCATTACTCATTTTCATTACTAATCTACATGATACAAGAGCTGTTTTATTATTGTGACGACGAATGCAAATTCTGTATAGATAAATATTTGTTTTTTTGGTGTGTTTGTGTGAATCACACCTCGAGAGCCTTCTGCTAGCTTGGTTATCGCTCAATTAAGTAGGTCAATTTCTAGGTTGGTTGAATCATTTGCGACCGGTCTTTTGTAGGCTCTCACTGTTTTTAAAAGATGATATAAAATGGTTCACTTTGTCAATGTCACCCCTGTTTCAGGGAAGGTCTGCAAGAGTTGCAGGGCTTATGTTCATTTGAGATTGGGTTTTTATATTATAGGTCCACATGCGGCATGTGTTAGCGCGAATTTATACATGTCTGCTTGTGGGAATGCGTTTAATATGAATCCTAAATGATAAATATCTTAGATTTTAGATATACATATATCATATAACGTTTAACTAGGTAGGCACACAATCAAATTTAAATCAGAAGAAGGCATTCCTTCCTTGACTAATAGGTTGGTATGAGGCTGACCACACATGCTGTAAAAAATGGTTCACTGTGCCAATGTTACCCCTGGTTCAGGGAAGGTCGGAAAAACTTGCAAGGCTTGGATTTTAATTTGTAAGTAACACGTGTCTTTTTGCGGGTGTGAATTTTATATAAATGTTAAAATATCTTTGCAACTTAGATTAAAGATTAAAGACAAGTGTATGAAAAATATCACTCTTGGTATAAAAAAAGTAAAAAAAAAAAAACAAAATAGGTAAACCTTACCGGCAAAATAGCCTGTATACGAGGGATTACTTTTTGACTTCCGTTGGATTCAAACATAGACCTTCTGCTTTTATGTAAGAAAACTCTAACAAGAATTGCGGTATCTATGAATGTTAAGTTTTTTTTTTTTTGTATAGTTTTCGCGAAAATCTTACAATAAAGCACTAATTACCTTGTTTAGAAATTAGATCTTCTAAAATCTAAATGATGAAAGCAAATTAGTTCTTGAAAGGAATTGTAAAACAATTAGTTTTTTTTCTTGTGTGGTGGAATGGAGCATGAAAAATTGTATGGAAAACGCTACACTGTGAATAATTTATACTGTTAACATTAGTTTGCGAGTTTTTCTTTTATTTGCGTGAAGAAAATAATGATCGTGTTTGTTGGCATGACAAATGCGTTTAAAATATTTTTTCAAATAAATCACACTTTTAAAAATACTTTAAAAAGACAATGATAAACACTCTTTTAAGCAAATTGCGCGTCATGGAAGTTTGTACGTTTTTCATAAAATGCAAAAAAATAGATTTGGAACATTTTTATTCTAAAAAAAATAGAAAAAAATATATAGTCAGACAACATCAAAAGGAGATAACTCAGCAGGAAGTCTCATCACCACGGTAATTCTTACCTACCGAATATCGGTAATATTTGTATGAAGACTAATCAGCTGTTCACTTGCGGCCATCTTGGGTTGACAGGTCTTCATACAAATATTACCGATATTCGGTAGGTAAGAATTACCGTCGTGATGAGACTTCCAGCCCTGTACCCTTAGTACGAGTTGCAAAACTTGAGAAAAGCAAAGTTTACGGAAAATATTTAAAAGTGATTTCTCCTTAAATCCGCCGTTTTTGTTTCTTACACTTTATGGTCTTAGCAAAAGACTTACAGTGATGAAGAAAATCAAGTTCAAACAAACAAAAACGGCAGATTTTGGGGGAAATCACTCTTTAATAATTGCCGTAAACTTTACATTACTCAAGTTTTGCAACTCGTACCTACTAAGGGTACTGGTTTTTAAGATAGTAAAGGGTTTCTTATCCAAATAAAAGTAATCAATGATATCATATTGATTAAAAAATAATAATTACTCAAGTCTAGAACCATATTATTATTATCTGAGTTGTTTTAGCATTGGACTAACAACCGTTTAACTTATAATCATCCTTGTTGAGGGAAATCAAACAGCGTTATTTCCGGTACTGTTTTTCTATTATATGAATTACTTACCAAACATTATGTACTCTGGTATGACTCACATGGACACATTCGAACACTAAATGGCAGTCTGTTCTCTGTTGACTAAATTTCTTGGTTTTTCTAAACACAATATTTATTTTTGTTAGTCAGTGCAAAGAATAAATTAATTCATTCATAAATGGAAACAATTGTAATTATAGAAAAATCAATAAGTGCAGATATGATATCCTATAAGTATAGCAATTGAACTTGTAATTTTATATTGTTTAACCATCAAAATATTTTTTGTATAGAAAAAAACAAGTATGATGTACAGCCTCCTTGAGGTGATTTTTCCTAGAACGGCGCTAAAGGAAAAATTGTCCAATAAATAAGTAACCTGAAAATATTATGTCCAAACGGTTGTTTCTTATATTATTTTTTAAGAGCCCTCTTGCAAGAATCATTCATTAGTATTGTTGAAGTTTTGCCTTTGGGTTTTTTGGAATATTTTTTCCTCTCTTGTTCTTTATGTGTCCTGTCAGGTTCCCTTGTTGTTGGGGATCACTTTGGAGAACATGTCCTTGTCCTGCGCCATTCAGAACAGCTCCTCCACACTTGATATGCCCGTCCACTCGTTCATATCCTTTCCAGGACATATAATTATCTCCTACAGGGTTGTCAGCGTACCTCAGTTTTGTTCTCCAATTAATAAAATGGAATTTTTACGAACTTATGAGCGCAATTGCGTGTCTTACTTATGTGTGTGTGCCCGCCCCTATAGTGTAGTCTACTGTGAGTTTGAATGTGTGCATGTGCCCAGGCACGTAGTTGTTGGTATGCGTAACTAGAATAGTATGGAACAATACAGAAATGTGTGGTTCAGTATAGAAGGATCCGGAATATGCGTGAGGCGTCCGTTTAGACGCTATATATTTGGACCGCAATTGTGTGAGAGCCGATTAAAACACTGAGCCGTGATGTCGATAAACCAAGAGCTAGAAATTAGTAGGTACACTGTAAACCGACATTGTGTACGTAAATAAATAAATCTTGAAAAAATTTAAGTGCTGTTTGATTAAAAGAAACCAACTAAAATCATAACAGTATACTCGTCCACTATTCTAAATCAATAAGAGGTGAGTATTTATGATGATAATTGAAATAATTTAATATTGGGAAAGTCGGGTAGATAGAAAGAAATCTGTAAAGATAAAAAATTCCAAACGACCATTGTGGATTATCTTAAATATACATATTTATTTTTGTTTGTTTTGATGTGATGTTAAATTCATAACACGTTATGTATAGCACGAAGGTAAACCCGCACATGATGCAAAAATACTGCAAATAAGAAAGTCTTTGATTCTTGTCCACGCAGTCTGTTTTAATTACGCCGAGATGCCACTTCCACCGAGGTTCTAGCTCTGTGAAGAGCAGATTTATTGGCTGCGCTGGTGATGGACCTTCGAGGATGTCTGCAAACAAGAAAGATTAGGCGCACCTTGGGGAGCCGTCAAAATATTTTCACTTCCACCCGTCACAACAAACGGAAGCGACATTAATCGGAAAAGCCAACTTTACGTCGTCCAAAATAAAATCGACGCCGACGTTTTATTATTGTACATGCGGCCTTAGGTACTGAAATAGATTTTAGAGTTTTTTTTTAGTTTGTCACACGGCAAGATGGCTATTAAAATTAATGTGAGAACGTTTTGAATTAACCAACACCTAGCTATGCTGCGGTTTTATTTTTTGCAAGTTTTTTGAAGAACGAGTGTGTGGTGAGAAAATAAGAATTGAAATGTCAGTCATCGCAAACGGTGAATGTCGTGCCACTTTTTTTTCGCAAAAAAAATGTTTTAAAGCTTAAACACGGACACGTGTAATAAAGATCTGTTCATATAATTAAGTGGTTTCCCGTTCCCAGGAATATGAGAAAAATTATAACAGTTAATATTCTAGGTTCCCATGTTTGATGAATTAGGACAGTTTTTTTGGTAAATTTTGAATAAAACATGTATCAAAGAAGTTTTAGAAATAATGCCTTATTTCATTCTCTTTCACAGATGGGTAATTTAAATAAAAAATTGCAAAAGGTATTTGCAAGGTACGACCACAATAAAAAGCCTTATTTCAATAAAAAAAAAAACAGCTTTTTTTGTCACACATCTACGAATTATTTTCATACAAACACGTGGATTTCAGATGTCGACTTAATTTGTAGATTTGACTTTTGTTTCCAATCATGAAAATTATTCATGATAAAGGGTCTTATCTATACTTGTGTTTTTTGCATTAAAAAAATGTACAGAAATATAAAGACTTATACAAAAAATACAGAGTATGCAAAATAAGTACAAAAATATAAGTACAGAAAATATACAAAAAGGTGTAATACTTCAGTTATATAAGTTAGCATTAAAATCTCTTGGTACTAAATCATTTTCCTCTCGAGTTAACATTAGAGATACAATTATTCAGGATCACAGCACGAAGGTCGTAGTGTCGGATTTTCTTCAAATGCTTCGCTGGGAACGCCTTCGAGATTTCCCCTCGTTCATTTTGCGACAGCTTCTCCTATCTCTGAATAAGATTAATGGATGCTACGCTTAGCAGAGGATGAACGATTACTGTTACTAACTTTTCACGTAATGACGAAAACTTGAATGTAATCCTTACATCTGGCAGATACTTAAATAACCGGACGTAATTTTAGTAACAGTGGAAAATAAACGAACAAGAAATTTTATTTGTAATAAAAAAAAAAAAAAAACATTTGTTTTCTTGATAATGGTGCTAGAACTGAATTGGTCGAGAGGTTTATTTAAAATAAAAGAGTATTGATTTGAATTTCAATAAATGTATTGTCAAGACCTTCGACCCTGAATCTGAGTGATCTACGGACAGAAGATGCTGTAGGCAAGATGGTAAATGTTCAACTGTGGCCTTCCTTCCCTCGAGGGGTCTATATTTCCACTTTTGGGTGATGCCTATATTGAATTGAATACAGGATCCTCATTTGTTGGATCCTGCAGGAGGTTGGCTTGGCTAGCCAGGTATAAAAAATATACGATTCTAGGCCTTAAAACTTTTAAATGTTGAAATTCGCTTTGAATATTTACTTTATTTATTTACTGTACACCTGTCGATGGGAAGAATTCAAAATGAATTTTATCACAATTATTTTTTTATTGAATTTATGACAATGAAGATTCACAACGTTACTGCATAAAATATAGGTGAAATATAAAAAAAAGTTACCTTGTATCTTGAACGGTTTTGTCGCGTTTATTCCTTGCAAATGATCAAATAGTGATTTTACACAAATAGAAAACAACGGGTCAAAGAGATTTCAAAGTTAATTTGATAAGATTGACTGACAAAAAAGATTTTATTTGTGTTTTTTCGCAAAAAAAGAAATCAATCATTTCCAATCGGAAATTAAGCCTGCTCTGTTTAACCGGTAATTTTTCAATGCAAAATAAACTTTTATCTGCATGCATTGGCTCGCAAATCTTGACAGATTACAAATTAATCCTTTTTTTTGTTATTTTTGATCATTTTTGAAAATAATTCTGGAGTCAAAGTGCAATGAAAAATAATTTATTTTATCAGTAGTGTGCATTTTGGATAAAAATATTATTTTGAAAAAATGACGCAAAATTTTCAAAGTTGTTTGAAGATTGTTGCATTTTATTTTTTTATTTAAAAATAGTGCATAATAATACATCAATATTACAATAAACAAAAATACCTGTTAACCTGAAACGCAAGGTCTTCGAGTCATGCGTGCTTCCAATATCCTCCTATGACTTGGAAACAAAAGGGCTCACTCAGTACAGCGGCAACAGACTGAGGACGTGCCAAAGAGCCATTGAAAGGAGGATGCTGGGAATCAGCCTCAGAGACAGGGTTCCAAACCAGGAGATCCGCAGACGCACTGGCGTCACTGATGTCATACAGCGAGTGGCCTGCTTAAAATGGCGCTGGGCTGGTCACGTCGCAAGGCAGAACCACGACAGGTGGCCGAAAAGGATCGTCCAGTGGCGGCCCAGGATGTCCAAGCGGGGAGTAGGGAGACCCCAACTGAGGTGGCTGGACGACATCAAAAGAACTGCAGGCAGAGGATGGCTGAACACAGCAGCTGATATACAGGAATATGGAAGATTTGAGGAGGCCTACGTCCAGGAGTGGACTAAGAAAGGCTGAGGAAGAAGGAGAAGAAGATTACAATGAATATACAGTTATTCTTATTTTTATGACGTAATTAAAGTAACTTGAAATTATTGTTGGAACTTGGAGCTATAAATAACACATTGCAAATATTTTTTAAACAACTCATTTCAATGTCAGATTTGATATTACACCACACAGGAAATTGAGTTTCAAATGTCAAAAAAGTCTTTGACGTTCAAGCATAATTCTCGCAAATAATCTAATTATAGCAAATATTGAGCTAATATCTAACTAACAGATTGCCAAACTTAGGTAAATGCAAACAATGAACGAATATAAACGAGTATACGTTTTTTCAAATAAATTGTTGATTCCGTAGTCCTTCGGCTCACGACAACCAAACTTCACTGCACTCACTTCACGCTAATGTATTTTTTATTATTTGTTATTTATAACATAACTAAATGACATTTATAAATTTAAAATGTTAAACGCAACGCAAAAACGCAACTAAGCTACACATAAAGTGTAACTTCTTGCCTGCGTTATCCTCAAAGGGGTGGCATGTGGCGCTTCGGGACCTATTTATTTTTACAGGTAAGGGGGCCGGCCTCACACCAACCACTTTCAGTTGAAGTGGGGGTTTCCCAGCTCCCGGGGGGGCTGGTTCTCATTTTATTGTGAAGGCTGAGTAAACCTTTGAGATAAAACCCTTGATCGTCGTCGCTACAAAGCGCCAATTCTCAAGCAAGACCCAGTTGCTGTAAAGCTGGATGTACCTTTGGTGACCGGTCATTGGTAAAGGTTTTATGAATTTTTCAACCCAGCGAAGAGCAAATTTGAAAATATAAATGGTATATTTTTTGTGCTCCGCCGGGAATCGAACCCACAACCTTCCCATTCAGAGTCCGCAGTGTTACCACTGAGCTACGGACCGGTCAAAAGAAGTGTTAAAGAAGTGAAAAAAAAGATTTGATACAAATTATTTATTTTGAGTTAAAAAGAAGTAAGTAAGAGCATCAGTTTCACATAATTTCACAATTGATTCGCCTACCTATGGCCAATGGGCCATCTATTTTTTCATGTTTCGGTCTTTTTGCAAGGAGGTATTGACATCAGAAAAAAAATGAATGACAATTTACAATACTTGTTTTTAATCTGGACAAACTGATATTTTAATCACATCAAAGCTTTGATTCTTTTTATATTTTCCATTGTTTTGATTTTTTTCAGATGTGCATTAAAACTGTCGCGACAGTTCACCTTCAGAGTTCATTTTTCAATAGCAGCAACCCGAGTACAAAAACATAAAATCTCCCCTCGATTGCGTAAATAAAAAATGCATAGAATATACGACGGCACTCCTAGAGAGTGATTTAGTTTTCTTGCATTACTCCGATTTACGCAATCGAGGTGAGTTAACGTAGTGTTGTATACTAGGAGCACAGGTATTCGATATTATGTATGTTTGCGATTTATGCACCGGCGCCCACAGAAAAAAAATCAACGTAGGCCGACTGCTCCCATACATCTTTACCACAAGTATAAAACATACCATTCAAATTCAACTATTATTTTTAGCAAAACATGTATGAAAACTAAAGTACCGCCACTTTGGTTTCCATAAATTTTTTGTAAAACGCTGCGGTAAAGTTATAAACGTAGGGTATCTGCTTCATACAAATCGACGTTATTGACAAGGTCGTTGCTTGATTTATCATACAGATATGGAGTCGATATGGGAGACCACCAAACGTAATTTTTCAAGTCTCGAGTCGAGCATGATTGTTAAGTCAGATGAATTGAACATGAACTAAAAATTACTTCCGGCAACAAATTTTATACACGTCGAATAATTTTAACAAAGTTGAGTGAACTACGTCAAATTCCCCTCGGTTATTTTATGTATGCTTGTAACTTGTAAGTTTAATTTATTTACCGGTCAATGATTGCGAAATTATTTTGTCTTTTTGTGGAAAAATTAACTATTTCGTTTGAATGTCTTAATCTTTGATCAATCATTGACAAATCATTTTTTAAGGTCCAGCAATCCTAGACTACAATATATTTCTCGTTGTAGTATTTGTTTTTGAAACAAGGATGAAAAAAAATACCCTTTTTCTGGCAATATACCATATATTTTCATTTTCTTTGTCCTTCAAATTTGTGTTGATTTTTAAAAAGCAAAGAGAGCATAATTTCTTAATACCTGATTTTTTACAAGAAATCAAAGCAAATTTAATTAAAGAATATTCAAGGACTGCTGAATGACTTCATTTTTATTATGACTAATTTTCATTTTTAAAAACGCAAAAACAAAACTGATAAATCATTAATTAATTTAAAATTATTAAAATCAATGCCAAAAATCTCACGTATTTTTATGTATTACAAATTGCTCAATCATTGACTAATAAAAAAGCAATATTAAATTTAAAAATAAATGTTCAGTGAGAACTATGTCTTACGTACATAATAATAATGGATATAATTGTTTGACACAAAACAATGTTTACATATTTTTTCAATATCGAAGGATCGATTTTAGCAGGCATTTTTTTCCCATGTTTTTGAAAGTACATTTTCCTGATTATTAAAAAAAATATATTACTTTTAATGTTAGTGGAAAATAATCTATTTTTATAAATTTAATCAGAACACACAAAATTCACGTAATGTAAACAAAATTTTATAGGTACACGTTTTAATTTTTTTTAATTACACAGATGTTTTTAATAAAAATGATTATTTTATAAATAAGTATGAATGATGAAGTATTATGAAAACTATACACCTAGTAACAATTTTTTTTTGAAATTCCAGAGGTTTCACTAAGAGGTCACATTCAAGGTTCAATTATTTTTTATACATTTAAATTGTGACTAATACTTCTCCAGGCACTAATATTTGAATTCTTACTCATCGCAAAAACATTGCAGAGATTTTAAATAAACTTCATCTAACTACATATGTAACAGAAGGTATTTTTTTTAAATTACAATAGGTATTTTTTGTACTGGTAACCATTCAATTTTTAAGCACACATATCAACTAATGATCCCATTTGATGAATCCATTTAATGAATCCAAAGTCCAAAAATAAATCAATAATTAATTGATCGTCCGTTGTTGACAAGTTTATACATTACATACAATATTCGGATTCCAAAAATAATGAAAAACAGTCACCCGAGAGAAAGAAGAATAATGGGAAGAAGTAAGGAAAAATGGATCGCACTTTCTGAATGTTACAAATTGGAAACTAATGTCAGAGAATAGGCTTATTTTAAAACAAAAGAAGTCAAAGCTTAAATTGGGCTGTAGATTCATCGAAGAAGAAGAAGATATTATAATAGTACGACTAATTCCTTAACGTAAAGATTGGTATGAGGCTGACCGCCCACACTGTAAAAATGGTTCACTTTTCCAATGTCACCCCTGTTGTAGGGAAGGTCTTGCGCTGTCTGAACTGACAACATTATTGACAAATTATCTATGCTTGAAATACATATTTTTACGATCTTGGAGTACCTGCGTGCGCCTGTATAGGTACAATAGTGTATGCACTTTGTATAACAGTCCAGTATGATCCATAATGGTAGAAGTAAGGAACATAGAACGGCGGTCTGGTGTGAGCGAGAGATCGAATGATCTGGAATATGCGAGAAAGATCTATTTTGTAGCTATATATAGGGACTGCAATGATGCGGAGAGCGATTAGTAGCATTTTCAAACCGTATAAAATAAATTCGGTTAAAATAAATAATTGCAGTTTGATTAAAAGAGAACCCCAGTACAATCGTAACAATATGTATCAGACTAATACTAGAGAGATCTCATAGCATAGGATAGTTTGTGAATACGGATTTAACCCTATTTACTTGACTGAACGTTATTATGTCTGGAAATTATTTACACAGGTTCTCTTAACATTAAATCTCTAAAGGAAAATTTCAGTACCCCAAATATAAAACTTAACATTTCCCAAAAATGAATGGAAACTAAAATGCTCACTAGAGGTGCTAGTTTGGTCCTCTTATATTTTAGAGTAAACGCAATGAGTGTGTTTCAAACTTATATTTTATACTTGGGATATCATGGTAAATTTGATTATAGAATGGATCTGAAATTCTTCATTAAGGAAGCGCGAAACGTCAAAATATTTATGTTTCGTTGAATTTACGGTGAAATGTGAGTAAACTCAGGTACTATAAATAGTAAATATACAGTTATAATGAGGGGCTAAAGTTCATGTTACTTAGGTACAAAATTTTTTTTTTTTTGTATAATTAAATTTCTATTATTATGAATATTACGTATAGTCAATGGGCACATTAGTTAACTTCATTAAAAATACATTTTATTCAGATGAGTCGTACAGAATTACACAACCAAAGACGGTATTCTAGGATCTTTTTCTAGAATAAAATAAATGTTTGGAAACGCAGGAAATAATTTTTTCATCATTTCTATATATTTATATCATTTTCTAAAAAAATCTAGATTGCCATATTTGATTCTTTATGACTCAAATTTAAAACAAGTATTCAGAAATGAAGTTATATTTTTGAAAATTGTACCTTGTAGATACCTATTACTAACTACTTAAAAGATGAATGAATTGTAATTTGTCATCGATGAAAATGTGCACAGATATGGTCAGCCACTCAGATGTGCTCCTGTTACTGTTTATGTATCCTACCGCCGTTACACTAGGGGTGGCCGGTATCTCCGCAGATGCGTTTCCTCTTTTTTCTGTCCTTGCATACCTCTTTCATCTCTTCAACATTCATCACTTTCTTCATACATACTCTTCCCTTATTCTCACACTGCAGGTTCCATTCTTTCGCAATCTCCGAGAGACAATAGCTGACAAGAATCAAAGTCAAAAAGATGTCGTACTTGGGACATGTGAGAGGAAATTTACGGAGTTTTGCATTTGATCATGGAAAAAAGATTTAGGGAAAACTAGGTGTCGGCAGGAAGCAGATCTTATGGTTTCGTAATATATGAGATTGAATAGGAATAAGGACAGTTGAGGTCTGAGGACCTTTTTCGAACCGCGAGAGATAGGGAGGTGTTCTTTCAAGTGATTGTGTACGTTAGGAGGACCTGACGCGATACTTACAGAAAAAGAAAATTGGTTAAAAAAACACTTTTTAGTCAACTATTTTTGACCAACGTCAAACCAATATAATATGTAAAGAAATAAGGAAAAAGAGCGTAGGTGGTAGAAAGAAGAAAATGATTTTGGTCAAAAAGTAAAATTATTCCTTGACTTATAGGTTGGAATGAGACTGACCACCCATACTGTAAAAAATGGTTCACTTTGCCAATGTCACCCCTGTGTCAGGGAAGGTCGGCAAAAGTTGTAGGGTTATTAATGTAAGCACGAAGTCCACGTGTTTGTTTGAGGGCAGCATTTGATATGAGCTTTAAATGTTAAAATATCTTTTCAACTTAGATTATAGATTATGCTTCAGTTATATGATGGAATCCATTTTAATAATATTTACATGGAAGGAATTCCCCAAATAACACTATTAATTATTTTGTTTTTCTTTTTGGGGAAAAACATTATCTTACATATACGCATATTGTGAAATATTGGAAAACGCGTAAATATATTTTTTATTGTTATCAACAAATTGATTGATGAAATAAATGACAGTAAATCTAAAAAAAAAATACAAAAATAAGATGCTTGTTTTGTTTTTTATATTCCTGACACATTACGCATTATTTCTTGAAATTAGGTTTCTTGGACAAGATCAAAAATATTGTTATGTAAATATAAATATTGAAATAAGTATGGGTAGTTATAGTTATAAGAGTCCTCATAGGTATAGGTAGGTAGGATCGATAATTGTGTATAAGTGTAGAATTCTCTAGGCTAAGTAGGTACTTGTTATAATTATAGGAATTCTGTATTACATTTGTAGGTAGGATTTTGGTTGTATCTCTAGGTAGTACGTGAAGCGTCGAGAAGTAATAATTACTCTGGAACCGTCTGGCGACTTTAGTTCTGGATCATACTGCTCTGAAGAGTATAAAGGTGCGAATGGCCTGCAGAGCGGGGCAGTATCATAGCGACTAACAAACACATCGAAGCCATCTGATCAGTGAACCGAAACCAATGGAATAATCGAGAAAGTAGTGTGAAAATAAATTTTGTAACTGTGTAAAATAAATAACTATTGAAGAAGACCTGTGTATTTTTAATTTGAAGACAATTGAACCCTAATTTCGTAACAATTGGCGTCAGGTGCGGAATTGTCAAGAAAAATTAAGATCTTCTGTCTAAAAATAAATAAAATAAATTTAATAGTGTTAAAATGAACTTTATTCAAATTGAACTTTGTGTGAACTGACTTTTGTGAAAACAAGTGTTTAAATAAATTTTTGTTAAAAGAAAAGACGCAAAAGCAAGTTGCTTATAAATTCTGGAACATCATATGGAACATAATTCTGGACATAACATAATGACTATTTTACCGCATTGAGAAAGTCATCAAATTGGACCATAGTTTTTTTTTATTATTGTGTGTGATTAAAAAAAATAAAATAAATAAATAAAAATCTTGAAAAATATTACAAAAGAACGTTCCAGATTCATCGAGAAAAAGTTTTTGAATAACTATCCTTTGTTTACAAGTGTGTGAATGTACATTAAGTACCTACCTGTGTGTTTGAAAGACTTGAGACGAAATAAATAATTATTACGTATTCAAAACAGCTATATATATAAAACTCAAAACTTGTATTAAATAAATTTGAAAATATTTTTGTTTTGACGTAAATTTTGAAAAAAAAATGGCAACTAAAGTGAACGTCAAGGACCTCAAAGTCACTGAGCTTAAAAATGAGCTTCTGGAGAGGGACCTGGAGACCTCAGGAGGAAAGGCAGCCTTACAAGCACGCCTCATAGAGGCCTTGGAACAGTCAGGCGAAGACCCGGCATATTTTGTCATGGCGTCTGGAGGGGACCGCGAGCGAGCCGTGGAAGAGTTTAAAACAAAGATGGCTGCCAACTTCAAGAGCTTGAGGGAAGACCTAGCTGGTTGGAAGGAGGAGAGGGCTAAAAACCTAGCCTTAAAAATGTCGGAGGACACTGATAGTGTAAAATTAAGTGATAATCAGGATGACAAAAAGGCCGATATGTCAACTGAGGATGAGTCGTCTCAGAAACTGGGGAAGGGAGACCTGAAGGCCAAAAACAACGGCCAGCTCAAGGCTGAGGACGCAGCTGACAGCAAAGATGACAAAGATGATGTCAAGTCGGCTGAAAACGGCAAGAGTGACTCGGCCGAGGTGAAGGCTGACAAGGATGCGAAGGAGGAGACGGACGCCAAGGAGGAGGACGCCAAGGACAAGAAGGGCAAGGCCAAGAAGGCCAACAGTGTGAAGAAGAAGCCCGCGCCCAAGAAGAAGGCGGAGGAGGCCGTGGAGGAGGCTCCCAAGAAGAAGAAGGCCGTGGAGCCGCCGGTGCCCGTGCCCGCGGGCCGGGGCATCCCCATCAACCACATCCCCGACGTGGAGGTGGCCATCTCCAGGTTCAAGATGGAGGACCTCAAGTTCCGGTACAATCAATTGTGCCGCACGAACCTCATCAAGCGCAACAAAAAGAAGTTCAAGGGCTACGAGTTTGAGAAGGACACGCCTGAGCACAAGGCCAAGCTGGAGGAGGTGCAGAAGCTGGAGCCCAAGCAGCTGCGGACGCTGTGCGAGAAGCTGGGCTTGGACAAGAGGGGCGCGCCCACGGAGCTGGTCAGCAGGGTAATGGGCTTCCTGCTGCTGCCAAAGCAGGTCTCCTCGCACGCCAGGGGGCTGATGAAGGAGAGGCCGGTGACTGACCGCGGCGAGGCCACGGGAGGCAGGCCCAGAAGGTCCGCTGCTGCTATTGTCAAGAGAGGTTACTCTAACGAGGAGTATGAAACAGATCCGGAAACCAAAGTGCGGGGACCCAAAGTCAGCAGGGATGAATTAGGGGATTCAGATGGCTCGTACAACCCGAGTGGCTCCGGACAGGAGGCGGACTCTGACTTTGACCCGTCAGTGGGGGAGGGGGGCGCTCCCTCCCGCAGGCGCCGCGCCCCCGCCCGCAGGGGCTCAGCCAAGCAGAACAAGCAGAAGGGACGACCCAAGCATGGCGCGGCAGGAAGCCACTCAGCGAGTCAGAGGACGAGAGCAAGAGTGAAAACTCCGCTTCCGAGCAGGAGAGCGGCTCCGACAACCAAGGATTCTGATCCTTTGACGCAGGAGCCGGCGAGCAAGCGGAGCCGAGGAGCGGTGGCTGACCGGGGACGCAAGGCGGCGCCCCCAACCAAGGAAAGGCGCCCATGCCGGCCGCCAAGAGGAAAGCACCCCTCCCGCAGGCGCCGCGCCCCCGCCCGCAGAGGCTCAGCCAAGCAGAGCAAGCAGAAGGGACGACCCAAGCATGGCGCGGCAGGAAGCAACCCAGCGAGTCAGAGGACGAGAGCGAGAGTGAGAACTTCGCTTCCGAGCAGGAGAGCGGCTCCGACGACCAAGGATTCTGATCCTTTGACGCCGGCGAGCAAGCGGGGCCTAGGAGCGGTGGCCGCCCGGGGACGCAAAGCGGTGCCCCCAGCCAAGGAAAGGCGCCCATGCCGGCCGCCAAGAGGAAAACACCCCCCCCCCCACACCAGCCAGCAATGACGGGCAAAACCCTATGGGGAGAAATCCGTGGACTGCCACTTCTTCCTGACCACAGGGTGTCGACGTGGATCAGCACGCCCCTACCTACACAGAGTCAAGACTGTTCCGGGACGAAACAGTCTAGGTGGGGGGTAGTGTTATGTAAATATAAATATTGAAATAAGTATGGGTAGTTATAGTTATAAGAGTCCTCATAGGTATAGGTAGGTAGGATCGATAATTGTGTATAAGTGTAGAATTCTCTAGGCTAAGTAGGTACTTGTTATAATTATAGGAATTCTGTATTACATTTGTAGGTAGGATTTTGGTTGTATCTCTAGGTAGTACGTGAAGCGTCGAGAAGTAATAATTACTCTGGAACCGTCTGGCGACTTTAGTTCTGGATCATACTGCTCTGAAGAGTATAAAGGTGCGAATGGCCTGCAGAGCGGGGCAGTATCATAGCGACTAACAAACACATCGAAGCCATCTGATCAGTGAACCGAAACCAATGGAATAATCGAGAAAGTAGTGTGAAAATAAATTTTGTAACTGTGTAAAATAAATAACTATTGAAGAAGACCTGTGTATTTTTAATTTGAAGACAATTGAACCCTAATTTCGTAACAATATTATTATCTTGTGACAGGTGAATGATAAATTTATTGTATCTTTTTTACATCTATGGTTTAACCGGTATCTTTGTTTTGAATGAGATAAGATGCGGCAAGAAATACTATCTTTATTTTTATTAGTTCATTTGTGGGTAAAACCCAAAGAAAAAATAACAATCCATGATTGTAGTGAATACGTATAATATTAATTGTGTGTAATGTATGAGACGGCCATTGATAAGTATTTTACTTTTATCAATTTTAAATTACATTACTAATTAATTT
The DNA here is from genome assembly GCA_951799405.1 of Agapetus fuscipes. Lineage (NCBI taxonomy): Eukaryota > Metazoa > Arthropoda > Insecta > Trichoptera > Glossosomatidae > Agapetus > Agapetus fuscipes. The sequence continues at coordinate 2,261,459 of OX637340.1, read as the reverse complement.
TTATCTTTATATTTATAGAGATCTCCTAACAAATAATTGATTCTTCTTAAAAAATAACAAAAATGACTGTTACACAGATCACCTTACCTGTGTAAATAACTTTTCTTTTGAGCTTATATTTCATGTCTGGGCTGGAAGTCTTACCTACCGCATATCGGTAATATTTGTATGAAGACCTGTCAATCCAAGATCGCCGCAAGTGAACAGCTGATCAGTCTTCATACAGATATTACCGATATTCGGTAGGTAAGAATTACCTTGGATATGAGACTTGATTAGATCATTTAAAATTAACAATTTAAAGAGCTTTTTGTCATTGCTGCAATCTCGACAAATCGTTAGATCCAATTATAATATGATAACCAAGGGATCCAAGATGGCCGCGCGTGAACAGCTGATCGGGTCGTCAAATCTGCTTCGAATTGATTTATCAAAACCATTCTGGATCTGTTCCATCCTACTATGTCCTCTATTTCACAGGCCCTTGGTCATTGCGGATGCGATCTCGCAATGAAATGAAGCAATCAGTCTAACCCTTTCTTCTTCTTCTTCTTTTCAGATGCTCCTGATGATGGAGCCTACATGATTATTGGAGTCTTGACATCTATGCTGCTAGTGGGAGGCATCATCATATTCCTGGCGCTAACAATACAGTAAGTAAAGGAATACAACGGACTCGGCACAAATTTCAAAATATATTTTTTCTCCGTAGGCAAGCGTCACACCTCTCAATAACAACATTGTAAGGCTAAGGTTGGAATTACTCTCTCTACACGACGCGACGACTGAGTTCATCCTCAGTCGTCGTGTAGAGAAGGTGTATCCTGAAGACGATAACTACGTCGCAAACGAAACGTTAAGAATAATGTAAGTTCTCTTATAACGGTTCTTCCAATATCCAATTAATACATTTTAACTGTTATTATTATTGTTAATAACAACATACTTGTTTGCCTTTTACCTAGCAACCCGACCGCGTGAAGTCACATTTTTTTATGTATGTATTTTGTTCCGAGTCTATTATTATGTCCATAAATAAATTTATTAAAATGTATATGAACCTATGATTTAAAAATATATAATTTTTTTTTTAGTTCATGAAATCATTTTAAATTAATTAATGAAGAAATATATACCCTAACAATAGTAGTTAGTACGAAATACTATTTCTATAACTCGATTTATCAATAATAAAAATAGCTTCAGTTCAGTGATATCATGATTTGTTTTTTGTATTTTTTTTATTGTAATATATCTATTTTAAGAAGCAATCAATCAAAGTAAAATTAATATAATTTTCTTTATTTAAAATCAGCGGTGATTTTTAAATAGATCAATAACTGATATAAGTAAGTCTTTGTCGCTACAATGAACCTTAGTAACAGGTATATTTTGAGATATAAAAAAATGTGGCTAAATTTTTTACAACCGTAATACTGTTTTTTTTTAAATAGTAGACTGATAAATTAAGTACCTATCGATATTAAAATATTCGTAGATGCATAGATTACCCTTTGACTGGTCTTTGACTAGTGAAGATCGCAACGCACCTAAGCTAAACAAGTAGTGTAACTTCTTGCCGGGTTCTCCCCGAACACAAATCAATGTAAATTAAATAGATAAAGTACACAGCTTGAATGTATAATCTAAGTTGCACAGATATTTTTTACTATTTAAAATTCATATTAAATGCATGCCTGCAAGCAGACACATCGCACGTTTAATTATAAAGAGCAATAACTCAAAAAACATGAATGTTGGGAAATCGCGTTTGAAGTTTAGACAACCAGTACAACTTGTATGGGATGAAAAAGGCGGCCGATGTTTTATCTGGGTCATATTCGTCCAAATTGAACGGCTGTCGCATTCTACCTATTCTTCTCGCATTGTTCTTGCGTTTTATTACAAAATCTCGATTTTCCCAATTTTCGAGTTATATCTCTTTATTATTAAGCGTGCGACATGTAGGATCTCGCTTGTTCACGTCTTTAGTTGTTACAACCTAAGAAACTTATCAAAAAAAAAATCAGCAATAATATTTCAGTTTGATGAAAGCTTGATATAAAAATAACATGATTTCGAAACATAATAAATATTGTTTATACTTGAGGTTTCCTGTAATCTGCTTTTTCAATGAATTCCCCATCTTACGTAAAATTTTGTAAGTAAATACTTTACATGGTTAGTAAGAACTTAGAATAGGTACAATTTTCTAGAATTTTATTATTTGAACTTCTTATTTATTCTCTTAAATTTCATTATATTCTGTCACTTATTTATTGGACCTAGTGGATATAAAATAGTGAGCAAATTATAATATTTTGTTATAAATTCCTAGTAATTTTATTGTTATCAATGGAATTTTGTATTTACCTAGATACTAAAATTAGAATAATTATACCTATACATATCAAATAGTGAAATCGTATTTGAATACATATACAAAAATTTAAAAATATTATTTCTCTCAATTATAGTTCTTCATATTGTCTTAAATAATAAATATACAAAAGCAAAATACACTGTGAAGAATTCATAATAATTTTAATTATTTATACAGGTTGCATTTTAGTCTTTTTTAAACAAAGACGTCAATCTAGCATTATTTTTAGAATGTGAGATAAATATATGGAAACAATTGTAAAATTATTCCCTGCATGTCTATATATTTATCTCATTGACGAAAAAATAGACTAGATTGCCGCTTTTGGATTATGCGACTCATAAATTCTGCCATTGTATTTGCTCATGCGACATAAAATTTAAATAACCAAAGACAACATAAATTTGTTTAATATTTCGGAACAACGGTCATAGACAATCACATTGTTTGCAATTGGTCCAAATTTCAACAGCCATTTAAATACTTTATTATTCAAAGCTTTCGTCGATGGAACTCAGTAACTTTTGCGACCTAAGCAAGAGCGCATCCAGCTGTGCCGAGTGGACACAAATTTAAATATATTTTAAAAGTACTTTTAACAAATGGCCGCAAATAAGTTCGCATTGATTCATCTTATTTTCGAGGAGATTCCTTTTTTATAGCAAAAGCTTGTTTTTAACTAAAAATAAATAGTGTAAAATTCGATAGAGTATAATTTATTATCTGTACATATTATTTTAATATATTTTTATAACGTTAAGTAGCCCAAGTTGACAATACTTTTTTTGAATATTTTGTATTTTTTTTGATCAAAGACGACAGTTAAGATGTTTGCTAAAGGAATGCTTTTTTCTCCAAAACTGGGATGGTAAGTTAAATATTATATTTTTTTAGTAGATACTTTGAATTATTCATAGAATGATATAAAATTTTAATACTTATTTCTTACCCCCCTATGTGCTCGTATAATCTATTCTATAACAATAAAAATGAATATCGTTCATTGGTAACAGCATCAATCGAGAAAGGCTGAACCGTTTTGGCTGTTTTCCATTCCTCAAAAAATATTGAAAGAAATTGTATTTTAGAAACGAGACCAACAAACTATTCACCATAAAAAATCAAAAACTAAACCTTAAAATTATAAATACAATTTTTAATAATACTACTTATTCAAATTGTTATAAAATTGATAATTTGTGAATATAATTTTTAACCTTTGACGTATTAAAAATGTCTACTTCGATTGTATTTTTTTTTAACATAGACGGTATCTGAGTTTCTTATAGACACAGTAATGTAAACGTGAATTTGTACGTGTCTGCTTGTGAGAATGCATATAATATGAATCTTAAATGTAAATATACTTGGCAACTTAGATTATAGATTAAATATAGTAATTTAATCTCCCACTTAGTATGAAGAATCAATAAAAAAACAAGTGTGGCAGAAATCTATAATTATTTACAAGAAAAAATAATTAGATTGCAATGAATGATTGAATTCGTGATGTAAACAAAACTGCAAAAAAACAAGCAATTTTGTAACCTACCGGGAAGTGGTGCGATTTTTACAAATCCTAGCAACGAGGTCATTTTCGAAGATGTCCTCGAAGAAATGAAATCAACAAACCATTGTACTTACTTTTTTTTAAAGTACATATTTGTACAAACAATACTAAAATATGTCGTAAGTTTTCTATAGAAGGGGAAATGCGATTGAAGCATATTTTGCTGACCTTATATTAAATTTTATAATGCAACACAAAAATGTGCATCTATGGGATGCTAGCTCCTGCGTATTTGAGTCTATAAAAAACACAAATTCTGGATACATTTTTATTGCATTTAAATGGAAAAGTGGAAAAACATTTTTTTCAATCACAATCTACGTTAGTGATTTTGTTAGTTCCTAGAATACATAAACATGTTTGCAAGTTACTATTCGTAAAACGTAAATAAAATTTGTTTTTTTGTATCTTCATACGAGTGCGAATCCGTTGAGTTAGTACAAATCAAACTGTTTTTCGTTTCGTATATTTTTCTTTTGAAAAATATTTGAACAAGTTATAAATTTTGTTTTTCGCGATGACCAAACATTATTTCCTACGGACGACGTATTTTATGGTTTTATTTTTCATCTCCAACAGGTATTCGCGCCATAATAGTGATATTTTTTCCATGGTAAATTTATGATCACCTAAATTAATTGTACACTCCAGCAGACCTTTATAAATTTTGATGGTATTTTGGCCATGATCATAAGCACAACAACCTGCGATAGGTCTTTGATTCTTTTTCCTTACCGTCTTCCTCCTCCAGTCCCATACTCTTACCATACAACAATCTACCACCACTCTGTTCAACCATTTTGATCTGTACCCTGAGTACGAGTTGCAAAACTAGAGTAAAGTAAAGTTTACGGAAAGTAGGTATTAAAGAGTGATTTCCCCCAAAATCTGCCGTTTTTGTTTCTTACACTTTATGGTCTTTGGCAAAAGAGTTACAGTGATAGTTCAAACAAACAAAAACGGCAAATTTTGGGAAAAACCTCTCTTTAATACTTTCCGTAAACTTTATTTTACTTAAGTTTTGCAACTCGTACTCAGGGTACTGGATCTACTTATTGTCCTGTACCCCTTTGGGTCAGTCATCACAACTGCTTTTTCCAGGGTCTGATGGTCCATTCGCTGGATGTGACCCAGCCAATACAGTCTGTTTGATTAAAAACAAAATATGATTACGACAAATACTAGCTTCTCGAATTTTCCCACATTTTTCCATTTGCGTGCTACATCACGTGTAGTCGCAATTCCTCGAACTCTGTTCAGTTAGCTTTTCTTGTTTGCAAAAACTTACTCGGTGTTTTGTTGGTCAAGCAATATTTGCTTCTCAATAATAAACTATCCAAATTGTTCACATACATATGTACATACATTTATGCCTATTGTCCGAGTGAACACCATACTAGTGTAGGTGTTAAGATTTTTTTATACGGGTACAGAAAATAATATCAGATTGTTCATTGGTATGAGGCTGACCCCCCATACTGTAACCAATGGTAGTCAATCTCACCCTGTTGCAAGGAATGTCGGCTAGAGTTGCAGGGCTTATGTTCATTTGAGATTGTTTTTTTTTGTAAGTCCAGATATATAAACGTACCTAGTCTACTCTTCCACGTATCTGATTGAATGTGAAATTTAATCTTAAAATGTGAAATGTGTAATCTTAATGCAAATCAAAAAGTTTACAAAAAGCATCTGTTTCTCATGTCTGATTTTTCTCCGTACAGAATGACTACACGGCCATAGCGGCTTCATATTATAGAATCCTCTATGACTCAGTCCTACAAATTATTGAGAATTGATCCAACAAAACGCGCGCGCTCTACGTATTTGCCTTTTTGCTACTCGTGACATTAATTGACCCCACAGCAAAGAACAATATTTTTTTATCGCTTCTAAATTGGTTACACACTTTAAAGTTTTACTTGAAAACAAAAACGCTCACTGGAAGCGCTGCTTAAGTTTCCGTACATTTTTTGGTAAACACTAAAGTTTAGTACACAAAATAAACATGGGGTACAGATTACAGAACCCGTAAATGCAAATTGGCCAACGTTTTTCGAAGAAACCCCAGCTATGACTAATCCTAAAACACATAGAAGTCTTCAAGGAAAAAATTGCAAATCAGAATGGAAAAAAATAACAAGGGAATTACCGTGTTGTTGTGAATTAATAAGTATTGTACGTTTTATTTTATTTATAAAGAAAAAAAGCGAATGAAAAACAGGTTTTTTCTGCAAACAAAATGTAATCTTATTTAAAATTGAAATTGTAAGAAGGAATATAAAAAAAATTTCCTTGTCGGGATGAATTTTTTCACAATGTTTTTTTTCTACGTTAAAAGAAAAACATTAAGTATTTTCTAGATTTTATTTTATAAAATATACTTTACAATTATACAGGTATTTATCTATCCTGAGCTGGTTTTCTTAATTTATATTTTATACAATCTTCTTGTATTATTCATATTTGTTTGAACGTGATAAAGTTGCGTAATGTTTCTAATAATAATATTCTAGTCAATGTCAACAATTTTCTTATGTTTATTTACAAGCATTCTTTTATTGTTAATTTTCTTCCTCAATCCTCTTCTTCTTTTATTCTTCTCAGATATTCTTAGCAGGCTATTGGTTCGTGAAGTGACTTGGATGGTACTCTTGTCTCCATTTACTGTAACTGTAACTCTGTCGCTATTCCGCTAGGGGTGGCCAGAGCCTCTGCAGAGCTCCTTTTCATAAGGCATACCTACTTGGTCTCATACAGGTTTTGCCATCTATTCGCATGTGTTTGTTTTTTTTTATCTTTTCTTGCTAAGTGATTTTTTTTTCGAGTTAATCATTACTCAGGTACATTAAATGTATGTGTGCCAATTGTGAATGGCAGACGTTGGGTAACATTGTACAATCGCGCAAATTTTGTTCTTGAGATTTGTAAAAATGAAAGCGACGTTACTTTCTCCCATATAGCATAGTTAGTATATGGCAAGGACGACACAAACGTAAAAATCGACGAGAAAGTAGGTCTCGTTCTTCATACATTACTTCAAGTATAAAAAAATTCACTTAAACACAACCAAAACGTTTCATCAAATTTGTATCAAAACTAAAACGCTCACTATGGGCACTGTTTTGCTTTCCATAAATTTCATTGTTAATGCAATGTTTAACTTTAAACGTAAAGCTTTAAACTATGGTCAGTGATACAAAAAATATTTGGCCTGCTAATGACTAGCAGTGTTATTCAGAAACCTATTTTAATCAAGATGGATCATATTTTTTTGTATACTAAACACAATTTAGATTACAGTTTAAACGACTAAAAATAACACTGTTATTCAAAATCAGTTATAGACTAAGCTCTTACTTTTCCATTTCAATGTAACCTTAAATTTCATTAGAGAGAAAATATTTTATGACGTCATTTTTCAGTGTGTCTGAGTGCTTTATAATCTCTATACCAATAGGTTTATTTTATTTTTTTGTATCTCAAATAAACTCGTAAGAAAGTTATATCTTAGTTTGTGTTTGACTATGAATAGCACTGTCAGTCAGATATATTTTCTCTTTACTTTCAACTAGTCACAGCTCGTTGCTAAATCGTGCGTTAAAGTCGTGACGCAATCGTCTTTGAATTTGCTTGTAAGGTCTTATGTAAAAAAATGTAAGTAACTCACCTCGTTCTGTTAATGGGGCTTCCACACGCTTGCCAACCCATCTCAAGTCAAGCGCACAGTGTGTCGTCTAGAACATACTAGCTGGACAAAATTTTGTCTAATGGACTCATTTTGTCCAGCTAGCATGTTCTAGACGACACACTGTGCGCTTGGCTTGTCTTTTTTTTTTTAAGTGTGTCGTCTAGAACATGCTAGCTGGACAAAATGAGTCCATTAGACAAAATTTTGTCCAGCTAGTATGTTCTAGACGACACACTGTGCGCTTGACTTGAGATGGGTTGGCAAGCGTGTGGAAGCCCCATCATAATTTAAGAAAAGTTTCTCTAATGCAGGGATTCCCAAGTTTTCACATTTGTTCAATACATTGTGATCATCAGAATTCCCAAGTATAAGTTCTTTCGTTTATACCTAACTTACGTTTTATCAAAAACTAAAATAGCACCGTTAGGTAGCTTTTAATGTATAGAATTTCGGTATAATAATTTATTTTAGTATTAGCATAACTTGCTTTTTAGAAACTGGGAATCAAACCCTAGACCTTCGGATAACGACTGAATTATATATTTATCTTAAACTCATCATCCCATCAAGGGTGTGAGACAGGGTTGCATAATGAGCCCATGGTTATTCTATGTAATTATGGATCATTGTGTTAAACAAGCGAATCTGGAAGGGCATGGCATACATATTGTATGACGTTTGTATGACGCAGTATTAATTGCTGATTAGCAGCGGAACTTCAGGCAATGCTCTATATATGTAGGTTGGTTGTTCCTTGAATAATTAATAGATTGGTATGAGGCTGACCCCAATGCTCGAAAAACTTGGTTCCCTTTCGTCAAAGCCCCCCCCGTTTCAGGGAAATGCGGTAGGAGTTGCAAAGTTCATGTTCATATGAGGTTCAATTTATTTTATATGTACACATGCAGCACGTGCAAGCGCGAAATTACATGTACCGAGTTGTGGGATGGCACAAATATGAGCCCTAAATGCCAATATATCTTTGCAGCTTAGATTATAATATATCTCTTCAGTATGGTAACTTCCCTGCATTTTTTTTAGTTACAAGGATAAAAGTACAATATTCCAAATGTCATTTTTCAACATACTTTTTCCTTTTACGTAGTGCTGATTTATAACCTATTTCTAAACGGTTTCGTTTTCAAATTGACATCTTATTTGCTCTCCTTCGTCTTTGACCTTTTACATGACATATTTTCCCCAAATACAGTTTGCGTAGGTACCTCATCTCTAAGCAAAGAACAAACAGTATTTTTCGTGAATCACTGGTTTTTTTGTCGATGTGGAACATTCAAATATACACTAAGTAAATCCATTAGCATCTTTTAACTTCATCATGACATACGTTATGTCCGTTTACAGCTTTATTATAATTAGCCAACTTTCAAGTCAACTAGGAACATTGTTAATGCAATTTTTAATTTAATACATATTTACTCTGACGTAATCAGTACCCTTAGTACGAGTTGCACAACTTGACTAAAGTAAAGTTTACGGAAAGTATTAAAGAGTGATTTTCCCCAAAATCTTTCGTTTTTGTTTCTTACACTTTATGGTCTTAGCAAAAGAGTTACAGTGATGAAGAAAATCAAGTTCAAACAAACAAAAACGGCAGATTTTTGGGAAAATCACTCTTTAATACTTTCCGTAAACTTTACTTTGCTCAAGTTTTGCAACTCGTACTCAGGCAGTAGAAAGTTCATCTTTTGTATATTTTTGCTGTAGGTTTATTTGTTGTAAGTAGAGAGGTTAGGTTGCACAAGAGATGCGACAGTGTTGGCACTGTAACTGTAATTCTGTCACCATTCCGCTAAGGGTGGCTTTGACCCTCTACTGGTTTGCCTTTATACCTCTTTCAATTCATTCATATCCATCACCTTATTCACAAGTTTTGCTGTGAAATTGCCACGTAAAAAACTACATAAATTTTTATTAAGCGTTTATCGGTGTTTTCTGTGAGCAATTGATACGGACGCACACGGGGCTATTCTTAGACATTTTAGTCGTCGGTTGAGCCCACGCTCTGACAAACTAATGGTGCCTGAGCTGGAAGTTTCATCAGTACGTTCATTCTTACCTACCGAATTTTGTAACATTTGTATGAAGACAAATCAGTTGTTTACTTGCGGCCATCTTGGATTGACAGGTCTTCATACAAATGCATCATTAGTTTGTCAAAGCGTGGGATCAACCGACGACTAAATGTCTAAGAATAGCCCCGTAAGGGTTTTTGCTGCGACAATGCACCCTCTCATACGTAACTTGGCAGTATCCGAAGAATTCACTCTAGTTAAGTCAAAATTAAAATGAAGACAGACTGTGAACAATTTATTGTCTATTTTGTTCCACACATACTAGCGGCAGCCGAAGTGGCAGAGTGTAAACGGGACATTACATTCGACTCCTGCTACTGCCTAAAATAATTGGCGGAGCCTCATAGACGGTAGCAAGTCGGCAAAAACAATCGCTCTCCCACCAGTCCTATAGAGTCCGCCAAAAACCGACACAACTCGAACCATTGGGCAGCGCGTGTAGTATGAGTGGGTAGAACGTGTTTACATTCTGCCTTGCTCACTTTCCGTTCGAACAGGGCGTAGCGTATAAGATTTGAACGTTCAAGTATTATTACTTTACTAATTATAATATTACCAATGTCAACATGAACGTTAATAAGCTAGGTAATCAATAATCTATCGACCGGTTGGCCATTGTCCATTTCATTTAATGTGATGCTAATAGATTGCAGCTGACATTATGGACGGACGCTTAGTAGGCAAGCTCGTAATTGCATATATTAAAAGGTGCAATGGTCAAGACTGATCACGGGATGGATGATGATGATGATGATGGATGATTTCTTTCCTGTGGCGCCATTTAATGGTCCAGGACCATCTCAAGGGCACCATGGCTTCTGGAGAAAAGTAGTGTCTTCAGTTCCTTGGAACTGGAATGGAACCTATTTAACTATACCAGGACTGGCAGTCTCATCATCACGATAATTTTCACCTGCCGAATATCAGTAATATTAATTGTATGAAGACTATAATTAAGTATTTAAAAAAAAAAAATGTAATTTGTCATGTATGTTCCTTGACTTATAGGTGGTTATGCGGCTGACCACCCATACTATAAAAAATTGGTTCACTTTGCCAATGTCACCCCTGTTTCAGGGAAGGACGGCAAAAGTTGCAAGGCTTATGTTCATTTGAGATTGGGTTTTTATATTGTAGGTCCACATGCGGCATGTGTTAGCGCGAAATTATACATATCTGCTTGTGGGAATGCATTTAATATAAATCTTAAATGATATATATCTTTGCAGCTTAGATTAGATTAGATTAGATTAGATGAAGACCTGGGAATACAAGATGGCCGCAAGTGAACAGCTGATTAGTCTTCATACAAATTAAAAAACAAAAAAAATTAGACTGATTTATTCGGTGAGCGCTGTTTTTGTGTGTATCACACCTCAAGAGCCCTCTGCGAGCTTGGTCGTCGCTGTAGAAAGCGCTGCAAGCTGCAAATCAGTATCTTAAATGTTGTAGTATCTTTGCAACTTAGATAGATTACAGATATATTTCTTTGTTTTGTGATCAAGATTTTGCATTTATATAACTCCTTATAACTTGATCAAAACCCAAAGTATAAACTCATTACTGAACCATTGCGTTTTACCAAATACTTCAAAGTTCAAAGTAAAACATCACCTCTAGTGAACGTTTTAATTTACATTATTTTTAAGTAAAACGCGATAGTAGAGTGTACACGTAAAGTTTTATACTTGCGGTACAAATATATGTTGCATGGGAACAGTCTGTTATGTATTCAAATTAAAAATAGACTTGTAATGCAACCGGTCTATTTTTGTCCTGAATTTAAAAATATATTGACATTTATTTCAAATACATAACAAGGGCGAATTATTTTTAGAAAAATCAATGTTAACGAACTGAAGAGTAGTATAAAAAAAAAAAGATAAAATCAATAAATATGAAAGTCATTTTTTAATTAAAAGATTTTTGTTAAATGAAAGAGATAAGATTTATTTTAAATTTTCGCGTAGTTATCGGGTTAAGGACAATTTTATTATCACTTAAATTTTGATAACTGTATTGAAAAGATATTAATAAATTTATTAATGATTTGTGTAAGATTTTAATCAATTTTATTAATCGATTAGTCTTTCATTATGATCTCGTTTAATTACGAGTACCATTATTACTTTTATTGTAAAATAAAATCTTCCACAATCATTCACCAATAATTATAATCTATTATTCAAACTATTGCAAACCACTATATAATAATAATTATTATGTAAATTTTGGCTATTCACGATTTCAAATGATAATAATTTCTGTGTGTGAAATTAGAAATGTGTAATTTACAAGGCTTTATTTTGAAGCTTAAATATTTTGAATCCACATAGAAAATTCGTACAGAAAATACGTAAAAGTATTTTTCATAATTCAGAAGTTACGCTACGCTAAGCTACATATATAGTGTTCTTCTCTGTCGTCTAGAAGTACCTCTAAAATTAAGATGGGTAAATAAATAAAGAAGAAAAAAAGTTCCTTAAAAAGAAATGACATTTTGAATAACTATTTTTGCTAGTTTTACAGAAGTGATAAAATGTTCAGATATATATTTTTTTGTATTTTATTGAATCAAGTCTTACCCAAAAAATAAAAAATACGTACAAAATAATGTCAAAAAGAAGAAATGCTAACGAATTATAAAAGCGTCACAAAGTACTTAATGCATTGCCCGATGGTAGGTATACTTTCGTGTTAAGTTGAACGTCAATGTATGAAAAAACTGAAGAAAAAAATTGAATGACGTTGTAATTTTTTTTTATTCACAAACGTCATTTAAAAATATACCCCAAGTGTAAAGAAATACGTTTTAACTCAAATACAAAGTTTTACAAAAAAATGTGCGTACATTACAACGCTCATTAGAGGGGCAATCGTACTTTTATTTATTTATTTATTTCTTCGGTATGGTCGAGTTTTAACGTAATGTTTTAATACCATCAATTAATTAAACATTCACTTTTTAATTCTTTATTTAAAAAAATGTACTTTTAGTAAAATTTATGAATGTACAACTGGTTTCATGCTCGGGGTACTGTATATTGTTGCAATTAACTTATACAAATGTTTGAATCATGAAATACTCTATTGAAGGTGAGGAAGTGATTGAAGAATATATTTTGCTCTCAGTGCAAATAGATGGAATAATTGACATTGGAAATACACTATAACTTTATAAGCTAGTTTGATCTTGGCTTGAGAATTCTTGAATACGTCTTCAATGAAGGAGCATCGCAATTGTTCAGGATTAAATTGAATATTGTCATGTACAGAGTTTTCGGAAGTGTGTACGAGAACAAATTGCAACATCCGCAAACGCAACGCAAAACGCAACTAAGCTACACATATAGTGTAACTTCTTGCCGCGTTATCCCCGAAGGGGTCGCATGTGGCGAGTTGAACCTATTTACAGGTAAAGGGGCCGGCGGGGATCGAACCAACGTTGCTCTATTCCAAACATGCTAGAAAGATCAGCCCGCTTGGCCCCCTTGGCCATAACACCGACAGAATTATACAGTAATTCTAATCTAATCTAAGCTGCAAAGATATACTATATCATTTAAGATTTAAATATTAAATGCATTCCCACAAGCAGATATGTATAATTTCGCGACAACACATGCCGCATGTGGACCTACAATATAAAAACCCAATCTCAAATGAACATAAGCCCTGCAACTCTTGCCGTCCTTCCCTGAAACAGAAGTGACATTGGCAAAGTGAACCGTTTTTTTACAGTATGGGTGGTCAGCCGCATACCAACCTATAAGTCAAGGAACTTACATGACAAATTACATACATGTAATTAAGGAAAATATTTTCGTTTTTTTCCATTATTTCCCTTCAGAGGTACTTCCATGTACTTCAAGAGTACATAAGGTAAAACTTTCACGGGTAAATATCGATTTGAGGGTAAAATAAACTCAGTAGCGCAGCAGCTTCATTATTAATAAGTGTGCCTGTCGTTTCCATAGGTTATCAACAATCGATATCTCTTGAGCGTTACTCAACACAGCTCCAATGCCAAGGTCTCATATGAATTTTGAACGAATCATGAAACATTTACTTTGTTGGTGCGCTTGGGACTGTTTATAATTTGTACCCCAAGTATAAAACTCTATTGGCTAAAGTATCCATGGAAAATGTATGGAATATAATATGACGGCACTCCTATAGAGTGATGTATTTTTCATACATTTTTAGATTTACGCAATTGAGGTGAGTTTACGTTTTAATCTATACTAGGGCCGCTGTATTGTTGCATCACGCGAACTACATATTATATGTATAACTAAGCGAGGGGTCAAAATAGTCAATATGAGAATGATAAGAAAATACTCCAAAGATAAAATTCGACTTTTAAACTCAATCCTAGCGTTTACTCAATAATGTATGTAAATTTAAATATTGCTGATGGTGAGCGTTTTAGTTTCCATAGAAATCTGGAAAAACGGTGAAATTGAGTTTTAACGTAATTAGTTTATATTTGGGTTACAGAAAATTGTGTTTTGAAAAACGATATTTATAGATTTTTAAATACAAAAATAATCACATGTGGATCAAGTCACTCAAAGTCTAAATAATATATGTTTTTTAGAAAGAAGTAAATGCTGGTCTTTTTCCCTCGTATTAAGTACCTAAAATGCGTTGATTTATTGTGTGAATTCACATATTTGAATATAATTGTTTGTACTGCGAACGGTTGTCATTCATGGTTCAGACATTTGAATTCATAATAAGAAAGCGAAAATAATTCAATTAAATCCACAAATACATACTTTGTTTTTCAAATGTTAAAAAAAAACGTTCAATAATAAAAATAATAAACCATTTGGATAGCGCCTTTTCGTGACTAAGTCATTGCAAAGGCGCTTTGTAAGAGTCTTTGAAAAAGTAGGTTTTGAGCCGTTTGCGAAAAGCTGCCTCAGTCTTCAGCTCCCTGAGGGTCGCAGGAAGAGAATTTCAGGCCGTCGGAGCAGCAACGCTAAAGACTCGGTCACCAAACACAGTCCTGTCAAATATTGTTATTTCAAAAAAATTAAGAATAGTTTGTCTTGCCAAACGACCAAAATATACTATGAGTTTACTGTTTAATAGTTCGAATACATAATCAATACAATATTTATTTTAATATTTTTAATATCAGATTGTGTTGTTTATTTTAAATATTATGTAAATTGTGCCAACTGCTGTGTTATTTTGTTTGAATATTGAATCAGATTATTGGCCAATACTAAAATATGACAGCTTTTCCGATCTGTAAAATTGGTGTAATTTTCCTAAAGTCATTTATTACATCATGCGTAATATGAATTAAACAATAATGTAGCTTTCTGCAGCTTGTCAAGTTTTTTTATGCCAAAATAATAAAGATAATTAAAATATTATTTGGTTTCCGAAAACCCTTCTTTGTCTTCAACTTTTTCGACAAAAACGGAATACATTTATTGTGTTTTGATCATTTGAAATGTATCAAAAATAGGTTATCTAATGTAATAAGTATTGAACAAATAAGTCGAATATACTAGCAGGTCGAATATACAATAAGTCGAATATACAGCAGTCGAGTACACAAGAAAAAGCAACAACTATTCAACAACTTCTTTCAAAGTTAGTGACTCTTTGTGCCAGCCATTTGTCTCTGCTGATCCTTATCCTCTTGAGTTGTGAAAATGAGTCGACAAAAGACGTAGACAAATCCAAAAGTATGATGTCTTCGGCGTCTTCCATAGATTCTGCTTTCGAAGATGTTGCCAAGGAAGGTGAAATGTACTGAGTGCTTTATTAGCTAAGATTTCCTTAGTTTGTGGATCATTTTCCCTAATCTTTCCCCTAGATGCTTCAATACCCTCTCCTTCTATTTCTTTTCTATCCATTGATCAATAATGAATATGAAAAAGAGTTGTTCAAGCTGCTTCAACTACTCTCATTGAAATGACTATCAACACATGTTTTCTTTTGTGAAAAATATTTAGCAAATTTGAAGGTTGCGGCGAAAGGAGCCAAAAGTTCATACGGTCCGCTAGCAAGAATAATTATTAGCTGTGATTGAACAATCGTCTCTCACATCGTAAGAACTAACGAGTATTGCAAGAGCGCTTCCCGTGACCTTCTTGGCATCGTTATCTTCATATCTCTCACCATGTGACCAACGCGGCGCCTCGGTCCACTTTTCTCTCAAAACGGACGTTGGTGGGGCGTATTTTGTCGTAAAAATTATGTCCAGTCCCCAAAATCACAACTTGAAGCTTTGAAAGACTGCCTGAAAATATCCTTGTCACCATTTCACCAATGATGGATGTCGTGGTAGAGGAGGACCGAGAAAGGTATGGATGGAACAAATTCCTGAAATAGCGAATGAATGGGATATCCAGAGTCATAATAAAAGGAGAGCTTGTATGAAAAAGGTTTTGACTTTGGATGAAATGAAAGAAGTATGCAAGGACCGCAAAAAATGGTGGCTGATCTGTAATGTAGGCGGCTAAGGCAAAGACTCAATTTTCATTTTTATACATGTTTTGTAGATTTTTTAGTGTTTGTTTGTTTTTTATAACTGAATATAATTAATTGCTTGTATTCCTTGACATATAGGTTGGTATGAGGCTTACCACCCTTACTATAAAAAGATGGTTCACTTTTACAATGTCATCCATGTTTCAAGGAAGGTCGGCAAGAGTTTTAGGGCTTATTTATGTTCATTTGAGATTGCGACATGTGTTATACGTGTCTGCTTGTGGAAATGCATTTAATATGAATCTCAAATGATGTAAAACTTTGCGACTTAGATTAAGATTTAGGTATCTTACCATGCTGCTAGTTTCCAATCAACGCATTTTCATCTCTTCTTTCATACATACATTCCAACCTTGTACAGATGTCACATTCAAATATTGTTAAACAAAATTGTCTTATGAAGTAAGCAACTCCCGATAGCATTGGCGTACCAAACGATTTCAGAATATGTGGATGAAAGATAATTTTATAGAGTCGAAAATATCCCGGTGACTTTGGCAGGCAGGCTAACAGTTACGAGTTTAGTTACGACCCAGAGCCGGGCGAGACAATTCGGAGACGCCAAAATAGATTCACGTGTTGCAAGTGTCAGTGATGCAAAGGGCGGAAATTTTAGCGATCTGCTTGGCACAATGCTCGAGGGTGTCATTGGCTAGCTGTACCACCAAACTATCTTCTCCACAAGCTTCACTGGCTCCGTATACCGGAGCGCATCGATTTCAAGGTGTGCACGATGGTCCACAAAGCTTTATTTGGAAAAACACTCAAATATCTCGCTGATTTAATCAAACCAGTCATCCTCGGCACAAAAAGCCTAACACTGCGCTCAGCCGAGACTGGAGCCAAATCAAGGATTGAAGAACCTATAAAAAGAGTTAACACAGTGTTTGGAGAGCGTGCATTTGCAGTTGCTGGCCCTCTGGCCTGGAACCACCTGCCACATCATGTGAGAGAGCTAGAGGACCATGGAAAGTTTCGGAACGCACTGAAGACAAGCAAATTTCTGGCATCGTTTGCACCAGCGCCCTTGGAGTGACTACATCACGAAACGGCGCTATAAAGAAATCATCAACTCATCATCATCATCATCATCATCATGTACAAGCCAGTAAATCAAAATAACACATTCTGCTACCTAATAGCTTCAATAGTCTAAATTACTATTGGATGTATCCTCTATTAAAAATACGTTTACATCAAACGATCAGAGCTACATTAATAGATTGGTAATTTCTTGGCGAATTGATCAATGTTGGACGAATTTTGGTTTGCGATTTTATCGCTTGTGGTTAGATCAGCCCTGAGTAAGAGTTGTTTCTCTTTACTCGAAGTATTGTGTATTCTAGAAAAATGTATGTGAACTAGTAAAGCACTTCTGGCAAAACAAGTTTCCAGGGGTGCTTTTTCAAGTTCACGTACATTTTTCTCGAATACTCAATACTTCGAGTAAAGTGAAAAAACTCGTGCTCAGGGTAAGGTGTGGGAGCTTGTAGCAATTGGCTTGGAAGTCATTTGTGTTGAAGATAGTCGGTCGTATGATTTTGTCCCACTCAATTAGAAGATGTCGCGCAATTTATTTTGCGGAGAAGCACAACGATTGTGGTTAATGATAAAATTATTCGCGTTCGTGTTTTATATTCCAATGTTGAGCTGAGTAATTGATGATTACTGTTGGCCCACTGGCTTAATCAATAAAAACAAAACTGCGTAGCAACCAGCAACTGTAGTCGGGAATCATAATATGAAGAAATATGTGAGACGTAGCTATGTGATGTTACTGTTGCTGTGCCGCTAGGGAGGCAATTATCCTTGAATTAAAATTAAATAAATATAATTAAATGGAATCTTCGACAGATTAGCATATTCCAAACAGATTATTCTTCTAGGTTTCATTCACTTTGCCAATGTCACCCCTGTTTCAGGAAAGGTCGGCAAGAGTTGCAGGGCTTATCTTCATTTGAGATTGGGTTTTTTTCTATTGTAGGTCCACATGCGGCATGTGTGAGTGTGAAATTATGCGTGTCTGCTTGTGGGAATGCATTTAATATGAATCTCAAATGATACATATCTTTGCAGCTTAGATTTAGATTTAGTTTAAATACCTAATTTCAGCAGAAAATTTGAAATTCTATTTTTTCTCGCTGGACCAATGACACAAGGTCCTTAGTAAGCAATAACAAAACTGCAATATTATCCGGCCGTGTGACATCACAACTTTGTCTATGTCGATTAATGTGTGGACCTCATTTTTAGAAGAAAAAAATCTTGTGATTTTAGCAGTCAGAGTGCGAAAGAAAAATGAAATTTTACACATTAAATAGTAAAATTCATGAAAATTGCAATTTCTTGCTCTATTATACAGTGAAAATCTAGCTCCATTTTTTGAAGATTAATTACTGTTTGTACTCTCAAACCTGAAAAACTTCGGGTATTGACCGGTCTCTTACGCTGACCAACCAATTGTTAATTATTGTACTTAAATATTTTCACTATTTATTCCACATTATCTCTTCATGTCCGATTAGCTGTCGATTAGTGTAATTTTCCTCGGAATGTTTTCAAACTAAGCCATACCACCTAGATCGTTAGATACGCATTATACAAGACAATTGAGCAATTTATAATCAAAGTCGGCAATCTAAAATATTTTTAAAATAATGCAAGCATATGGAAATAATTAGAAAATGATTTCCTGTGATTCTGTGTATTTTTCTGATTTTCTAAAAAATCCTAGATTGCTGTATTTGATTCTAAGCGACTAAATTAGAAATGGAGCGAATGTATAATTAAATAGTACATCGCTCATCTTTTGTGGAACATTTCATACAGTTTTAATTTAAATAAAAGCGTGGCGCCTTCCTGACATTTCCACAAAGTAAATGAGAAATCGTCTTAATGTATACATTGGCGTATGCTTGGAAAAACAATGTATGACGTAAATGGTCTTCATGAATGGTTTTCAGTATGTTCTGTTAAGGGAGATGAAGATTACTTACGGATGTTAGGAGTTAAAGTATGAAGTGTTTTTCATGGTTTTTCAATTGGAAAATTCCTCGGGTGATTCTCGCCGTAGACAATAAAGGCAGCCACTCACTGCAATCAATCGCTTCCAATCTAGGAGTAAGCAGCAAAGTGAGACGTTCTTGCATACATATCTAGTTGTCTAGTACTAAAGAAAAGCTTGAATATGGCTTACTTCGTCTTCATATTTAGATCTTTCGATCTGTGATAAACAAAATATCGTCATATCGGCTCTTGGGTCCTGAGATGAGAATGTTCAGTTATCTTTCCACTTTTAAGGAGGTATTTCAGATGATCGTTGACCTGTTGACATCTCATTAACCACGATTTGTGCCATGGTTCATTCTGGAGACATGATCTCTCCAAAATCACCACCTGGATCTGCGCTATCTCGCTATGTCCTATATTTCACATACCTATTATTGACTACGATCATTGGGGAATGTGGTCTCCTAGTGTTCTGTCTTTAATGATTCTACGAATTGTCTTTTAGATGCCTTTAATATTCCTGTGGTTCTAAACAATACCTTATGGCTGTCTGTAATTATTCAACGAATCATCTTTTAGATGTCTTTAATATTCTTTTGGTTCTTTTAACAATACTTGGTTCTAAAATAGATTAGGCCCTTTTTGCTCCACACCAAGCAGCAGACATAGCATGTTTCCTTCTTGGACCAAGGGTAAATGTACGACTAGAAGAGTTACGTGCAATGCACCATGAGAATTCTTAAGTTTCTTTAAAACCTGAATTGCTTATGAAAGTCTTATCC
Organism: Agapetus fuscipes; assembly: GCA_951799405.1. Classification (NCBI taxonomy): domain Eukaryota; kingdom Metazoa; phylum Arthropoda; class Insecta; order Trichoptera; family Glossosomatidae; genus Agapetus; species Agapetus fuscipes. The sequence continues at coordinate 2,241,418 of OX637340.1, read as the reverse complement.
ACGTTCTTACTGTCAATGTCTATACGAAAGTCATCTTGTGTCTTGCTAACATTTAATTTGAGAACTAGATTTTACTCCCTGAGACAGCCTTAGAGCCCGTTCCCACTTGTCGGATGTCTGGTCCGTATATTAATCGGAGGTTCCAGTGGCAGAACATTATGTAAGAAAAAAAAATCAAATGGGTAAAACATTGTTTTAATTCACTTATTTAAAATAAGTGAATCAAAACTATGTTTACCCATTTGAATTTTTTAACTAATCAAAAATGAACTTTCACTGTGTTAATAAATCTACCCTAAAAAACATTATGTATGAAGCTATTCACACTTATCGAAACCCGATTTGGTCCGAAATGCTATGCCACTGGAACCTCCGATAAATATACGGATCCGACACCAGACAAGTGGGAACGGGCTCTAAATATGCTACTATTTAGGATCGTGGATGGCCTGTGTCAATGTGTAACGCTGGTTTACTACGTATCAAGCACACACGTTTCTTTGGGTCGCATTTCCATCAGCGCAACGTATTGCTTGTCCGTCTTGAATACGAATTGCGTCAGCACCCGAAACGGTTAATTATTGCGAATAAAAGGTAATTGTCGTCTTTGACAATTTAAATTTCAACTCCTCCGACGCTCTCCGCCTCAGTCTAGCGCAGGACGCCTTGCCAAAATTTTGCGTCGATAAGTTTTTTGTGCCTTTGGTGAGTGACGCTTGCCGGGTGGGCTGGTCGGTCGTATCTTCAGAGCGGCCGCCTCTGAACTCTTTTCCATTTAAACTGTTTCACTAAAAATGTATAAAAACTAAAACAGCGCCTCTCGTAAAAGTTTTAGATTTCATACACAAGCCAAGCCAAGTTTACATCAATAATCAAAGCGAAAAGCACCGGCTATGTGCAAATTTCAAATAGAATACTGAATACAATCCAGTCGTTCATAGATACTGTAGCGATAAACTTAACAATCTCGATCGAAGCGGATCTATCAAAAGAATGAGTTAAAAATCGATTTTCATAATTTTTTTGTGAATCAAATGTGATCATCAATCGATAAACTGAAAGTGTTTTTTGTTGTTGTGTGCAAAAGTTTGTTATCTGCTATCATGAAGTGCAAAGAGGAGAATTGTGAAGTCGGAATGATGCCAGAGTATGACTCTGTTATCGTACTATCTAGTGATAAGGTTATATTGTGTAAATGCGGGAAAAGACAGCGGTCAATCTATGAGAAAAGGTATGTTGAATATATGATTACCTTCATCTATTTATTCTAAGAAAATAATCAACAATAATTTCAATGCAACAAATGTTTTTCTCACATCTGAGTTTCCCAAGAAAACAAACTGATTGGGATATTAAAGGCTTTCGCGTTATCTAAAAAAATATTTGTAATAAATCATAACAAATCCTTTGAATTTTTTGTATCTACTTTAAAGAAAAAAACATTGTTATCTTAACCGACGTCACTGCAATTATTTTCTCACTTATTATGTCAAGAATCGTTAAAAAATTACGAGAAATCATTAAAAATAATTTTGAAAAACAATATCCGAGTCGAGCAGGAAAAAAGAATTCAAAACCACGTGGATGTTTTATGTTTGAATGGAAAAATAACTAACAATCAAAACAAATGCGGATGATACGTTTTAATAAGTTATGTTGCTGCGATGTTTTGGTGTTTACATACGACACAGAAAAATAAAAACACCGACAAGGGGAAAAGCGTAAACTGCACTAGACCAAAATAATGTCACGTGTTCAAACGTGGGACTCCGTGACGTCACTTTTTGGCTCGATACATCAAATAGCTTGAAGCCAAAATGCAAACAATTATACAGCTCTGGCAAGCGGTTGGAAAAATCGAGACAACATTCAATGACATACATTTTGATGTTTCTTCTCGAAATGTATTTTTTCTAGATCCCTACCGACAGTACCGACTTGGCCCACGATAAGAATAAGCATCCTGAACCTACTATAGGTCAACTTTGACGCGATAGTTATTGAACTCGAAGTATTGGGTTTTTTAAAAATAACAATAATGATAATACGAGACATATTCTAGATGCTTTTTTCAATTTGTATGGGAAAATTTCGACAAATCTTAGATTCATAGTAAATCATGACAATGTATTGGCATGTTAAAAAAGTTATTATATACCTATATCTTTGCAATTTAGATTACAGATTAAAGATAGAAAAGATAGAAAGTAAAGTTAAAAATGTTTTTAAATTATTCGTTTGCGAGAATTAAATAGTATACTTTTTACAGCTCTCTTAAATTTTGAAAATCTTCGTGTGAGGGAAATTCGTATCAGAAATTTGTTTCTAAAAATTAATTTGAATCTCTAGCCTAATTTTTGGTGTCACATCTGCCTTCCAGCTGAGCAAAAATTGGTTAAAAGTCCGTAGTCTAAGGTTAACATTTTTGACTCGTGATCGGAAGGTAGAGAGGGTTCGAATCCCGGGAGAGCACAGAAAAATATTCATTTTTCAAATGTGCTCTTCGCTGGGTTGATTAATTAATCTGACTTTACAAAAGAGCGGTCACCATAGGTCCATCAAGGCTTACAGTCACTGACTCTTGCTTGAGAATTGGCGCTGTATACAGCGACAAACAAGATCACAGAAAGGTATTAAGGTGTGATTCACACAAAAACAGCGCTCACCAAATAAGTCATCATAATATTATTATTATAAGCTACTCTTACATTACATGCTAACCTAATAAAATTTTGATAAGTTTTGACGCCAATATTCTTTGTGATAAGCCAGAACGGATTAAATAACAAATTCTAGCAACTGTTTGATAGGGGATAGCAAAATTCCCACTAAATGTGGTATTTATTCACTGATAACGATTTATAGTAAACTTACTATTGGCACTACAACCCGGTGTGGGTTTTGGCCTCCTCGAGGAGTTGTCTCCACCTTTCCCACTCCATCACTTCTCGTCGCCAATTCGTCACTCCAACAAATCAGTTCGATAACTCAATCAAGGGCATATTAAGCTATCATGGGTTTCTCAGATAAACGCACCTTTTCTCTACGAGAGAAAACACTAAAAAAATGTGAAAACCCTGTAGTTTATAACATTTTTTATGAGCTAAAATCTAAAAATCTAAATCTAAGCTGCAAAGATATATATAATTTAAGATTCATATTAAACGCATTCCCACAAGCAGACATGTGTAATTTCTCGCTAACACATGCCGCATGTGGACCTACAATATAAAAACCCAATCTCAAATGAACATAAGCCTGCAACTCTTGCCGACCTTCCGTGAAACAGGGGTGACATTGGCAAAGTGAACCAAATAAAAGGTTTTATCCACGATTTCTCAAATCATTGAATCAGCACTTATTTAAAACGTCGCATATATTTTAGTGAAATAAGAAATGATAAACACTCTAGTAACACTAGACCTGTGACGTTTACTCGCCGAGAAAAAAACAATGTTGGATCATCCGTTCCAACTCTATTTAATAGATGAACACTGATAATTAGTTTAATATTTTATTGATCCAAGAAGTGCAATACAAAGAAGCTTCATAATACAATCAAAGGTGGCAATCTAAGATTTTTACAAAGAATGAGATAAATACATGGAAACACACAAAATGTCATGTTTACATAGAAAACGTGTTTTTTTTTTAATTTACCTAAAAATCCTAGATTGCGGTCTTTGATTTTACAACACTATTATTAAAAGTGAACTTGAATGTTCTTCCTACATACTTCATATCAAGTACTTATAAGTGATCTGTTTCTATTCGAGGTGAGTTTCATAAGAACCATTTCATCACTTCCTATTCTATTTATAAAGTTATAGATCATCACATGCACTGCATTAGGTTCCTTGCAACACTTGAAAATGGGTTACTAGGAATCGACCTATTTTAATTGTAAGAATAGGTTTATTAGTGAGAATAAATTATAGAGTAGGTACCTTTTCTTTTGAAAAGATTCTTACAAGTCACAATACTCAAAATTTATTTCATGGAAGTAGGTACTTATATTATACTAATGCAGATTTTTTTAATGTTTGATATCAAAATAAAGATCGATTTAGGCTGCAAAATGGGGGTTGATCTTTAATGATCTCAAATGCTTATTTCAATCATCCTAAACATTTTTTTTTTTATACATTATATTGTATATTATCATCTTTGTTTGTTGACTTATACGTATGTTGGTATGAGGCTGACAACCCGCTTTAAAAATTGGATCACTTTGCCAATGTCCCCCTGTTTGAGGGAAAGTCGGGGAATTTTCATCCGAGACATGGGTATTTATTTTAATAGGTTTATACACACGCAGCGTGTAAAGTGTGTATGCGTTTATTAGGAATCTTAAATTTTAATAAATCGTCTATACAATTACATGTAATAATACATATTTATTTGCGACACAAATACTGCAATATACGGTGTATATAATATTATATTTTAACGTTACTAACTCTAAAATTGAATATTCTTTCGGCTATTTTTTTAACACACAAATTACATGGAATGAATTGCATATTTTTTAGATTTTTTCCAATTATTGTATAACACCGACCAACGAATGGTTCATATGAAATAGAAAGCATTTTAATAAGGCAGCCGTTCTCGCGAATATTATGACGATTAATAATTGAGCTGGAGACTAATTTATTTCTATGCGGGCTGCACAATATTAAATTGGTCATAATTTAAAAAAAAATGGTCACCCTTGGATTGAAACCATTAAAAAATAAGTAACTGTTTATGTACAAAAATTGTTTTAATAAATGTGCGAAAATTTATTATTTGGAACATACCTGTCAAACACGTGATTCCTATTTTTTGGCAGCGTTGCTCGGCTAAGCTGGTAGTGCGTTCCCTCAATAGTAACATGTATCCGCTGTAATAGCAAAGCCCAAGTACAAATAAAAGGAATAGAAAGAAACCCACCATTAATACTGCCGAACAACATGCCTTCCCCGATCAACATACGGTAATTAAAATACACAATAATTCGTTTGTTACTTTTTGAGATTGAGTGAGTTTCTGACCGGTCCGTAGCTCAGTGGTAACACTGCGGACTGTAAATGGGAAGGTTGTGGGTTCGATTCCCGGCGGAGCACAAAAAATATATCATTTATATTTTCAAATTTGCTCTTCGCTGGGTTGAACAATTCATAAAACCTTTACCAATGACCGGTCACCAAAGGTCCATACAGCCTTACAGCAACTGGGTCTTGCTTGAGATTTGGCGCTTTGTTGCGACGACGATCAAGCTCGTAAAAAGGTCGATAGCTCAATTGGTAGAATGCTTGCATTCCATTCCGAGAGAAAGGGTTCGATCTCAAAGGTTTACTTAGCCTTCACAAGAATTGAGAACCAGCCCCCCGGGAGCTGGGAAACCCCCACTTCAACTGAAAGTGGTTGGTGTGAGGCCGGCCCCCTTACGTGTAAAAATAAAAAGGTCCCAAAGCGCCACATGCGACCCCTTCGGGGATAACGCAGGCAAGAAGTGACACTATATGTGTAGCTTAGTTGCGTTGCGTTGCGTTCTATCCCGTTCCGGTCTCTATTTTCATTTGAAGGAAGTTTTTTTGCTTTTTGTGGCCTCAACTTAGCTCAAAAGATATTATGTGTTTGACATGCCTGGCTTAAAAGGTCTGAGACCAAGAAGTTATCGATAAATTATGGGAACTAAAATGCTCATTAGAGAGGCCCAGGGTTGGAAGTCTCATCCCCACGGTAATTCTTACCTACCAAATATCGGTAATATTTGTATGAAGACTAATCAGCTGTTCACTTGCGGCCATCTTGGATTGACAGGTCTTCATACAAAAATTATCGATATTCGGTAGGTAAGAATTACCGTGGTAATTAGACTTCGTTTATTTTCCGATCATTTTTGGTAAAACGCTTCATATGGTACCACTCTCAGAGATGACATTTCTATGTAAAGATAAAAAATATTTATTGAATACGAAGTAAAGAAACTAAGATGCATTATTATTTTATAATTGCAATCAAGGAAGAGATCTGACCGTTACATTAGTAGGTAATATTACAAAATCGAAATGATATCGTGACCAAGAAAAACTGTGAATAAATCCCATTATAGTTCAGAAAAAAATGCATAAAAAATCTAAGAATATACTTTTTCTTCTCATCAATATACCTACTGTTATGTAAATATGAAATATAAATATTTAAAATAAGTAGGTATTAGTTATAGTTATAGGAATTCTGTATTGTATTGTGTGGGTAGGAATCATTGAATAAAAATACTTGAAGCATCGAGAAATAATGATTACTACGCCTTTCTGGAACTGTCTAGCGAATATGGATCTGGATTGTACTGTTTTGAAGAGTATAAGAAGGGTGCGAGTTGCTTGCAGAGCCAGTATTCTACGAGCTTTACAACTACATAGAACTAACTTGAGCAGTGAACAGAAACCAAGTGTAATGGAATAGTCGAGACTACCTTTGTGAAAATAAATATTAAAAGTGTAAAATAAACAACTGTATAAGAAGACCAGTATTTTTAATTGAAAGACTTTTGGAACCCTAAATTCGTAACAATACGTTTTGATTTTTATAGCATTCCTTGACTTATAGGTTGGTATGAGGCTGACCACACATACTGTAAAAAATGGTTCACTTTGCCAATGTCACTCCTGTGTCAGGGAAGGTCGGCAAAAGTTGTAGGACTTATGTTCATTTGAGGTTTGGATTTTATTTGTAAGTACACATTCAGCATTTGTAAGCGCGAACTACACGTGTTTGTTTGTGGGCATGCATTTGAGAGCCTTAAATGTGAATATATCTCTGCAACTTAGATTATAGATTTTTATAGATTATAGAAGTAGGAACGTATTTTTTTAATTTTAACACATTGTTACAGTTCATTGTGTTTTATTGTTATTATTTTATTAAATTAATTAATTAAACACCGCGGTCAATGTCACCTCTGAATTTTGCACAACGTCCGTGCAAACATTACTTGGTTCGATCTGCACAATCAACAGTGTCACGGTTTGCTCAGCTTTGTTCAAATGGACAGCTGGATAAATGTTTGACGTTTTGAAGCAATACCTACTTACTTTATTTACTTATATTAAAATATTTAACCGCTAACACGTGTGACGGTACAGGTAGGTGAGTTTATCGAAGGGCTCTCTTTGATATAAAGCATTTAAAAATGATATAAACTAATTTAAAATACGATTTTCTTGTATTGGCTTTTCTATTTTTATTATTGTTGTATGGAAAACTATATCGATTTTATTAAAAATTAATGATGCTTGATACTTGTGTAGTAAGAATTGGTAGGTAGTAGAAGTGTGTGTGTGTGTGTCGCGAAACTGCAAGCGGATGCTAGCTTGTACTGGTATATAGCATGCAAAAAAAATACATATTTCATCCATTTGATAGAGAAAAAAAATAAGATTTAAAAATAAAGGATCTAAACTTGGAAAAATATAAACTATATTGTATTCATTTTAAAATAGGTACATTATTTATAAGTGTTTTTTTTAACTTTATGTATCTAAGTAGGTATACAATATTTTCTCTTTTTATTTTTCAATCAAGAAGCTAAAAATTATGTAAAAAATAAATGAAAAATTATTTTATAGTATATACTCGTAGGGGGCTAATGTTATACAAATTATACAACTCCGGAAATGAAAAACATTCCCGAATCTTGACCCCAAGTTACCCACGCCTTCAGGTCATCCATTTTTTACACAACGGCTCCCAAAAGATAATGATGACTTGATCATTTTTTATACCAATTATAAAACCTCTCAGGTAGTATTGTAAAAATAATGTTTTTATGTAGATATTCCTTGACTCATAGGTTGGTATGAGGCTGACCACCCATACTGTAAAAAATGGTTCACTTTGCTAATGTCACACCTGTTTCAGGAAAGGTCGGCAAGAGTTGCAGGGATTATAATATGTTCATTTGAGATTGGGTTTTTTTATATTGTAGGTCCACATGCGGCATGTGTGAGCGCGAAATTATGCGTGTCTGCTTGTGGGAATGCATTTAATATGAATCTCAAATGATACGTCATATCTTTGCAACTCAGATTTAGATTTAGATTAGTACAAGAAAAATAATGCTTTTTTTTCACGTTCTAACTATATCAGAGAACAGTGCGAAAACACAATAAAGGAAAATTGTTGTAATATGAGCAAAACAAACATGCAAAAATAATTCATCTCAAAAGGACCTTAAAACGCAAGGTACATACAAAATAGTAAACAAACAGGCAAAAAAAAAATGACTATCTGCCTTTCCAGAAACTGGAAAAATTCCACATTGTTGTCTACCCACGGTTAAAATGCAATGCACGTCCCTGTTGGTAAACGAGCGTCTTCAGTTATACAAGTTACCTCTTATTATATTATCTTGTTTCTTCTGAAACTAGATTTTTATTAACCTACTTAAATGAAAAAATTCCAGTATATAATTCCAATGCTTTTAAATATTCTATTAAATGACGTACATTGACGATATTTTTTTTTTCATGTGAATTTGACAAGGATTTAAAAATGTGTTGTGTCAATCGCGCAGACAGGTAGGTGTATACTATATAGTTGTAGGTTTAAGTTAGAATTACGGTCGTTTGACATTTTGACAATTATATTAATTTTTTTTAAAACTGAACAATTTTAAAACTTAATTTTAATCGGATATTTAACGAACCGTTCGGTGAGAACTTACATTATTCTCTACGTTTCGTCAGCGACGAAGCCGACGTCTTCAGGAGAACATCCTCTCTGTACGGCGACTGAGGATGAAGGTATATAGTTTATTTCTGCAGTTTCAAGTCACATAAACTATCGTTGAAACAACACACATAAAGATATTGCGTTATTTTTATTACATAACATTATTAAAGCAATTTTGAAAGGCTTTTTCACTTCGTGCTTTTTGGCATGTAGGTAAACTGTTTAGGCTGTTCTTCATTTTCTAAACAAGCTGAGAAACCTCAAAATAACCTTGTTTCAAAAGAGAAACATTTTGAGAGAAAAAAACTTTGAAGAAGGTTTGTGTATGTACCTAATCCAAAATAATTTTGAGCATCTTTTCGAACGTGAAGGTTTGACAAGGATCTTTTGTCCCTAGCAGAGCTTTTAGGTAGGTTTTGAAGCTTTTTGAAATTCGAACCTGATTTAAAGGGTCCGTACCCCAAGTATGAAACTTTTGCATTTTACCAACCACTGCATTTTACTTAAAATACACAGAAACTATAACGCTCATAAGATGTGCTGTTTTATTTTCCGTACAGTTTTTTGGTTAACGCTGGGAGAGAACTTAAACTATTATTTTTTATACTTGGGTGTTATTCTACAGCTGACATGTGGAGGGTAGAAAAAAAATGTAAATAATCGTCGGTAGGATATTATATACATAAATAGGTATAGCTACAATAATATTTTTGTGTTATTTACTTAGGTAGGTATAATTTAAAATATTTTACGTATTTTGTAATCTTACTACGTATTTCTGTAAGTACACCATAACATGATGACGTCAGCAATGAAAAATATGTATCAATGAATGATTTTGTAAATACATACGTAGAAAATATTGATTTGTTGAAGTATATTTTATTACCTTCGAAATAGGTGACATAACGAAAATTACTCTAATATTTTCATGGAAAAAGTAATTGTATTAGGAAAATTAATTTGTTATTAAATTGGCAGGTGCATCATTAGCAACAATTAATAAACAATGAAATCTTATAATGAATTTTTCAATGAAAAAACTTTTCGAAAATGAAACGAAAAATATTTTTTTTGGAAATCTGCACTTTTTCCCAGTGAGCCAACGTCACAGATCTTTAGGATCTTTATTTTATAGCAACCTTGACTTATAGGTTGGTATAAGGCTAACCACTAATACTGTAAAAAAATGTTTTACTTTGCCAATGTCACCCATGTTTCAGAGAAGGTCGGCAAGAGTAGCACGGCTTACAGAACAGAACACTTATTGCAAATTTTTTGTTAGCTTTCTTTTTAGTAACCAGGCATATTAACATCAAAAGTTTTTGGCGTACTTTATTTGTACGGACTCCATTTGCTTGCAAAATAAAATAAATAAATGAAATAACTTTAAAATATTTTATGACAAAGGAAGTCATCCTCCATGATGATTCTGATATAAGAATCACACATGATAGGCCGGTGGCTTCTAGGTACAGACGCCGTGCGGTCCAGGCGGGGCCGGATTAGGGAGGCGCGGGGGGCGCTAGGCCAGGGGCATTGCCCCTAGCCCGATCCCTCACCCGCCCCTGGGCTTAGTTCCTTCACCCCGCCGATCCTGCCCTGTCCCAAGACTAGCCAAGGGCGCAACTTTTACCTATAGTCACTTATATCTAGTCTATGTGAATGCTATTTAACGCGAGAATTTTCATTTTATTTTGAGTATTTAAAAAAAAACTGGGCTACAATACAAATATAAAAGCTGAATTGATAGGTAACGCTAAGCAACTCGCAACTGAACTAAGCTACACATAAAGTTCAACTCTTTTCCGAGCTATCCCCGAAGGGTTTCGCTTGTGGCGAGTAGAACCTATTTATTTTTACTGGTAAGGGGGCCGGCCTTACGCCAACCACTTCAGTTGAAGTGGGGGCTCCCTAGCTCCCGAAGGGGCTGGTTTTCATTTCTTGTGAAGGCTGAGTATACCTTGCCGGTATTTTATTTTGGAGTTTTGAATTAAACACCGAAGTGGGAAATCATTTCTAACACCCTCGGTGGGATTCGGACCCGAGCTCTTGGCATGGAATGCAAGTTCTAACTGAGCTATCGACCGGACTACAGATTGAAATCTAATATTTGTTGATAAAGGTTTTTTTTGTGACTCCATTATTAAACTATGAAACGATGCATATGAATTATACTTTATTACATTTATTCATTTTTTATCTAGGAAAAATGATTTAGATTTTTTATTAATAAAAAACATATCATAAAAAACCTTTAATCACAAAATAGTCTCATTCAGCTGAATTAGAGTTATCATCCTTATTTATTTAAGAGAAATTTGAGGATAATAATGACACGGAATATATATTTTTTTAGTAACCAAAATCTAATGAGTTCCCCCATTATAGCAAATTACATCCACGCACATGTTCAAATGTCAGTTGGTCAAAAGATATTTTAAATACAAACGTATACTACCATCCTATCTTTAATTACTAAACGTGTAAGATAGTATGGGTGCAAGAAATACATACATGCGTAACTTAATGCTTTGTGGAACTCACATATGGTCAAAAGATGTGAAGGGTACAGGGGAAAAAGGATCACTGTCAAAAGTAAATCATTGTGAGAAAAAGGAAAAACATTATTTACTTTGTATAACTGTTTATGAAACAACTTACTATAGTAGCAATTAAAACTATTTTTTGTAGCTTATTTAATAATTTGGTTTTGAATTCTTAATTATTTATTTTCTTTGAGTAACCATAACAATAAAGAGTATTTAGAAAATATTACTTGCAACAAGGATCATAGTCAATTGACATTGATCTTTTTTCTAATTTTAGTATTCATTTATTTTAATTGTAACACTATTTACTCAAAATATTCTAGTTATAAGTAATAAAAATAATATAATTATCGACAAATTTAAAAGCTAATATTTAAATTAGCCTAATAAGAATCTGTGAATGAATCTGTGAACTGACTGACAGCCGGCTGTCAAAATGAAAAAAAAGATCAATGTCCATAGACAATGATCTTTCTTTCTGCAACAAGGGTGACATTGATCTTTTTATGATACAGTCATGCAATCTATTTTTGAGTCTGTTGTAGACTATGATCGTTTTAAGCGTTTTTCGGAAATCTAGACAAGAAGCTACCTTAATTTGCACTAGATGGCATTGTTAGTTCTTTTTTGCTGAAAAATTGACAATGATCCTTTTTCCCTTGTTCCCTTCATGTGTGAAACAAATAACATACTTTGTACGGCTTTTGTTTAAAATAGATTAAAAGTTTTTTAGATATTTTTTATGCCCGGGATCCGCCACTGATTGACATAGGTACCAAACATCTAATAATGATACACAGTATTATATACTTTACAGCTGCTTTTGGGACTCAGGGTCTTATATACAAAGCCCTTATTTATCAAAAAAATATCTACATCATTACCTATATACATAACATATTATGTCTAATTTATATATTATATATTTTATCAACCGTCGCAGTATTTGAAAATCAAACTGACAGAACTTTTTAAAAATATATATTTAACTTTTTTATATTCCTTGACTTATAGGTTGGTATGAGGCTGAACACCCATACTGTAAAAAATGGTTCACTTTGCCAATGTCACCCCTGTGTCAGGAAAGGTCGGAAAAAGTTGTAGGGTTTATGCTCATTTGGATTTTATTTGTACGTACACATTCAGCGTTTGTAGCGCGAATTACATACACGTGTTTGTTTGTGAGAATGCATTTAATATGAATCTCAAATATATATATCTATGCAACTTAGATTTAGATTTTAGATATATTTCATTTCTATCTACTGCAATGAAAGGTTTATAGAAATGCTGTGATCAGATTAGTTGGGCTAGTTTTTGCTGTGATAAAAATTACAAATCTTGACTGCTTGTATGTCTCGAAGTCTCTCTACTGGTCTTTTCTTTTTAGCGGTGGAGTTGTTGGTCTCTTATTGCAACCTTTGTTGCATCGTCCATCTTAAAATAGAATACCTGATTTAACAGTGAACTGCAGTATGCGCGTACTTCTTATAACTTGTTGCGGTTTCTGCAACTTGCTTTCGCATTAGCAGAATAAAAAGTTAAGTGCATCTCGAAAGGTTTTGCTTTAATTCAGTTCATCAAAGCTTCGTAGTCGACTGAAGCTTATCGCCAGAGAAAATAATCTAATCATTCGTTTTCTTAAAACAGAAGTTTGAACAATTTTCTCATTTTAAAAGATCACAATTTTATGCTGTTAAAAAGGAGGACATCGTTTTCAATATGTTATTTTTAGAAAACCTTTGTTCCCACTGAAAAATATTGTCTAAAAGACCTTACAATTTTTTTACACAAATCTTGTCTTCATGGAAACAAAATACGGCCTTCACATTTTGGATTTTGCTAAGGCTTCATGACATTATACTATTTATTTTTGCAACTTAGATTATTATAGATTAACGATATAAATAGTTATCTATTTGTCGTATACATTCCTTGACTTATAGGTAAGTATGCGGCTGACCATCCATGCTGTAAAAAATGGTACACTTAGCCAATGTCACCCCTGTTTCTGGAAAGGTCGGCAAGAGTTGCAGGGTTTATGTTGATTTGAGAATGAGTTTTTATATTGTAAGTCCACACGAACTTATAAATGTCTGCTTGTGGGAATGCATTTAATGTGAATCCCCAATGTCACATATCTTTGCAACTTACATTAGATTAGATTAGACATACTCATATGAAATTATGAACTTATCTGGACATCTTATGAAATTGGAGTTGGCCATTTTTCAATCACTTCGATGTTTCTTGGGTGTGGAAATGGAAATTTTATAAATATTATGTTTTTTGGTCCCTTTGAAAGCTTAATTCTAATATAATTTAGTGTACGTGCATTTCTCTTATTTACTGCACACAAAATAGGCTGTTGGCACCAATAAGGGGCCACCCTTTCATTGTGCATCCATGTCGATATATGCACCTACTAACAACTAACATAGATGAATGTTTGTTGACGGTACATTTAGTATAAAGAGGTCAACACCCTCTATAATTTCCTTCCCATTTGTATATTCAGTAGGTACGTAAAGATGGCTTTTTAAGTGTCCAAGGAAGGATATGACGACCTCATTTGAATTAACGCTTTGTCGTTTTTTTAGTAATTAAAAAGTCGTATGAGAAACTGAAGCGATCATAATGGGTCGAAGTCTGCTGTAACGGTACAAAGAAAAGTCGGTTTTATTGCAAACGGAAGGCGTGTGTAATGTAATCGCAAAGGAGACCGTTAGTTGGTGGGTCTGCCAGTACCCTGAGTACGAGTTGCAAAACTTGAGTAAAGTCAAGTTTACGGAAAGTATTAAAGAGTGATTTTCCACACAATCTGCCGTTTTACACTTTATGGTCTTAGCAAAAGAGTTACAGCGATGAAGAAAATCAAGTTCAAACAAACTAAAACGGCAGATTTTGTGGAAAACCACTCTTCAATCTATAATCTATTATCTAAGTTTCAAGGATATATTCATTTAAAGCTCTCAGATGTATGCCCACAAACCAACACGTGTAGTTCGCGCTTACAAATGCTGAATGTGTACTTACAAATAAAATCCAAACCTCAAATGAACATGAAATTTAATACTTTCCGTAAACTTGACTTTACTCAAGTTTTGCAACTCGTACTCAGGGTACTGGTCGGATTATCAGCTGTAATCGTTTCTGTCAGTATATTGAGGAGTGGTAGCATCGTCTGAAGTATTGGGGACGAACGGCTGGCACAGTTACATAAACCAAAATAAAACATTTGGTGTCTCGGAAAGATGACGTTTTAAAATCTCTACGTATAGCGCTTGTCATGGGACCGTTACCAGGAAAAGGGAGGCATGGTGGAAGGAGGAGGAAAGTCGCGATAAAGGCGTCGCGAGCAAAAAAAACCCGCCCCCCTCCTCTGTGACGTCACGGCGCGAAGCTATAAAACGCCGCGACGCCAGACCTCGACAACTCAGTCGCATGGAGTACGCAGTCGAGGTTGTTTGGCACGAGCACCAGCTTTGCTAGGCACCTGCCGCCCCTAACTAAACACAATCTAGTCAGTCGCACGAGAGTCCCGCGTCAGTGATAACACACAGTGAACGGTGATTACAAACGGTCCCTGAAACAAGTGATAAGTGCAATACACAAAAGAAAATTGTATACAAAATTGTGATAACTTTATTTATATTGAAACTTAGTTAAGAAACTAAAGTGTGAGCCGATACGATCCGCCACTTTAGCGAAAGTGGACCGGTTAATCGGAAGTGCCAGTTAAACTAAAACAAAAAAAGTTTACAAAGTGACTCACTTACACAATTGAGATTACTTACGAAAGTTTCAAACACCAAAACCAAAAAAAAAAAAAACAAACTTATAACCCACCGTTGAACTGAAGCCAGTGAAATATTGACTGATAGTTTATAAGACTATATAATTCCATCGCATTTGATTTGCGACACACTACTAGGATTACTTAGAGGATACGTTACTGTTAAGATGGTCGGAACCAACGGTACTATGATGGCCATTCGCATTGTCCGCAGCAAGCTGAGGAAGCGGGAGGAGCACTCCAACACGGTCCACCCTGCTGATGTGGTCCTCCAGGCTGCTCCGGCTCCTCAACCAGAACCAGTGGCCTTCAGGCAGACTCCCCTATGGCAGTTCCCACCGCCCTTGCCACCTCCGTACGTGTGCATCAACGAACAGGTAAAAGACCTTCTCTTTTCTCTTCTCTCCTTTTCGCAAATAAAAATATATTGTCTAAATTTTGACCATTGCCTTATAGTTTCTAACATTCAATAAAAGATTATTATTTAGTAATTTGTAGGAAGAACTTCTGGTTCTGGATGTATCAAATATAGCAGCCTTCTCTTTTCTGTAACATAAAGTGTAAAATTTGTAACGCTTACCCAAAAAATGTTTTGAGACTAAAACGCTCACTAAAGGTGATGTTTTAGATTCCATACATTTTTAGTATTACTGAGCTTAAACGTTAAGTTTTATACTTGGGTATTGTTGGCTTCGGTGAAATCAGTCCTCAACAATCAAACCAGGTGGATGCTCAGACTTTTTATAAAAACTGTCTCTAAATCACTTTGAAATACGATCTTAGTTGTTTCTATTTTGTTCTTGCTGTTCTATTGTTCTCTTGCTTCTATTGTTTGCTTTCCTGGACATCTTGCTTGACAACTACAAGTAGAATACAAAATTTGTACTTTTTCAACTACGTCAATCTCTCTCAACATTCTCATACAAACAGCTGATACAATGTTTTTATTTATAACATTAGCTTTCCAATACTTAAAATAAAAATTATAATGGTTGGCAACGTTTGAAATACATAAATAAATTGTATATCGTATAATATACTTTAGCATAATATACTTACAAACCTTGATTTTACTAACACACAAAAAACTGTTGCTTATCTACATTCACATACGCACATATACATGCATACATGTATTATACAGTAACCTACCTAGCAACTATCCAGTAGCGTAGATTAAAAAGTCGCCAAGTTTGAATTACAAAAGTCGTTACAATATTTGTTATTCAATACATTTAGTAATATCTATATTTCGCATGCATTTCTTAGTTTCTTATCTCAACTAGTCACATAGACAGATGCATTAGAATTTATGCAGTGAAAATAATGTTACATTTTGAAATGTATCAAAATCATAACAAGCGATATATCAAAGAAAGATAAATTCTATGAATATTGTGATAAACTTTGTGACTTAGAAATATTTATGATTTTTGTGATAAAATCACACACATATATTTCGCGTTTCCACGGCCACGTATTTTGTCGTCAGAAAGAGAAACGTGTAAGGAATCAATTATTATTTTTACATTAGGTAATGAAAAAAATAATAATCACACGTTGTGCCTAGTAATACATATTATTTAAATCAACTTACCTAGAAACAAAGACGATAAAACTTTGAAAACGTGTTTTCGATTGGATTATAATAATATGTATGTGTGTCTTAGTGAACGTTGATAAGCTTCCTGTCTATTTTTGTATACAAAATCGCTGACTTAGTATTTTCCTTTTACACATACATACAGCTAAAAAGTATGATTAAAAATTGTGGTAAACCAAATGAAAAATACATAACTAATCGAGTACAATTTTCAGTTACAAAAGACACAAGAACTAACTTTGTGCGACAGTTTATAAATGTGAATAAGTACATTTTTGTTTGTGTGTCAAGTATGACTAAGCTACAGTTTTATCTGTACTTAAATGTATATTAAATTTATTTGATTGTAAAATCGCTTTATTTGATTCGAGCTCACGTCTGACATAGATATTTGCAAGGCACGATTGATACTTTGGAAAGTAGGTGACTCGTTCCGAATTTTGCCCATGTTGAAATTAGGAAAACGGTCATAGGTATTAGGTACACAGTTTTCTCTTCAACTCATTAATTTCTGATACTTTGTGCAAATTCATAATGTTATATTATTTGAAGAGAGATTGCATTAAGTATAATATGATATTAGATTAAGTATTTGATAAGAGAAAGCAAGCAATAGAGATTGGTTTTTTTTTGCAATATAAATGTAACAAAAGTGATTCATTTATCATTTGATTGTGATCATTTGCACAAAGTATATACAGCGAGAAATGCTTTTTTTGTTATCATGTTTGAATCTAAATTTCTGTTTGAGATTCCCAGCCACCTTTAGAAACCCGTAGCGTTTGTGTATGTAGGTACAACACACGGTACATTCATCATTATGAAATGCACTCATTGTGTCGTATTCTGGAGGGGAAACCCGTGAGGACAGTGAACTCTTGGTAACGCATATTTCACACCAAACCTAAAGTGCAGTGAACTGCAGTACTGCACTGCGTTTGTGTGTTCCCTAGTACAGCGTATTTCCAAAAGCTCAACCGTTAGTTCTTTTATTTCTTGAATAAAATATTTCAATCTGTGCTTCGCAAAAACTTCTAAATCTTAAGATGAACAAGTCTAGAATTATTTTCACTAGGTGAACTTCCAGCTGGGTTTTGGTACCAATTGGCATATAATAAGCTACGATGTGTGTGTCTTTTATGGCTCATTCTGGAGATATGAAACCGTTAGAGCCCGTTCCCACTTGTCGGGTGTCGGATCCTTATATTAATCGGAGGTTCCAGTGGCAGAATATTATGTATATCACACTGGTCGGAAACCGATTTTGTCCGAAATGTTCTGCAACTGGAACCTCCGATGAATATACGGACCCGACACCCGACAAGTGGGAACGGGCTCTTACTTGATCTCATTTACTTTTTTGCTTCATTGCATTTGTTTTTGACTTGTTGACTGATTGTTCTGTTTTGTTTTGTTCCAGGATTCACACCTGACCCCCATCGGCAACGAGCGGGCTAGCTTCAGGAGTCTAAAAAAGAACATTGGAGGTCGCTGGAGGCGTCTTGTCAAGAGGAAACCAGAACAAGAAGTCTACACCATACCACCAGAGCTCAAGCCTCAGCTAAAGCAAATCTACGTCTACTGAACCCAATCTTTCCATATTAATATTGAAGAATGAAAGTGTGCACGTGGAGACATGAGACATATCATGCCGCTATCCATATTCCGCGCATACAACTTTCTTGTGTTAGATGTTAAGTTTTTTAGTACTTTCTTTTTTTAATAGAATATACTTTGATGATATTGATGAGAGAGTAGATGGAATGAGAACCTTGTGAGAAAAGTTGATAATGATATTTAAATAATTTTAAATTGATTTGCATGCCCCGAACAGAAGGGATATGATGATTTTTACTATGTCGTATTAAATTCATTCACTAGTTTAAACTTTCCTACTAGGCAATCATCCCAGCCATAAAATATGTATTTTGAAAAACCACCGAGAATGATTCTTAGACGATTTCATTTGTATTTTATCAAAGCGAGGTGATAATACAATCTAAACACAAATGGAATGATGAAAACTTTAATGTGAAAATGTTCCTCATTGAGTCAACTAGGAAGGTGGTTTCCAAGTTTCAAAAAATCATAACTTTTATTGTATGTAGAAGTAATAGTCATTATTATTATTTATTGATCAAATTTGGTTATATTTGTTAGACGATCAGACGCTTGGGAATCCTCTTTGATCCAAGAGAACACGAAGCGTTGATGTTGTATGACCAGATGAACGTAATTATTGTTAATTCAATGTGTGTTACTAGAAAAAGCGGTCGCGCATATACGATGGGCCAATAATCTGTAATTTAATGTTAACTGGGAATAATTGAGTATTATTTTTTGGACGTTTGATGTGAATTAGATGTTAATACAATATGTTCCAATACGAATGGCGTAGTTGAGACGAGGTCGAGATCGATCTTGAGAGATATTATGTTATAATTAATGAAAAGGGATTCAAGTTCCTTTGTGATTAGTCTTTTCCTGTAAGACAAAAGGCCGCACAAGGCTAATTTCCGATTTGTTGATGTTTCCGGCGTAAATAATGTTCTTTCTCAAAAAATAATACTTAACGACTACATTAGGTTAAGTCTGCCATTTGCAAACAATAAGCATGAATTTACAAATTTATTCTAAAATCCTAGACTATCCATTGATATCTCATACCGACATTTTGATTTTCAATACTCACAGAAACCAAAAACTGTAAAAGCAGATTATGTAAAATCGTTTCATTCAAATCAACTCCCACTGAAATAAACGGTGGCAGAGTTACAGTTTTGTAAATAAAAACAGTTGGTATGAAATAATATTGATCTTGCGTCGGGTATTTGTAACTTTGTAAATTTCAAAATTCTCTCACAATTAAAATAAATATAATGTTCCTGAAGAGATCCTGAAAATCGTAATTCATGCATGTTTTTTTTGTAAAGGAAATTATTATACAAAAACATCAGGATATTATTCAGAGCATATTATGTTTGTTCCAACCAAATGCAACATCCAATAAGATTATTTTCATAGTAGTACTTTTTGGTGAGAGATTACTTATTGTATTATTAATTATATATTATATTGTAATAATTTAAAAAAGAACTAGGTGCACTTATGTAAATACTGTGTAAAAGAAAGCTTACTAGTCCCGGATTCCGTGGCTGTTATGCTTCTCAACCTAGCCAATTCTTTTTCCTACAAACTGAAACCCGAAATGTAAAATTTATATTTGTAATGTATCGATTTGAATTAACTTTAATAGTTTATTTGTAAAATTGGTCATTGCATTTATTCTGCACTACGGTTGTAAAACTGCGTAACTAAGCAGCATATAATGTGTAACTTCCAACCGTGTTTTTTCGGGTTTTTAGTTAACTAGGAAAATATTTACTCTGACTCATATTGAGCCATTTACCCCCTACCCCCTTCTCAACGGGAAAAATACATGAATAGAATATTAAAAAAGAAATCAGCCATTCTCATAGTTGTAGTAAAAATGTGATTGGTTGTATGAAACTACATTAACTAGAACAAAATGCAATATTGTAAATACAAGGAAATGAAATCACGAGTTGTGTATATGGCTCATTTGAAAAACGTAAAACAAACACCAATATCTATTTTGTTGAATTGTATTTAATTTGGATGTAAAAGTAACGTTATATTATTTTTGGCAAACGAAATATAAAAAAGAACATTTTTACAAAGATTTCTGTATTTTTATTATCTTTTATTTTTCATTAGGACATTAAACACATGAAAAGATACCACTATCACATCCAAATGAGGTGGAACCAATTTGAAAGGACATCTCGAAGAAAGTAAGAAGGTATCTGAAGAAAACCTATCATCCATGAAGTTATGAGTTAGAAAAAATGATTCACTTGAAAGCCGCATGGAGGATTTTGTAGATTTATTTTATAAAGAAAAACATGAGAATTTCCTTGTTGCACATGAATTTCCATTAGGAATATTTTAGTATTTATATTGGTAGGTAAGTAAATGAGCTTCAGCTAAACTACCATAAAGCCAAGCACGAAGAAAAAAAACATACTACCAACATATTGCATGAAAGAAATAGAAAAACAATAGCTTTTATTGTTTTCGCAGTATTCAAATATTCAGCCATTTATTATGTTCTTGTGAACAGATGGGCAGCTTAATAAATTATTATTTTATACGCTTGTATTACAGCATAGAAAGAGCTGTTACTACATCTTTACAGATGTCGCTATCCATTTTTCAAGTTATATTTTTCAATGCGTTGAATAAAAAAATAAGGAAAACAAAGTAAGATAAAAGAATAAGTTCCGCACGTGAATATTGGCAAAGACAATATTGTGGAATCACCCGGATTGGATCATAGCATTGATCATAGAGAAAACAATTAATACAAATATTTTGTAATTGTTTCTTCTGAGAAAAAAAAAATACTCTTAATTGTTTTGACTTGAAATTGTATTTTATGTATTTGAATAAAATAAAAATAATTTAATTTTTATTAATATTATTTAAGGACATCTGTTAAGTCAGCCTTGAACTAAAATGCTATCCAAGGCACGAACCATTTTATCTGTAGCGTACAGAAAAAATAGCAGTAATTGCTAAAAAGAAAAGAGTTGTTAGTAAGTCACACAGATGTCGTTTTGTAATATTAATATTGCAATGTACAAAATATATCAATTATCCGAGTGATTGGAAAACCTCTTGAATCATTTGTTTGAAATAACGTTTTTTAGTTGACCCTATGTACCCAGGTTGTACCCAATGAATATTTAATATGCTTAGGTACTAACTCGTCATTTCGCAGATTTTGTAAATCTATAGCAAAGAGAAAATAATTACACCAAATATATCCAAATGGATGAAGGTACTACCTAACCAGGCCATGACTGCAGGATTAAGACCACTGGGGGCCCTGGTGCGGGGAAAGTCAAGGGCCCCCCAACCCTTTATCCCCTCCCACCAATACCTCCCCGCGCCTACCAAAACATGTTTTTTTTTTTTTTTTAAGAAATCCTGTGCGGGAGACTCCCTAGATTCTAAAGACTCTAGGGGTCTATGACAATTCTTGTAGTGCCGCAGAGGTGTACGAGCTTGGTCGTCGCTACACAGCGCCAATACTCAAGCAAGACCCAGTTGCTGTAAGGCTGGATGGACCTTTGGTGACCGGTCAATTGGTAAAGGTTTATGAATTTTTCAACCCAGCGAAGAGCACATTCGAAATATAAATGGTATATTTTTGTGCTCCGCCGGGATCCGAATCCACAACCTTCCATTTACGAGTCCAAAGTGTTGCCACTACGGACTACGGACCGGTCCAAGATGCCAACGACACGCGGTGTACCTGAGCGGTTACCCATCCAAGTACTGACCACGCCCAATGTTGCTTAACTTCGGTGATCTATGGGAACCGGTGCTTTCAACATGGCTAACGTCGTTGACAAAATATGTATAGTACTTATAGGTACTTATTGCGAACCAAAAGGATTACCGACGGGTCTTCGAGTTCGTTTTTGGGAAACCTCTTCAGGAGGTCTATGACATTTGTTAGAGCGAGCTTCGTCTTGTCCTTTTTGTACAAAAATGTATTGAAATATTTTTCTGTACAATTTCATATAAGTCACCGTAGCCGTCTTTGGTCTCAAAGGCAGCTTTTGATTAGGACTCCAAAAAAATGAAAGGTACCTAAATATCTCCAATAATTAATTTCCAAAAAGTCTATGAATGTGTAGCCAAAAAGTCATGAAAACTTGAGCTCTCGAACAAATTTATGTCAAAAAAATATTTGAGAATATTTGTCTACAACGCAACGTCTCGACGGGCTCTAGGACGCAGTGGTTCGGTCGCACAGCTCGAACAGCCTTTAATCCGGGCCTGCCAGTATAAAGCCTTCTTTACTATTTTTCATACAAACCAGGCACATCTCAAAACTATGAGAACTTGGCTTTTCATTCCTCATTCCTTTGACAAACTGCCCGTTCATGGAATGATCTACCAGTGTCTATGTTCCCTTCTCAATTTTATCCGGGGTTTTATTCAAAACCAACATCAATCGCCACTTCCTTGCAGCGCCCCACGACATAAGAAACTATTCAAGCAACACCTTTGCGGCACGGCACCCTTCCAGTTTGACATAGACTCTCCAAGCCTTTCAAGAAGTGTGGAGTCTCCCGCACAGGATTCATTAACAAAACCTTCATCTAAATGATATAAATAAAATGTCAACACATAATAAAATACAATAAATTTAATGTCATAAAAACATTTTAACAATTTAAAATGACTTACATTATTCTGAAACCGCTCCTGGAACAAACTATATACTTTACGCGAGTATCAATAAATAGTAATTTGCATGTATTAGCACAAGCTCCCGGCTGCTGCTTCTATCTTGGCTTTCACATGGCACTTTATTTTATTTCAAGTAATCCATTGAAAATATTTTTAAAACACACTCGTATTATTACTCGTATTCCTTGACTTATAGGTTGGTATGAGGCTGACCACCCATACTGTAAAAAATGGTTCACTTTGCCAATGTCACCCCTGTTTCAGGGAATGTCGACAAGAGTTGCAGGGCTTATGTTCATTTCTATAATCTATAATCTAAGTTGCAAGGATATATTCATTCAAAGCTCTCAGATGTATGCCCACAAACAAACACGTGTAGTTCGCGCTTACAAATGCTGATTGTGTACTTACAAATAAAATCCAAACCTCAAATGAACATAAGCCCTGCAACTCTTGCCGACATTCCCTGAAACAGGGGTGACATTGGCAAAGTGAACCATTTTTTACAGTATGGGTGGTCAGCCTCATACCAACCTATAAGTCAAGGAATACGAGTAAAAAATAACATTTAAGTATAAGAAAACAACAAAACCTTAAAAATAAATCTATACAAAAAAAGTAAAAAAAAAGAAATGTCTTATGCAAAAAATGTAGCAAGCCAATAAACCAACATTAAAAATCAGCATTGCAGATTATTTGAGTTTGGATTTTATTTGTAAGTACACAATCAGCATTTGTAAGCGCGAACTACACGTGTTTGTTTGTGGGCATACATCTGAGAGCTTTGAATGAATATATCCTTGCAACTTAGATTATAGATTATACTTCATTCCCATCACTTTGATTTAGTTAATAATATTTTATAGCCCCACGTGTTATTTTAATAGAAAAAATATTAATATCACATTTGTTGCAGACTTTCTCATGATGGTGCTCAGTTGAAAACGGTGCACTGCTCACTGTTTTTTTACTCATTCAAATTTTGTTCTGATTACGTTCAGTAAAATTATTTAATTTAATAATAAATCGAGGTATAATAAGTAAATTTCCTATTTTATTTGATTTATTGCTTAAACTTTTTAATTTTACATCACTTTTTAACACTCCAACAAACATGCTAAATAAAATTGACGTTCACTCGCGAAATTTAAATTTACGAAATTGAGCGAGAAAACACGGCGCACTTGTTTGAAATACCGATTCAGACTGCGGATAATACGATCGAGAAACTATTTAAGTACTTTCTCTTGCTCAGCGACTTTCTCTAATTGTGATTGGTTGGGGGCGTGTCTTAGCGAGAGCGGGGTTTATATTCCAGATAGTGGGAGAGTTTTAATTTGTCATTTCTACACGACAGAGGGCTCGCTTACGTATTTCAAGCTGATCAAAGAAATCAACAGTTGATATCTTTCCACTAAAGAATCAAAGTTAGTTATTTAACAAAAGTACCAGATTTATTTTCCTTGTCACCGAATTCAAAGTACAAATCATCACGGTGATACGAAAGTTTCTAAGCTACATATATAGTGTAACTTCTTGCCGTGTTCCCCTGAAGAGGCCAAATGTAGCGAGTCGAACCTACTTATTTTTACAGGTAAGGGGGCCGGGGCTTACGCCAACCACTTCAGTTGAAGTGGGTGTTTCCCAGCTTCTGGAGGGGCTGGCACTCATTTCTTGTTGAAGGCTGAGTAAGCCTTGTAGGTATTTTATTTCAGGTTTTAAATAAACATCGAAACCGGAAATAATTTCTGACACCCTTGGTAGGATTCCGAGCTCTTATACATGGAATGAAAGCACTCTACCAACTACGCTGTCGATCGGACAATCAATACGAAGATAAATTGATAACATCAAGAGCCATCTACATGCTTGATCGTCACTAGTCTGGCATATATCTCAATTAAGATCCATTTGCTATAAGGCTGGTCTTTGATAAAAGTACAGCTAGGCCCGGATCAAGACCACTGGGGGCCCTGGTGCGGGGAAAGTCAAAGACCCCAACCCGCTTCTCCTTTACTCCTTCCCCTCCATCCTCGCATACCATAAAAACGAGTATAGATAACGAGAGTAAAAGTATATGTTATTTAATTTTTTTTTTTACATCTTGGGGGCCTCTAGGACACGGGGGCCCTTGTTCGGCCGCACTGCTCGAACTGCCCTTAATCCAGACCTGTACCTAAGGTAGTAATGTCTTATGAATGTCATCTCTTATTCATAGCTGAATACCAAAGGACCAGTAGATTGACAATGGTGATAGCGCAGAGAATCTTCATCAAACGACGGTTAAGTCATATTATTATTAAAAGGGAAACAATTTTGCCTCTGACGCTATTCGATCAAAGACATTTTTATTCAATTAAGTACCTACCTATACCTATCTTTATTCCCCATGAAGATTTGCCTAGTCTAAAAAGTGTGACCCCAAGTTAATCCTAGTTATTGTAAAGCAGAGTGAACTTCCTTCATAACAGACTTAAAAATATGTACACAGATGAATATTCACTTTTATGGAATCTTGTTGCATTTAATTAACATACCTATTTACTTACCTTTCGCTGGTTAATTTACTTACACTTTGCTGGTTTTTGAATTTTTGTAACTATGTTGTTATTCACATATATTACATGTATAACTGTTTGTTTATCTAATAATAAAAAAAAAAAAACAACAACAACACAAAAAAATTCTAAAAGAAAATTTAAATTCCATGGTTAGTGTTGGAATACAAATTGTTTTGGGTGAGACTATGTTCTAGTAGCTTTACTATTTGCTGACGTTTCGCTTCCACGAGCGGAAAGCACTCTCAAGGCTGGTTATCAAAGCGACGCGGTGGTCTTCCCGTCCACTTACTTAAAACAATTCGTCACCTTTTCTGCTAAATTTCGGATCCAAAGATGTATATTAAATTTTAATACACAAACACATTGAAAGGTCTACAAACAAACTGTGTTGTCAAAAAAATCTCGTAGACATAAAAATTGTATGGATAAATATATACATTAAATTTGAATACACACATACATTGAAAGGTTTGAAAACAATAAACAACAGAACCGTGTTGTCAAAAAAATCTCGTAGACGTAAAAATTGTATGGATAAATATGTACATTAAATTTGAATACACACATACATTGAAAGTTTTAAAAACAACAGAACCGTGTTGTCAAAAAAATCTCGTAGACGTAAAAATTGTATGGATAAATATGTACATTAAATTTGAATACACACATACATTGAAAGTTTTAAAAACAACAGAACCGTGTTGTCAAAAAAATCTCGTAGACGTAAAAAATGTATGGATAAATATGTACATTAAATTTGAATACACAACTACATTGAAAGGTCTAAAAACAACAGAAATGTGTTGTCAAAAAAATCTCGTTGACATAAAATTTGTATGGATAAATGTGTACATTAAATTTTAATACACACATACATTGAAAGGTCTAAAAACAACAGAACCGCGTTGTCAAAAAAAAAATCGTAGACGTAAAAATTGTATGGATAAAGAGGCACCGTTGTTTTTTACGTTTTTTAGTTGTCTTTACGGGACACGTCGCGGCGCCTCACAGAGCAATGCTTGTCGTCGGAATGTGCCGCCTGGCGCAGAAAAAATACACAGGTATATATACCTACTCGTGCCTTGTACTCGCATTTGTAGGATTCACAGGCACTTGTAGTTTTGCAGCCGAAATGCAAGCGAAACAGGTTGCCCTGAAAAGGAAAAGGTGCATCTAGATTATACATATATTAAGCAAGTTGAAAACAAATATATAGTTACTGTTTCGAATGGTAAGTAAATTCAATATTTAAATAATGGTAGGAAAATTCAATACTTAAATAATGTATGTGGGAAAATTGGAATTAGTCAACCTCAGCGCTAATTGTATGTTTTGGCAGTTGTTGTTGCATTTATTTTGATGGGTAGAAGTAGAAGGCGAGTTAACAAGCAAAGTCGTTCTCTTACTATATCAAATTTCTCTCGAGTAGATTGATTCAATAGTCTGTAACTTTCTGTAATAAAAGTGCTGCATCATCAACCAAGAAACAAGTATTTTGTATTGAAGCCCAATCCAAAATCACATGCGACCATCAGAATCCCGTATTTTTTGTATTACAATTTAAAATCTAAATTTTGATAAAGAGAAATGATAAGTGTATAAGAAAATTACCAAAACACAAGGATAGATTTTTCGATGCAAATTTCATAGCTTAGGATCATTGCTTGGGACTGGAAGTGACTAAGTTGGTACTAAAGAGGATCTGTTTAGAGCTGACAAGGACCAAAAAGACTTCTCTTAAATGGCAGCTAAAATCGGGGAAACCTCACGGGACA
Source organism: Agapetus fuscipes (assembly GCA_951799405.1). NCBI lineage: Eukaryota > Metazoa > Arthropoda > Insecta > Trichoptera > Glossosomatidae > Agapetus > Agapetus fuscipes. The sequence continues at coordinate 2,214,122 of OX637340.1, read as the reverse complement.
CAAACAGAAGAAGAAAAAATATAATTCCATAGATAGTGATAGTGCGTATGATAGTATAAGTGCATACGTGATTCTAACCACGCTTGTAGACCAATCTAGCTCTAGTGTGATGGTAGTAGTAAGGTTCATGGAACGGCCGCGGCGGTCCGGTATGAGCGAGAGATCGAATGATCTGGAATATGCAAGAATGATCTCTTTTGTGCCTTTATTTACGGACCACAAAGGGAATCAGTAGATTAGTCGCTTCAAGCATTTTGCCGTGAAGACCAATAAGCAGTGATTGCCAATTGCTGTTAAGTGTGAACCAAAACGTGTAAAATAAATTATGTTTAAAGAAATAATTGCAGTTTCATTAAAAGAGAGCACCCAGTATAATCATAGCAATAGAAACGGAAAAAGAAGAAGTAAGATAATCTGATGCCATTATTTAACATATTTTTATTTTCACTTCTTTTCACGAAAAATTTCATTCTAAATGAACATTTAGGGCAGACTCTAAATGAAAGGATCACATTCTGGCTGTGTGTGAGTGTTCTGACATAATACGCGAAGCACTTCTTGTCCGTGTATGTGCGCGCATATACATGCTTGCAGCAGCTTTACAGTTTTCAGGTTACATGCGTCCCAACAGTCGTACCCAAAACAGAGAGACATTTAGAGACAGGCATTTCAGGATTCAAGGATAAAAAAATATTTCAGTTCTTGTTCTGCTATCCTGGTAGTACTTTGCAGACGAATTTTATAATTGCTGTGGGATTTTGGTTGTCCTGTGGGAAAAGTTTTTATCATCTATTTTATCTTCATTTTAGTATTTAAGGTTTTTTTTTCATTTTTGCACGCTGCATGATTATGGAAATCATTTGAACGTTAAATTCTAGGGTTGGTCTACAAATACTACATGAAATGTTTTGAAAAGAAAATGGAGAAATTATCATCCAAATATTTTTTCCTTGACTTGTAGGTTGGTATGAGGCTGACCACCCATACTGTAAAAAATGGTTCACTTTGCCAATGTCACCCCTATTTCAGGGAAGGTCGGCAAGAGTTGCAAGGTTTATGTTCATTTGTGATTGGGTTTTTATTTTGTAGGTCCACATGCGGCATGTGTTAGCGCGAACTTATGCATGCTTGCTTGTGGAAATGCCTTTAATATGAATCTTAAATGATGTATATCTTTTGCAGCTTAGATTTAGATTTAGATTTTGTATCTAATAATACGTCATAAGAAAGAAGAGGACAAGTATTTTTGTTACTAAAAGGAAAAAAAAAATGACAGGTCTATGTAAACCAAAGAAAAAAGCTGACCAAGAAAAAAAAAATAATACGTCTTTTTTATACAAATATTTTATTAAAAAAAAAACGTCTTTAAATTTCCCCACAATTAACAGTTTTACCTTTTCAAAAGAAAAGAAAACGGTAACAAAGGTTTTGAAGGGTGTTTTTCTGAATGAATATTGAATTTAAAAAAATAAAATATGTTTTTTTTACAAATAAATGTCGTTACGTTAATCAGTTATTTATAAAATACTCCCTTAAAAAAGGACTGATATCATTTTTCCCATTACATTATACGAGTATTCACATCGAGACGACAAAAAAAAAACAAAAATAAGAAAACTCAATGCAGAATCATCCGTCCGTAAATGATACACAATAAAAAAAAATCGCATCTGCGGAAATAGTATTTTCCTTCGAAAACCTATTAATAATGATGAAACCCCGCGCCACCTGTCCTCCCACCCCTCCCGCCATTGTTTTAGTCTACCCCCCTTTATGCCAGGGTGGGGGGGTTGTGTATATATACTTGTGGGTGCCGTCTGGATAAGGTTGTGTGGGTGAAGGCTGTAGTATTTTTTTGAGAGAATGTCGCCTCAAGTGTGTGTGAGAGTGTCTGCGCCACAGCTTGTCAAATTATTATCAAAAATGTTTGTCAGGCTATGTGTCTGAAAAATAAGGGGCTTTGCTTACAATAAATACTTCAATTAAATTAGTGATAATAATCCATTATACTAAATTACAAGCTCTAAAATTATGTCTATTTACCATCTCCGCTTGGGCTAATGGGCTTAAAAAATATGTTTACCACATAAATTTGAAACTTAATTGAGTATGTTTTATAGTATTAAGAAATTTACTAGTATATAGAACGGCATACGTAATGACAATTTTAGAAAATTTAATGACAGATTCTGAATTAAAAATGGAGTGCTTTTTGATACTCGTAGCTAGTCTACTACCGATTATAAGTGCTCGCACACGCGCCTGCTGCTTCACAAAAAAACCGAAGAAGCACGACTGACTTCGGCTCGTTCCGACAAACGTGCATTTGACAGGCAGTCAACGCCAGGTCATCGTTCAGGCCGGACGTGATTAGCTACCAATTTATTTGGCTAGAGTGCAATTAATGTCATTACAAATTAGTTTTGAAAATCCATGTGATACAATTGCAACGGAATATTAAATTAATAGTGTGGCTGCATGAACTCCATTCACTTTCGCCTTCCAGAGAACCAGATATATTCTGCAGTTATCCCCAGGTAAGGCTTTCGTCTCTTTTCTTTATTTACTGAAGCAGTCAAATAAATTCAGATTTTGTTTAACTTAAACATTATTGTTATACTATCCAATCTAGCCATCAATCTTATACAATGAACATCCTCCGCCAGTAGACTTATCATCACTCTACCAGACCATCTAACCCAACGCCTCTGTACTACTACAAATACTATGGGAACCGGCACAGATCACGGAATATAAAAACCGGAACAAAAAAAAAAGGGAACCGGTCAACTGAAATTACTGATTTTCGGAACATTAAAGTACTCCCATATCACGCCTATTATGCGGAAGCTGCACTAGTTTAGGTTCTCAGAAAGAGTGCGGTACAGACTGTGTGTCATGGTAAAAGACATCTTAGATGGACAGGCACCAGAATACCTTAGAGAACTATTTCAGATGCAGCAAGCTACAAGCACCAGGACTCTAAGGTCAGCTGATGTAGGCTCTGCAAGGCTGAGCTTGCCCCTCAGGGCAACCTCAAACAACTTCAGTGATCGGGCATTCTCGGTTTCGAGGCCAATGACTTAGAACGAGTTGCCGGTTGAGGTAAAGAAAGGAAGAGACATGGTAAACTTCAGGAGGAAGCTGACGATGCACCTGTTTGAAGTCATACCCAGGAATACAAGGGCCCTTGTGATTCAATTTTAATGAAAACAGCGCTTTAAAGAAATTAACCAAATATACATTTACAATATTTGTGGTTTTGAGAATCTCTTCCATGTATGTCCCGCAGCCGTCAGGTGTTGCACTCTGGTGATTGCTCGGGCGACGTCTGACGTCGTCATTATTCGAAACAGATGACGATATGTTCCGGTGCTGGGGTGGGAGGTGGGGGAGGACCCATGAGGGTGGGAGGGGGGGGGGGGACGCTACAGAACACCAGACAACAGAGGTGCCTGCTGGTAACGGGGAGCTGGGAATTGTGAAGAGGTGGAAGGTCGATTGAACCTTAACTTTAAGTTTATAGTACTCGTAATTACTACATGGTTTACATTATTTTCCTATCTAAATAACTAAAAAATCAAAATAAATTGTGCGTGGTTACCATATTTTTTGAAAATGATTGTAAAATATCCTGTAAAAATCGATGACGATGAATTGTAAGTTTTTTAAACATAATATGCTCTCATAGGGAAAATCAAAATTTTAGCATAGGTAAGAACAAAGAAAGAATTACGGATGGATGTTTTTGAAAGATATATTTCTTAGTAAAAACAAAACTACTCTCAATATTCATGTACGTGTATGATAAACATACAGTTTTCCAATTTAAAAACCGTGTTGGATCTTGAAAATAATTCTGATAAATAAAATAAATAGTTCACAAAATACATACACGGAAAACACGTTCATATGACTGGTGGCACAATATTGGCAAGCATCAAGAATGGGTATTGTATTTGAGTTTCGTCTTCCCTTTTCTCCCCATCAACTTTCAATAATCGCAAATGTAGAGCACGTATCACACGTCGCGTACATATAACTCCTTGTAATATCTGACCGACGAGACGTGAGGGGGGGCTACAAATCGGTCACAGACAACTCGTCTACAGACAGGTCGGTCATGAACCAATCGGTCACACGACAGCTCATCCACACAACTTTTCAGTCAAAGATATTTCCGTCATATTCAATGTATGATCCAAAAACAGCTTTACCATAGAGAAATACTATATTAGTAAAAATAAGTACTTAATTTAATAACGCAACTAAGCTACACAACTACGCATGTGGCGTTTCGGGACCTACACCAACCACTTTCAGTTGAAGTGGGGGTTTCCCAGCTCCCGGGGGGGCTGGTTCTCATTTCTTGTGAAGGCTGAGTAAACCTTTGAGATCAAACTCTTGCTCTCGACATGGAATGCAAGCATTCTACCAATTCAAAGTGCCAATTCTCAAGCACAATCAATTTTTAAATAATATTTTTTAGTGTTGATCTGTTAACACAGTGAAAGTCCATTTTTACTTTTAGTGAATTAAAACAATGTTTTACCATTTATATTTTTAAATATTTATAATTTTTAAATAAATTGTTAAAATAAAAAAGTTGTCGGTGTTATGGCCGAAGGGGCCAAGTGGCTGATGTTTCTAGCGTATTTGGAACAGGATAACGCTGGTTTGATCCCGGCCTGGGTCATTTGACCATAAATTTGACGCTGGTTCAACAGATGCCATTAGTTAATTATTAATTAATAATTCATTAAAATATACAATACTGAATTATTAATTGATGATATTAAAACCTGTTTCTGGCCAGGCGGAAAAGGTTGGTAAAGTGCAAAATCTATTAAAAATAACAGTAATTATATTTTTTTGGAGGGCAAGTTTTTTGTCATGAAGCTGTCTGAAGGAATATATTGTAAATGCGTACTACTAAAATTTCGTTGCCCGAAAGCCATTTAGGCAAACTGCCTGTGAGCAAATTGTCCGCGACCGATGTGTCTGCAGCCGAATTGTCTGTGACTGAAATATCGTTGACCAAAAAGTCATGCGACCGATTTGTCCATGGACGTGTTCTCTTTGACCAATTTGTCGTAACACGGTTGGGGGGATGGGGGAATCAAATATCGTTGAGGAAGACCCATAAAATATCAAAAGCCTTTTATACCGCGAGGCAATTCTTCTACCCCACTTACTTCTGCTACTCCAGAGAAGGAAATGCATTCCAATCACGTGTCCTGCATCTGGTTGTCAGAAGGGGAGACCAGCTAATATGAAACTTAAAAGGACCGTTGTGATGCGATTGTAGAGTTTTCTTTATGATTTTGCAGCGCTGCCCGGAATGCAGTGGAAAATAATTGATAGAAATAATATTAGGATGATTTATTTGGTGAGCACTTTTTTTGTGTGTATCACACCTCAAGAGCCCTCTACAAGCTTGGCCGTCGCTGTAGAAAGCGCCAATTCTCAAGCAAGACACAGTTGTTGTAAGGTTGGATGGATCTTTCAGTGACCGGTCTTTGGTAAAGGTTTGTGATTTTTTCAACCCAGCGAAGAGCACATTTGGAAATATAAATGGTATATATTTGTGCTCCGCTGAGATCCGAATCCACAACCTTCCATTTACGAGTCCGAAGTGTTGCCACTGGACTACGGACCGGTCCAATTGATGCGTCTGGAAAGTAGAGAAATTAAAAGTAAGGTTGGCTTTATTGTAATTAGAAGTTGTACGGCAAAGCTAATGATATTTATTAGGAAAATATGTCTCAAGGAACTCGTACAAGAAGGCGTCTGGATTTTAGAGAATATCGTGCATTAGCTGAAACTTGTACTGTAAAATTTTGAAGGTAAGAGAAGATTAAAATGATGAAATATCCCGAAGGGATGAAATGAAAGAAGTATGCAAGAACCGAAAAAAATGGCAGTTGATCTGTAATGCTGGCGTTTAAGGCTGTGGCTTTTAAAAACTTTATATTTCACTTTTTTTATAGAATATGTTTTGTAGGTTTAAATTTTTACTGTTGGTTTGTTTTATATACTTAAATGTAATTAATTTTTGAATTCCTTGACTTATAGGTTAATCTGCAATGCTGATTTGTAATGTTGGATTATTAGCTTGCTACATTTTTTGCATAAGACATATTTGACTTTTTTTGTATAGATTTATTTTTAAGGTTTTATTGTTTTCTTATACTTAAATGTTATTTATTACTCGTATTCCTTGACTTATAGGTTGGTATGAGGTTGACCACCCATACTGTAAAAAATGGTTCACTTGGCCAATGTCACCCCTGTTTCAGGGAATGTCGGCAAGAGTTGCAGGGCTTATTTTCATTTGAGGTTTGGATTTTATTTGTATGTACACAATCAGCATTTGTAAGCGCGAACTACACGTGTTTGTTTGTGGGCATACATCTGAGAGCTTTGAATGAATATATCCTTGCAACTTAGATTATTATTATTATTATTATAGGTTAGTATGAGGCTGACCACCCATACTGTAAAAAAATGGTTCACTCTGCCAATGTCACCCCTGTTTCAGGAAAGGTCGGCAAGAGTTGTTGGGCTTATGTTCATTTGAGATTGGGTTTTTATTTTGTAGGTCCACATGCGGCATGTGTTAGCGTGAACTTATACATGTCTGTTTGTGGGAATGCGTTTTTAATATGAATCTTAAATGAAATATATCTTTGAGATATAGATTTAGATTTAGATAAAGACAGTGTGGTGCAAAAAAGTAGAGAAATGAAAATAAAGGTTGATAATATAAAGATAGTAGAACCAGTTTTATGGAAGGGAAAAGTTAACGATGAAATACCCCAAGGGGATGAAGATAGTATGAAGAAGGTAGAAAAAAAAGAATGATGTAGGTAGTAGAACATACGCTCTTGTAGAGGGTAATTAAAGAAATATACTTTTTCGTCTTGTTCCTCAATACCTACTCAGGATTTTTTCCGTTGACTGCAGTAATCAGAGCTCAAAGTACAAAGGTGTTTGCTTCTATTATTGTTTGATTGGTCAAAACTACGAAATCCTCGTGTACAGTACCCTTAGTACGAGTTGCAAAACTTGAGTAAAGTAAAACTTACGGAAAGTATTAAAGAGTGATTTTCCCCAAAGTCTGCCGTTTTTGTTTCTTACACTTTATGGTCTTAGCAAAAGAGTTACAGTGATGAAGAAAATCAAGTTCCAACAAACAAAAACGGCCGACTTTGGGGAAAACCACTCTTTAATACTTTCCGTAAACTTTACTTTACTCAAGTTTTGCAACTCGTACTCAGGGTAGCAAATATTGACTAGAGTAAAAAAATACGATCGTTAACTTCCCAAAAAAAGCCTTATTAATGTGGAATTCTAGGAGGCATTGAAAGGTAGTGGTAAGGCCAAATGAAAGGTGTTTTGACACAATTTCTAAAATAGACAAATAATGCTACAACCTAATTACTTATTTATTATTTGAAACTTTATTTTATTAATAAATTAAAATAATTATCATCATCATTTAATTAAGTATTTTTAGCCGTCACAGATACCGATAGAAAAAATCTCAATTTAAGAAGAGCTCCTTCAGATTTTTACCTTCTCATTATGCCATCTACACAAATCCGCGCACTCAATGTAATTAATTAAAAAAGATCGTTTGAGAGGTGAGATTAAATTATCCAAAGACATTTACTTGGGTTTATTCTAATCAGGGTCCCTTTGAAAGGCGCCACCTTTCAAGTCTTCGCTTTGTCTCTGCGAAGGAAATAAAATTGTACATTATTATCGTCAGGGGATGTAAGCGCCAGTCAATCGGTAAGGGTCTGTGATGAGACGAAACACAACTAAGCTACACATATAGTGTAACTTGGGATACAGGAAAAATTCAGGACAGTTCACCAACTCTCCTAATGTATAAAAAGAAGTGGCACGCCTTTGTCAAAGAGCACACTAATGATATTTAGAGAAAGTAAATGATCATTTGACTCAATATTGTTTTTATTTCATTAGTTTAGTAATGGGATTCAGTATAAACGCAACTAAGCTACATATATACCTTAACTTCTGGCCTGCGTTCTCCCCGAAAGGGACGCATGTGGTGATTCCACACGTATTTATTTGTACGGGTAAGGGGGCCGACCTCACACAAACCTCTTTCAGTTGAAGTGGGGGTCTCCCAGCTCCCAGCGTGGCTAGTTTTCATTATTGTGAAGGCTGACTACACCTCGCCGGTATTTATATTTGGTTTGAAATATACACCGAAACGGGAAATTATTTCTGACACCCTCGGTGGGGATCGAACTCTTGCTCTCGGAATGTAATGCAAGCATTCTACCAGCTAAGCTATCAACCGGACTTTTTACGAGCTTGGTTGTCGCTACAAAGCTCCAATTCTCAAAGCAAGACTCAGTTGCTGTAAGGCTGGATTAACCTTTGATGACCGGTCTTTGGTAAAGGTTTATGAATTTTGTAGCCCAGCGAAGAGCATATTTGAAAATATAATTGATATTTTTTGTGCTCCGCCGGGATTCGAACTCACAACTTTCCATTTACGAGTCTGAAAGATTTGTAAAAAAGTAAATATTCTACGTTTCGTGTCCTCTGGGGTCTTTCCGATGTTGACTATCACTTGGCGTAGGCTTCTCGGTTTAGGGCAGCTCTGAACAGCTCCTCCACAACTCTCATTTTCATCCAGTCCTAGATGAGCCTTAGCCACTTTTAGTTTTGCCTCCCAACAAAAGGTCGAGCCTGTATTTTACTTTGAAGATCAGGTGCTATAATCTACATTTTTCAAATGGCTTTTAATTTTTTTTTGTTCATATTTTTTTTGTGATTTATTCCATAGATTCATTTAATTTATTGTGCATTATTATTTTTGTTCCTTGACTTGTAGGTTGGTACGAGGCTGACCTTCTGAACTGCAAAAAATGTTTCTCTCTGCCAATGCCACCCCTGCTACAAAGGTAAGACGGCATGAGTTGCAAGGCTTACGTTGATTTTAATTTTGGGTTTTTATTCTGTAAGTACATAGATAAACATGGAGCTATTGTTAACGTGAACTTACGCGTGCCTGCTTGTGGATACGTATTAATACAATAAGAATCTTTAATCTTAATATATCTTTCCAACTTAAATTTAATATAGATTAATTATCAATAGTTTAGTGCCTATCGGCTTCTTTGAGTCGTTCTGTTTGTTGTGATTTGTGAAGGCAATACAATACGACATGATTCACCATTGTTAAAAATATGACAATTTTACTCTCTGTTCTTTGTGGATATTTTTCACAAATCACAGGTCTGTCGCAGGCCCTTACCAAAAAGATTTCATCTTGATAATATAATTATGTATGGAAGTACATTGTGTCTGTCACGTATAATTGAGCATCCGATTTGGCTACAAATTGTTTTTCAAAGAATTCGTTTGAGCCTCCTTAACTGTTCGTAACGATATTTCCGAGCCTGAAATTGAATCTGTACCCCAAGTAAAAAAACTCCACACCTAAACTCAATCATGGATTTTTATCAAAAATGTGTGTACACTAAAACAGCGCTTCTAGTGAGCGTTTTGGTTTGTATACACTATTTGTAAAATGCTTTGGTTGAGTTTAAATGTAAGAATTTATACTACTGAATTACGAAGTACCTTATGTGCCTTTAGCCTTGGAAGTCCCTCTGTTTTCTAAGTATAAAATTTTAAGTACATACTAAACAATTGGTTTTTACGAAAACTGTATGTAAGTTTAAACGCACACTAGATTTACCATTTTTGTTTGCATGTTTTTTTGGGAAACGCTCTACGTGAAGTTTTATACTTCTTTGGGATACTGTTAGTTCCAAATGCCCCTAGTTGCGAGTAATGACGCGTGGTCTTATTTTATAGCCTACGGGCTTAAATATATTTTCCTTCACAGTTTCCCTTCTCGGTTTTCTGTTTAAATTTACGTCGTACTCATCAAATTTACCAGACATTCAGTTTGGAGTCGGCATCTAGATTTAATACCTCTGCGGTCAGAGGGAACTAAACATTTTGTGTAAGAGTTAAACCAATGGCGACAATTTAGGATTACAGATGAATAGTTTTTTGGAAACACAGAGAACCATTTTGTATACCTTATTGACGAAAAAAAATCAAAGTTTGTTTCGTGACATTGTCACTCAAAGGGTACCCTAAATGATTCGGTGAACGGATCGGTCTTGAGACGTCTCTTGAAGTGACTGCTGTCGACAATCTCTCGAACCAAAGATAGAGGTCGGTCCCATGACCCTGGAATCGCCACTGTAAAAGCACGCTCACCAAACACCGTTGAAGACTTGCGCATATGCTCATTGACCGAAATTTTGGCTCCACTTTCCGTAGAGTGCAAAGTCGATTGTCTTCTATTTGAATCACTTTTTTTCAGTAAGTTCTGCGAGGTTAAACAGTAATATAAATTTATTCATAAGAGAACAACAGTACATTCAAGAAGCCAAAGTATAAATCGGAAAATTAAACATTGAAAAATTGACTTTCATTTTTTCATAATATGCGTCGAGCTAAAACCTCTAACAATTATACAAACTACAAAATTTCAGCTTCGTGGAAACCGTTTCACATTGCTGAAAATATATCGCAATAAAAAAAGGCTGTTTTATATCGTGTTCATTAATTTTCTGGCTCTGCCGGGATATGCATGGATATATTTTTTTCCATCAAAACGAACCCTTTTTCCCATCCATCGGTTTGTTCCGCATGGGACCATCAAAAATTTGCATCACAAAGCACTTTTCATAGGAATATTGCATGCACGGTGCATTGATACGTCCGTCGATGCAATACCTGCAGTCCCGCAAGTATTTAACTTCACGATTAATCCCAGAATACAAAAACATGCGGAAGCCAGAACGCTCACTAGGTGCACTGTTTTACTTTCTATAGATCTTTTGGTAAACGATATGGTTGAGCTAAAGCGAAATGTTGTATACTTGAGGAGCTGTATGCGGACGAACCTCATACTCGCTGGATTTGCACTCGGTGGAGTTAAGTGCTTCCGGAACATCAAGGTGGGAGAAATTGATTTCGTGGCTTTTACTATTTTTTTTGGCTGTTCATAACTATGCAAAAAAAAACTTTCAATTCATTCACCATATTATGTATAGTCCATTCCATCGGCCCTGGAAAGTTTGCATCTGGAAAGCATGATCCTCATAATTAGTGCGTATTTGACAGCGGGCTAGATCAACCTGATAGCACCACTTCTTTCTGACCTCTGTGTCCTTCCACTCACGCTCACCTCTACTGGTTTTATTTTCTACCAGATATGATGGAGTCATCCCATAGGGCTTTAAATATCATCAAAACACACACATGTTAGACCATCCTCTCAGGAAAAAAGAAAAAACTAATGAAGCTGTTTTAATAACGGAGTGATGTCGGAGAAGTCGCAGGTACTGAAGATCTATCTAACATTCGAAACAGACTGAAATCTGCTCAGTTCTTTTTTTGACTGACCATGCGTAAAACAATAATCAATTCAGTTCATCACAAAATGACTCCCAAATGTTTCAACTACACCGGGTCCTTATTTGCATAAATCGAAAAATCAACAAGCTATCATTTTATCGCCTGCTCCATCATTGTGATATTTTGATTAGGTATGACTCCCAAAAGTCTCAAAGAGTCACAACGCTGGATCAAACTCTCCCTAAGAGAGCTGTACTCTGATAACCAGAAAGGAATCGTGTCTACAATTATGTGGACGACCACATTCGGTAGAGCCGTTTTATTTTCGTTCAGGATAAGGCTGCTTTTCTCCACTTTCAAGATGCGAAGCGTCATCCTACTTTTAAGTCCCTTAGTCTCATCAGGCCGGTATTGAGAGTAAATTAAAATTCATCAGCGTAAAAATGTGCGGAGAAGCATCATTTCTCTATGCTCTAATGTTGGCTGTATACAGTATCAATTGAATTGGACCCAGCACAGAGCCCTGTGGAACACCAGAAGTGAATGAAAAGCTAGGTGAAGAATCATCACAAATACGAATCTACGTACGTACAAAATATTCTTTGTCATAATTAATTTTTTATTTTTGTGGATGTCGATTAGTTTCACTTGATGCTTTATATCTCTATTTGATGTTAATTGTGTTTTTGTATGGCTGTTGATATCCTACAAATATAAAATCAACATAATAAATACTTTTGTAAATCCCTTCACTTTTGAAGCTGATTTATTTCAGTACTCTAAACTTTTCCGTTTTACATATCAGTTTTGTTAAAAACCAACTGAAATATATTATTCAGAAACGTTTGTACACAAGCTAAACTTATCACGTCTAACAGCAGTGCCAAGTACAGTAAACATAACAAAACCTTTACGTAGCACTTACCTGCGCTGCCTTAAGATTGTATTTAAATGTCTTACTTTGCATGAAACCTTCTCACCCCCACCCACCTATTTCCCGCCCCAGCCAGCTCTCACCCTTCGTAGCACCCCGAGTATAAATTTTAGATTTAAACTCACTAAAAATGGATGTAGACTAAAATAACACTTCTTGTGAGTCTTTTTTCTTATCATATTGTGATTATTCAATGCAAGTGCATACATTTTACGGGTAGAAGAATACTAAGGTAGGTTTTTGAGAAGTAGATAATAATCATAACAGTTGCATGCACTTAAAACATGAAATGAGCTCGGTGACCTGAGTACTGTAGAACTTACTAGAATTTAATGGTACTTGCCAGAGTATAGCAAAATAGACCTCCAGAGTAGTCCATATCGCAAGTGTAGAAGGACGACTATTGCGTAGCAGAGTGATAAGAGTGTGCGTGTAAGGTACCTACGTATCCTCAAAGTAAGAGACTAAAAATGAATTAAATACAGTCGCTTGAATGTTTGTGTATTGATATTGTGAAGATTTATCTTAAATTCAAAAAAGCAAAAATAAAGATATAGTTTTTCTTTCATATTTTTAGCGCTTTCGGAGTGTAAGCACACAATATTGAACAGAACAATCGAAAATGGTTTGTTTACACTGAACAAAAACTTTGTATTTTATATTAGCCTATTCAATTCGAAATCAATTCATTTTTTTTTGTGAAATCAAAGAATAATTTAAAAGAAGCTAAAAACCCTTAAAAACATAACAAAACAATACACATCTTTGGAAAAACGATATTGTCGAGTTTAAACGCGAAGCCTCTGTACTTGAGGCAGTCGAGGCATTATAACACTTCAGTCGAGGGCTTTGCTTTGCGAGCACCATAATCTGCCAATCGGATTGTTAAAAATGAAAATAAAATTGTCTCTCGCGGAATCCGCTCAATACGCCCGCGTTTATTCTCTCCATGACAAGAAGCCATGATTTTGCGGGGAGAACGGAGAGATGCGAGTCGGAATTGAATTTTGTTTTTCGAGAATGTCTACGATTTTCAGATGTGAATTTTAATTTACGAATTTTCGCGCGCGCTATTGATTCGTCGGTCTATGTTTTTCATACATATCAAGTTATTTTGTATTGACATTCTAAATTAATCTTTTCGTTATTGTCATTTGACCGGTCTGTAGTCTAATGGTTAACACTTCGGACTCGAAATGGAAGGTTGTGGGTTCGAATACCGGAGGAGCACACAAAATATACCATTTACATTTTCAAATATGTTCTTCGCAGGGTTAAAAAAATCATAAATCTTTATCCTGACCGGTCATCAAAGGTCCACCCAACCTTGTCATCCAGAAACTAGCTCTTGCTTGAAAATTGTCACTTTGTAGCAACGACAGCTTGTAGAATGCTTTCATTCCATGCCGGGAGCAAGTTTCGATCCCCACACTGAGTGTCAGAAATGATTTTCCGTTTCGGTGTCCATTTCAAAATAAATACCTGTAAGGTGTACTCAGCCTTCACAAGGTATAAGATCCAGCCACGCCAGGAGCTGGTAAACCCCCGATTCAACTAAAAGTGTTGGTGTGAGGCCGGCTTTCTTACCCGTACAAATAAATAGGTCCCGAATCACCACATGCGACCCCTCCGGGGCTAACACTGGAAATAATTTATGCTATATATATATATTTTTGAAATCCTGTGCGGGAGACTCCCTAGATTCTAGAGACTCTAGGGGTCTATAACACTGCCGCAGAGATGTACGAGCTTGGTCGTCGCTACAAAGCGCCAATACTCAAGCAAGAACCAGTTGCTGTAAGGCTGGATGGACCGTTAGTGACCGGTCTTTCTCAACACCTCTGCCCCACTTCTACATGTGTCATAGACCCCTAGAGTCTCTGAAACCTAGGGAGTCTCCCACACAGAATTTCTTAAAAAAAAAAAAACAAAATGAAAAAAAAAACAATATTGAGTCAAATGATAATCTCATTTCTCTAAATATCATTAGTGTGCTCGTTGTCAAAGGCGTCTCATTTCTTTTAATACATTAGGAGAGCTGGTGAGCGCTCCAGAATTTTTCCTTTATCCCAAGTGATTTTCGTTTCCCGCGCAAACTTCCACAGAAAGAGCTTCCTTTAAAGATTTAAAACGCGAAAGTATGATACCATTATCATTATCTTTCTTCAAATGTTTGCTTATTTCGTTTCATCTCGCGAAGTAGACAGACTGCTGGCAACAATGAAACTCCTGAAAGAGCTCGCATAAATATTTCAGGAGGTGGCTGAAGTGGCTCTGCTTGGCATGCATTTGGTTTGTAAATCATCGTGGTGTTGTGCGTATTAATGTTGCAAAATCTTCAAGAAGCTTTTTGCAAAATATAATTAATTGATTAATAAGTTTCCGTTTGATTCCTCAAAGAGAAATAATTATTTTTATTCGTTGATACTTATGCTAAAGCTCAATAATAAATAATGCATTTGAGATCTGAAAGGGAAAATAATTTATTATAAATATTTAAAAATATAAATGGTAAAACATTGTTTTAATTCACTTTATTTTATTTTAAATAAAGTGAATAAAAACAATGTTTTACCATTTATATTTTTAAATATTTATAAAAATGGACTTTCACTGTGTTAACAGATCAACACTAAAAAATATTATAATTTATTATGTTTAATTATACATAGGTATGTACTTGCAGTTATCCAATATTTGCACTATTTTGAATTTCTTGAATTTTTTTTTTAATTGAAGTTTTAACTAGAATTGTTAAATCTTTAGTTATTCAAATACTGTTTTATTTTCACTCTTTATTATTTAGTTATTTGGACACAAACGTTTTCGACTACACAGTAATCATCATCAGGTAAAAAAAAAAAACTTTTTTTTGTGAAAATAAAACAGTGTTTGAATAACTAAAGATAAGATGAATTTTCAGTGTTAATGCATCAACCATCCAAATTGTTTAATATTATTTATTAAGTAAAAATGCTTCATATATATGGTAAATCCTAAAAAATATTTTAATATTTAGTTTTTCTTATTCATAACTAATGTGTGCTGATACAAAACACCTTAATAGAGATTTATAATTTAAAAAAAAAAATGGAAAAAACTGTCGTTTTCTCAATTTATGCACAATATACAAGTTCAAACGAATTTCATGATTTATATTAATTAATGAAATATCCAGGTGAATTATTTATATCCGATATTTTTGTGTGAATCACACCTCAAGAGCTCTCTGCAAGCTTAGCTGCCACTATAGAAAGCGTCAATTCACAAGTTAGACTCAGTTTTTGTATTGATGAACCTTTGGTGACCGGTCTTTTGAAAAGACTTATGAATCTCTCAACTTCTGCAATGATTGTAATTGAAGATTTTTTAGCTTCGAACATTCCAAACTTACGATTCCGTAACGTTAACCATTAGACTATGGACCGGTAATCAAAATGAAAAAAAAAAAAAAAAATATATATTACACCTCAGGTATACATTTAAAATGAAAAGCATTAAATAACCCATCGTTGTGTATTCCTTTTAAATGTAAATGAAAACATGCCAATTTTTTTTTCTCCTCCGAGCCGAGCATTGCGGTTTTTGGCTCGCTCCCCATCCCCCCTCCTTATCCCTCTCTTGGTTCTAGACGTTTCCAGCGCTTCAGCATTTTCTCAGAGCCCGTCCTTTGTGCATCTTGGGCCATGTAGATGCACGTACCTACACGTTTGTGGGCGCAGGATCTCCTTGCAGTGACGGGATACAGATTGAATCTTAATATTATATTTCAATCTCCGATAAAAATGCCCTGCTTGCAAATACCTTTGGAGACAGGTAAATGCAATGTTTTTTATTAGATTTTTGTACTCAGACTGAATCAAGGTATTTTTGATGAATTGCATACAACTATATGAGTATTGAGTAACTCTTAAGATAAATAACTTATTATTTTTTTTGAGAATAAATAAATTACTAGGAATAAATACATAATTTTGTGAGCACTTTTTTGTGTGAATCATACCTCAAAAGTTACATGCAAGCTTTGGTTTTGTTATAGAAAGTGCTAATTAACAAGCAAGTTACAGTTTCTGTAAGCCTTTTTTAATCCAAAAGTACAGAGAATTATTTAGGTGTTTTTCTAGTATTTCATATTTTTTTGCTTATAAAAATAACGATAAAACTATGTGACGCACCAAATTCAGTAAATAAACTTATTCACGGTTATGCTAACTCCATTTTTTATAAGCTTTCTTCATCACCTTTGTGTGATTAGTTTAATGAAATTTTTTATTTTATATCCCAAATAAAAATAAAGATTTAAAAACGAGAAAAAAATTATATTAGTAATTCGTTTTTGAACATGGTTGTACCTAGTCGCTTTAATTTTTTTTCTTCTACATATTTTTGTATATCTAGAGAGGTAGACTTTAATTCGATGGCTGTGTGGCAAAACCAGCTACGCCACTGACGCTTTGGCAGTTAGAAGAACGTAATGCTATTGTTGCAGATCTTGTTGATGAGGTTTTTTCAGGAGAAATAGTTACGTTAACGAGTCGTGTCGGCGATGCTCGGGAACGTTCGTGCCTGTTCGGGCGCCGGGCCGAGACTTGTAATTTGTGTGAGACGCTAATGTACTAGGCATTTTAATTCTGTGCTGAAAAACCTCTTTGATGTTCAACACTTGTGAATATAAAAATGTCTAGACTTTGGAGAGAAACGTAGTGTTTTTGTGTTGAGGACATGTCTGCTCCGGAATGTCGTTGTTTTGGGGAAAATAGCCATCTTGGTTTTCAGCTTTGTAAACCTTGTTCAGTAATTAACTTAACCTTACTTTTTTGTGCAATTTTCTTTTAAGTTCAAATGTGTTACAAACCCGTAAGTATGATAGCTCCAGACACCCTTTTTGGGATGCTTTTTTTCTTCAGTCTTTAAACAGTCATTCTTAAATATAAAACAATCAAACATTTATTTTCATACTTTTGAAACAATTTTTGTGACAACATGAAGATACATTTGTAGCATTCATACTGGGCTTTTCCTGCCAAAATACCGACTCTGATTCTTTAAATAAGATGTTCTCCATTGACCTTGAGCCTGTCGTCCCTCAATTCTTCCCTGTATGATGTCTTGTTCAAGATAATATTTTTGATTTTCAGTGGAAACAATTTCTGGTATTTATACCGAAAATAACCTCGGCATTTGTACTCGATCCACTTAGAAGGTTTTAGGCATATGACGATATACCCACATTTTAAACATAGTGAACTTTTCTTTGAGGCATTGGGTTAGAGTCCACCCTTCCATGCAATAGAGTACACCTTGTCTTGTCTTGCATCCTGCCGCCATTCCTCTAGGGGTGGCCGATACCTCCACACAAGTGCCTCCACTTGACTCTGTCCTTAAATACTTCTTTCATCTCATCTAGTTTCATCACTCTTTTCATGCACGCTCTTCTCTTGTTTCCACTCTGTAGATGCCATTCATTCGCAATCTCACTTATCTGATCAATCCATTCTTTCCTAGGTCTTCCCCTTCCCTTGTACACCAATTCTAACAAAGTAAATTGAGACAGTTTCTTTGGTGAGCGCTGTTTTTTTGTGAATCAAACCTCAAAAGACCTTAAAGTTATATCTGTATAACGACAGACAGACAAGCTTTTAGTCGTTTTTAACATTAAAAAATCTTTCAAATGTAGACGAAGCAAATCCAGACATTAAATTATCAAATACTCAGTTTACTGAAGTACATACTTTTCAAATTATTATCAAAGTCGTTAGGTTATCTCATCAGGGTAAGGAAACTTAAAAAGCGCGCGGCGTCTCCACTCTCAAACGATACACAATGTTTATCTTTCATTTCGCTTTAAATTAAATAACCCGGGGCTGGTCGGCTTCCTTATCCACCCTCCCTCTGAGCTCAGGTGAGGTTGGCCACCTCTCTCGCTTCCATCATAATGTTTGCACGAAATCTGCCCACAACTTTGCATTAAATAACTCTGTGTGCATCTCGTATTTATGTTTAAAAGATTAATTAAAATGTATTCGGAGAATTAAATGAATGTAAACCTTGGTATTTTAAAAAGTAAGTTGAATGTGGGAGATTTTTTAATGTAAAATAAGAAAGCATATTTTTTATGGAAGTTCATGTCTTGTGGTTCTTGAAGTATGTGGGTTTAGTTTTCTTTACCTTTTAAATTATTAAATACTTAGAAAAATTTAAATAAATACAATATATTTGAATTAAATAAAATGAAATACTTGATGAATTCATATATCTTGAAAGATTAACCATCATTCAATTCTTTGACTTATGGGTTGATATGCAGCTGACCACCCATGCTGTAAAAATGGTTCACTTCGCCAATGTCACCCCTGTTACAGGGAAGGATGGCCAGAGTTGCAGGGCTTATGTTCATTTGAGATTGGGTTTTTATATTGTAGGTCCACATGCGGCATGTGTTAGCGCGAAATTATACATGTCTGCTTGTGGGAATACATTTAATATAAATCTTAAATGATATATATCTTTGCAGCTTAGATTAGATTAGAAAGAATACAAAGCTTTTTTATTTGAATAATTGTCATGAATGCCTTTAAGTGGTTTGTGTATTCATTTATAGACTGGAAACAAAGGAGATCAATCATTGTAGCACCGATAGACTGAGGATGTACCAAAGAGTCATTGAAAGGAGGATGCTGTGAATCAGCCTCAGTGACAGGATTCTCAAACAGAATCAGCAGTCCGCATGGTCTGCAAAAAGTGGCGGATAAAAAAGGCGCAGGTCATGTCGCAAGTCAGGACCATGACAGGTGGCCGAAAAGGATCGTCCAATGCTTATCCAGAATGTCCAAGTACGGTAGGCAGACCGCTACTCTGGCTGGATGACGTCAAAGGTATTGTGGGTCGGGGATGGTTGGAGAAGATTTGAGAAGGATATCTGTTCAGAATCGCTATTCTGCTGAATTCCTTACACTTTGGATATCGATTCAAGTCCATGGATAAAAAATCACAGTACACCTTATTTTTGGACACAAATCGCTATCTCGTCGCCTTAAGGTCGTAAAGAATTTAACGGAATAGCGTTCAGGAGATTTCCTTGAAAAAACCTGAGAAGAAGAAGACGAAAATATTAATTAATCAATACAGAACATAAAATGCATTTCTGCAAATATAAATGACAGGTTTCTTTATTGATGTAACAACTTTCATTTATGATACTATGTATATATGTTTGTCTAATAAAATAAAAAAAAATAAAAATAATAACTTTCATCGTATCATTATGTTATTCAAAAAATATTTTCAAAGAGTTAAATTATGTCTCTAATCTAAGTTGCGAAGATATGTAACATTGGGGATTCACATTATATACATTTTTACAAGCATACACGTACAAGTTTGCGTTTGTACATGCTGCATGTGAACCTACTACATAACAACCCAAAACTCAAATGAACATACACCCTGCAACTCTGTCTTCCCTGTAACAGGGGTGACATTGGCTGGGTGAAAGATTTTCTACAGGATGATTGGTCAGCCCGCATACCAACCTTTAAGCCAAGGAACGTACACAACAAATAACATTTTAGAAATAAACCAACAATATGTATAATATATAAACATTTAAAAGAAATACAAAATTGTAATTAAAAACTTAAAAATTTGAAAAACCCTAGCCCTAGCTGCTAACATTACAGATTAACCGCCATTTCTTTCTGTCCTAAAATACTTCTTTCATTTCATCCAGAGCATAACCAGAGTCGTATCATTATGTTATTCAAAAATATTTTCTAAGAATTCAATTATAATATGTCAGATCATAATATTCGAAATTTGCGGTGGCCCATTGCAGACTTCGCAATTCTCTGCTGATTTTGTCGACATGTGCAAGCAATGACACACAAAGTACATTATTCCGGCACAATAATACGGTCTTGCAGGATTTTTTCGACCCGGCGAAGGTCCCCCCAGTCTTTGTGGATAATTAAATTTCCACCCGGACCCGGGGGCGATGCTCCTAATTTTATTTCGGCCCGGCCTGTACCCCAAGTACAGTAAAATACGTTTAAACTCAACCAAAGCGTTTAACCAACAACGTAATGAAACTAAAACCATCACTAATGACGCTGCTCAAGTTTACATACATTTTTTAGTAAACGCTATGGCTGAGCTTAAACGTTGATGTACAGGGTGAGGCAGCATAATTTCCTTTTTCAAAACTTAATAAAACCATTTGTATGAGTCAGATTTTTTGAAATTTGTTGTTTATAATGTAGGCACATACCTAAAGTTGTGTTTATTTAGTTTTTGAAGATCGAATCAGGTAAGTGACGTCCCCCATTCTCCATACACTGAGTGAACCGATTTCTGGTGTTTGTAATGACTCTTGCCAGCATATGAGGCGTTATCATTGCAATTTCTTCCTGGATATTGGTCGTCAAAACTCGTAAAGTCCTTGGATGGTTCACATAAACAAGGTATATCAAAAAACCCTATAGAAAAAAATCACAAAGGGACAAATCGGGAGAGCGGGCCGGCCACTCAAAATCGCCCATAATTGAGATGAGGCGCTCTTTTCCTCACAACGCGATTATCTATCTCGTTCAGAAAGTTCCTGCACAATCTCTATTTTGTATGGATGAAAATGGAGATCATTATCAAGAATTTTCTTCACAGAACCATCGAAAAGTCCAAGGGCAGACGCATGTTTGCGCGCAGAACTCCGTGGTGATCGCAACATTGGAGCTCTCACTGACTCAATCTAATGGAACGAGGGACTGTAGTTCTTCGTTTTGTCACATTTGCCGTTTGTCTGAACGAAGTGACTTACATGAAAATTGATTCCGGTCGCGGACAGGGGCTAACGGGGCTAAATTAAAGCGATTTCGAAAGGCACGCTGGGTTGCGATCACAGAACATTCGTTAGAAAAGTTGGCTTCAACGGCAAACGCACGCTTCTCACTGTTCCAACGCATGATGGTGACTAAACTGTATCAGGACAAAACTTTATAGTTCTGCCTCTTAAACAAGACCACTAGTGCCCCGCTACGACATCAACCGACTGAATGACGTGCATTTAAAAAAAAGGAAATTATGCTTCCCCACCCTGTATATACTTGGTGTAGGTACTCGAGGGAAGAATGAGCAGAAATAGGCTTCACCCATTCATATGCGTGTAGCTAATATTGTATGCCAGGGCTTGAGTCACCCTTAGTAGCCTTTAGGTAGCAATGAAACTCACGCTTTTTGCAATTACCTTTTTTTTTTATTAATTCTGTTACTTTAAATGGAAACGAATGAATGAAAAAGCACTTATTTTAGTCGTCTATTTGCCCCGAGATTCATCACTCTAGCGATGTTCCCAGCTGTTTTCTCCATTGAATTACATGTGATATATGTGGTAATAATAACGTGTGTAAATTTAACGAAAATAGACAATATATATCTGTTTCAACCTGCTTACGAAAATGGTCACTAGTAAGAAAGAGAACAAACTTCACATCTGCATTTCTATGTGCACAAAAAAACTCGGACAAATGTAAACATGTTTCTAGAAAGGTGGCAGCATTGCCGCGTGTGCAATATGCCCGGAGAAGTCCGAACATAGTCGCATGCGGTATTAATCTTGTGATCGATAAAATTGACGAATTTTAAAGAAAAAAGGGATTATTTTATATATTATGGTATGTGTTATAATTGGTTGTCAAAAAAAAAATGGAAAAAGCAAGAAAACATAAAATTTGACCCGTAAAAAAAAGTTATGTATGACTACACAACTGCAAGTTTCTTTCCTCTATGTTATTACTCAATGGTTTTCCATATTTTTGGATGATCTTGTGGGAGGACGTCTGCAAGATGGGATTGTCCAAAGATCATCCATCCTGCAAACCTTCACCCCAATATTTAAAAAAAAATGCACAACGTTGAATAAACCCTTCTCATACTCTTGATGATCATTTAATTTTAATATCGTCTGTTATGATTGTTTAATACGAAGTCTTTTAATTTTACAAAAAAAATCATTTGTATATAAAAACAAACTTTTGTGAGCAAAATTATTATTATTTTAATATTTTTTGTATTATCTTATCTTGCGGCGTAGATTTTACAAATTTAGCATTCCTATACAATTATAGTGTTTATCTCTATGGGGTAATCGAAAGTAGTTGTATATTTTCTATCATGCAAATAAGAAGAAATCCTTGTCTTTTTTCTTGAACTCTTCGAAATTGTTTTGATCTATATTATTCCATAACTCATTGAATTTTGTTTTAATGATAATATTAAAGCAAACATGTTTATTATTCAGATGTGACGTCACAATATGTTAAATAACAAGAAAGTACCAACAAATTCAATTCTCTGTTATTATTATTATTATAATTCCTAGAGCTTTCCATACCATTTCATTTGTCACCGAAAAGCTGTTACCATGTACACAGTAGCATCAATATATTTCACAAGAGTAAAACATATTCGTAGTTCTACAAATATGTAACATCTATATATCTACCCCGAGTGTAAAATGTTTTCAGAAATACTTCACCATCGCGTTAATGCTGTAAAAAAATAAGCATTCATACATACAACAGTGCAACTATTGAGCGTTTTATTTTTGATACATTTTAGGATACTATTTAGGTACGCGATGGTTAAGTACTGACGAAATGTTTCATATTTGGTGTGAAGTCGGAATAATGCGAAGGGTAAGATTTTACAATAGGATTATTATCCTTGAGTTTCTTAACAAAACTGTATAATAATATTACTTGTAAATGTAAATTGTTATCGCCAGGTTAAATGCTTTGATTTTTAGTTTCTCGATCCGTAGCATTCTTCCTCTACATCTAGAAATCTACTCTTTAGGCTGACTAGTGACCACTCATACTGAAAAAATGGTTTATTTTTAGGTTTAAGTTGGAATTACGCTCGTTTGACATATTTACAATTACAACACAGTTACATTTTTTGATTCGGATATTAGACGACCCGTTATAAGAGAGCTTACATTATTCTCAACGTTTCGTTTAAGATGTAGCTAACGTCTTCAGGAGACTCCTCTTTGCACGAATTAGTTCATCGTCAGTCGTCGTGTATAGACGGTGTCTCCTGAAGAAGTTAGCTACGTCGCTAAAAAAACGCTGAAAATAATGTAAGTTCTCTTATAGCGCTTCGTCTAATGTTTCACTTTTTTTGTACGCAGACAGCATGTGTAAACGTGAGCTCGGACGAATCTGCTTGTGGGCGTGCACTTAACATGAATCTTTGGATTATTGAAATTAAAAAAAAATGTTTCATTTGGAGGACAATTTCTAAATAATGATACATTTGCTATGGTAAAAAAAGAAATTGGAATAAAATCGAGGGGAAAAAGGGAGATTTTTTATCTTTTGGAATGGAATTTCCATGAGGGTGTAAACCATTGAATGTACATAACTGACACATGATTTTGCCGCCAGAATTTCTGCTATAAGTCACGAATTCTCCCCAGATTGAGTGGTTCTAATATCATAAGTGTATTTCGGCTTTATCCTACATGAAATAAAACGAGGGACGCTTTGTACTTCATCCCCTTTGAGCATTTTTTTCGACACAATATCTATTTAGGTACTTTGGTAAATAAGTACGTATACAGGGATTTTGACACGTATCTTTTATCATGGACGATATTATCTACACGTTTGGGATACATTTTACATTTATTTACTACGACTAATATTATAATATTGTCGGCGCTATGGCCATTCAATCAAGACGGAAAACTTTGTCCAGCGAGTTTGAAATAAAAACAATGATATTTCAATATCCGTTGATAGCTCTAACCCTGGTTCAACAGATGTCATCGCAACGACTAGCGGCAAACAAGCAAAGGCTCTTGAGGTG
Source organism: Agapetus fuscipes (assembly GCA_951799405.1). Classification (NCBI taxonomy): domain Eukaryota; kingdom Metazoa; phylum Arthropoda; class Insecta; order Trichoptera; family Glossosomatidae; genus Agapetus; species Agapetus fuscipes. Next base: position 2,189,899 of record OX637340.1, on the reverse strand, counting down.
TATTCTTCAGAGGCCAAGAAAGTACTCAGGACCTCTTTATTTCAATTGATTACTTTAAAAAATCAAATAAATAATACGGAAATATAATTCGAGCTTTATATCTTCATACCTACTTTAAAATCTAAAGTTAATTTTAGGATACGTTTTAAATGCGAATCGTTTAGAATCAAAGACGGAAATTTAGACGGTTATTTTGAAAATGACATTTATATATGGAAATGATCAAAAAACCATTTCTCGTTATTCTATCTTTTTATCTTACTCCCGAAAAATTCTAGATTGTCGCCCATGATTCTGTACGGCTCATTTGAGTGAGGCATACAAAAATTTACTACCCAATTTCGTACATTTGTACAATACACGTGTACGTAGGTAGTGTATTCCTTTTTTCAGGTCGTGTTTCACATACGTTCCGTATTCCCGTCTGTCTGTATGCGGATCGTAAAGCCGAGAACTCAGTTATTTATAAGGTAAACTCGGATACACTCCCGCCAAGTCTTTTCTTAGTGGCCTTGTGCTACAATGATGAGACACGAGGTACCTGCCTACAAGCTTTCATATTTTATTTCGCACAAATTTGCACAAGTGTATGTTTGTGCCATCCTCTCTTCTCTTAGCATATTGAAAACGTGGATAATTCAGGTGTGTGTTGGCAGATAAAGAATATTAAATTTTACCTGTGTTTTCTGTCATTTCTGTGAGACTTTTCTATGAAAGATTTGGAGGTTAGAATTGTGTGGAGGACCTGTAATGAATCATCAGAGAAAATACAGTTGTAGTAAAGAATTAGGAGATAATCAAGGCTGTGGGAAGACCCAGATTAAGATGGCTGGACGCATAACAAGTGCTGTTTGAAGAGGGCGTTGGACAGCCAGCGCTAGCTGTGGTTGATCAAGGCAGCTCATATACCTACCTTTTTGCCAAGCCAGTAATGATAGTACTTGTTAGTTTATAGTCTTTTGTATCGAGGTGACTCTTCAAAATATATTTCTCTTATGATGTCTGAAATATGGTCTGTCAAGATGTTTTGATGTGATAAACAAAAGGTTATATGTGTCAATTATGTTTCAAACATTGGTAACGAAAGTATTTTCAACAGAAACTTCGTAAGTAAAATGGACGAGTCCAAAATTTCATACATAAGACTTAGAGCCCGACAAGTGGGAACGGGCTCTTACTTATTACCACAGGGCATCACTTCTCTAGAAGGCAACCAAAAAGATGAACGACTGGCTTGAACATCAGCTTTGAAAGAAGTAAAATGACTGACAGTGAATAAAAAATCTACAATAACTTTTGCACACAAAATTCTAATGTGCGTAGTTAAGTGAGACATTTTAAAGGCACATTTGCAATCTAAGTTATTTAAGATTCATGCTACATGCATTCCCACAAGCAGACACGTGAAAATTTTTGCTTACACATGCCGCAGGTCGACTTACAACATGAAACCCAATCTCAAATGAACAAAAGCCCTGGAACACTTGCCGACCTTCCCTGAAACAAGGGTGACATTGCAAAGTGAATAATTATTTACACTGTTTGAGTGGTCAGTCTCATTCCAACATATTGGTCAAGAAACACATATAATTAATTATTAAGGAGCACAAGTAGTAACGAACATAATAAAGGATAAAAAAAATGTGTTCCAGAAGTTAAGAATTGCTGATTATTATTTATTGCTGCCTTTCCATGAAACTTGAATGGAATTGTGTACAGTTTTTTATAGTTATTATTTATGAAATTTTTCAATGCCTGTGCAAGATATTGATTAGAACAGAAGAAGAAAGATGAATGAACGAGAGGGTAAGATTGATGTGAAACAATTTGAAATGCAACATTTCCCGCCTGTCAGAGAACAGCTCCAATGATTTGAAAAAATCGTGGATAAACATAAGGTGGGCCAGCACCCCTCCATTGTAGACGCATTAGAAGGGCAATAGTAAATATTGAATCCATTCTCTCCTATGCAGGTTTATGAAGCGTAAAATGAGTTGCCGAGAGTGAATTTTGATTCTCCCCATCGGGGGATAAAGGGCGTTATTGTAACATGCAATAAGGGCACTTGTCCCATCCACTCATGTGCAATAATAACTTCTAGAGAGGAGATGTTTTCATAAATGAATTTACATACATATATGAAAGGAGAGTTGTAATGGAGTTTTTTTTTGTGTAGATATTTATCATATGACTATATTACAGATTGATTTGAGCTCTCATATGATGGAAAAAAGGAATGAAAAAATTGAATTGTTAAAAAAAAAAACGAATTTAATCTGAACTAGACCGTTTTTAAATCCATTTAAAACACTGCTTTTCATTTGACTAATACAATGTTTGTAAAGGCCAAAAAGATAATGGAGAAGTGCAAATTAAATACCAATTTTTTTTTTTGCGTTGTTAGTGAATTACGCCGGATTTGGGAATCGGTTCAGGTGTTTTATTCCATCTTAGAATAACACGTCTTAAATTATATTTCCTTTGAATACTCAGGAATCTTTATTAAGCGAATCCAATTACACACTTTTTTCCACGAGGAATATTTATTGCTAAATACTGATTTTACGAAAAGTGCGGAAAAGAAGATCGAATTTTTCAACGTCGTCTCTTCAGCACCAAACATGATGTACCGATGAAGTCGGATTCAAATCCGACTTCATCGGTTTAAGTTTTTTTTATGTACGTAGGTTTTTTTTATATTTTGTAGGTACTTAATGGATGGTATTATTTGTTTATTTCAAAAATGTAATTTGTCGCGTACGTTGCTTGACTTATAGGTTGGTATGCGGCTGACCACCCATGCTGTAAAAATGCATGGTATTATTTGTTTATTTCAAAAATGTAATTTGTTGTGTATGTTGCTTGACTTATAGGTTGGTATGCGGCTGAACACCCATGCTGTAAAATATGATTCACTTTTCAAATGTCACTCCTGTTTCATGGAAGGACGGCAAGAGTTGCTGGGTGTATGTCCATTTGAGATTTGGGTTTTTATGTTGTAGGTTCACATGCGGCATGTGCAAGCGCGAACTTGTGCGTGTCTGTTTGTGGGAATGCATGTAATGTGAATATCCAAGATAACATATCTTTTCAACTTAGATTAGATTAAAGAGACAGAAGGAAGTAGGAAACAGTTCGCTCCCCCAGTTCTTGTTTAACGTATACGCCAATCTTGTCAAATATGACTTTTTCATGCAGTTGTCTTATGAATCAAATTCTACGCAATCTGAGCTAAGAAAAATCGTAAAACTCGATAATGTGAGAGTTCTTTTAAATATTTTTTAAATAAATTTCTTGTTTTCATAAGACACATTGGTCCAGTACACATGCAAACATTGCTCATGTAAAATTTTCTCAATGGCGTATACGATAAACAAGAACTAAGGCAGCGAGTTGTCAACATTAACATGAAGTTGGTTGCAAATACCATAGACAAAAGTACAAACGTATCATTGGTAGATAAAACTGTGAAGATTTAATAATCTTCACAGTAATGTACATTCAACTAACGATTGTAAAACTGATAATTTTGTCAAAATATTTACTCTTTCTGCAGCGTAATTTCGTGTAACTTAGTACATACTGGTACCTGTGTGGCTGCACAATTTTCGTTAGCGGTAAACACAGCCCCCTTACTTAATGATTTTCCTTGCCTGATGTTTTTTTCCTTGCAAGATTCCCCGTATTATCATCAGAGAGTACGAAGACTGGTTGACACTGTGCTAAGTACTGGCAATAGTGAGGCAGTAAGTGATGGCGATAACCTCCATTTTCAGGATAGGTACTGTTTTAATTTTAGTTGAGGCTTTCTTTTAATTAAACTGCAATTATTCATTTAAAAAGAATTAATTTTACACGATTTGGTTCACAATTTACAATGTTCTGACTTGTAGCACTTGCTTTATCGACTTCACGGCTCAGTGTTTCAATCGATACTCTAGCCTGCACACAGTTGCGGCTTACATTTATATACGTTTATACGGGCGTTTCTCGACTGTTCTCGATTTATTGAACATAGTGGATAATTCCAATACCAGGGCGTTATTCCAATACGCTCGTTATAATACGATGATAGGGCGGAGAATCAGACTGTCTGGCACAAAGTGGAGGAGTGTCCCACAAAAAAACCCTCCTGGTCTGAAAGATCGTCATGAAGCTACGCCAAGAGCAGTGCAGTTGATGGAAGATTTGTTCTTCATCTCTGACGCAGTTCAATGGATAAGAATTGCAGCGCTTGCCATCCATACTATAAACTGTTTTTGCAAATTGTAGAGTCGCAAAAAATCCGGTCGATAGCTCAGTAGGTAGAGTGCTTGCATTTCATGCCGAGACCTCGGGATCGAATCCCAACGAAAGCGTAAGAGATGATTTTCCATTTCAGTGTTTATTTCAAAATCCAAAGTAAAATACCGGCAAGACTTATTCAGCCTTCAAAAGAAATGAGCACCAGCCCCCGCGGTAGCTGGGAACTTCCCACTTTAACTGAAGAAGTTGGCGTAGAGCCGGCTCCCTTCCCTGTGAAAATCAATAGGTTCCACTTGCCACATCCAAAATCCTTTGAGGATAACGCGAAAAGAAAGTAACAAAATATGTTAAGCTTAATTACGTTGCGTTGCGTAGGGTCAATAAGAGCGAAATACTAGTAGTGTTTAAATGATTTAAGTAATATTATCAGTAATGAGGACCGGTCCGTAGCTCAGTGGTAACACTGCGGACTCTGAATGGGAAGGTTGTGGGTTCGATTCCCGGCGGAGCACAAAATATATACCATTTATATTTTCAAATTTGCTCTTTGCTGGGCTGAAAAATTCATAAACCTTTACCAAAGACCGGTCACTGAAAGGTCCATCCAACCTTACAACAACTGGGTCTTGCTTGAGAATTGGCGCTTTGTAGCGACGACGATCAAGCTCGTAAAAAGGTCCAACCAGCCCCCCCGGGAGCTGGGAAACCCCCACTTCAACTGAAAGTGGTTGTTGTGAGGCCGGCCCCCTTACCTGTAAAAATAAATAGGTCCCGAAGCGCCACATGTGACCCCTTCGGAGATAACGCAGGCAAGAAGTTACACTATATGTGTAGCTTAGTTGCGTTTTAATGAAAAAAACAGGATCAACTCACGAATCCATTGAAAATGCGCACTGCTATAACCAATAAAACCCATGATAAATTCAAGTCTCATAAAATTTATCAAGACAATTGTAAATTAACAATAATCAAAACTGTAAAAATACTGTAAAAAATGGTTCACTTTGTCAATGTCACCCCTATTTAAGGGAAGATCGGCAAAAGTTGTGGGGCTTATGTTCATTTGAGGTTTGGATTTATTTGTAAGAACACATTCAGCATTTGTAAGCGCAAACTACACGTGTTGGTTTGTGGGCATACACCTGAGAGTCTTAAAGGAATATATCCTTGCAACTTAGATTATAGATTATAGAAAGCTAGTGGCGTAGACAGTGATACGATATTTCTTGCACATGTCTTGCGCATATTGAATCTTCATGTGCATTGTCTTTAAGGAGTCGGGGGGTGGAATGCTATTTATTCGAGCGGTAAATGCGCAATTGGGGTAGGTCGGGCGTGGACCTGGTGGGGTGGGGGGAGGGTCATTAGGCGCTTAGTCCCTCCCCCTCCCTACCCCCATACAATAACCATCGGGAGCCCACCTCCCCGCGCAAAACAAGCCCACTCCCTACAGGATTACCTGAACATGGAACCGAATGCCTACCCCTAGATATGAATATTCAAAAATATGTGCGTTGAAATTTGCATAGTGGCTTGATTGAAAATTGATTTAAGTATTGATGAGGTACGAATTGATATGTGATGTTCCTCCTGCGAAGAGCTCAAAAGAATTGCAGCGTATATGAAAGAATGGAGAAAATGTATAAGAGTAGGTATGGTTACAATAAAAGTACATAGGAGCTGAAAATTTATAGGTTTTAAGCTTAGGAAGGAAGAACACGGGAAAATGTTTCATTCAATCTCTCTATTACATAATATTATTACACATATGATCATGTAATCAAAAGGTCCATCCAGCCTTACAGCAACTGGGTCTTGCTTGAGAATTGGCGCTTTCTACAGCGACGACCAAGCTCGCAGAGGGCTCTTGAGGTGTGATACACATAAAAACAGTGCTCACCAAATAAATCAGCCTTTTTTTTTTTTTTAATTGAGTACTATTACTATTGAGTACACGTAATCATTCATTAATATCGGTGTTTTGGCTGAGCGGATAAAAAAGTGAAATTTAATCGCCATGTTAGAAATAAAACAACGCTGGTTCTTTCAAATTCATTCAAACCAAAAATCTAAAAAATACGTCATCTAACGCAACACAAACGAAACTAATTTACGCATATAGTGCAACTTCTTGTTGCGTTATCTCCGAAGGGTTTCACATGAGGAAAGTGGAACCTATTATTTTTACAGGTAATGGGGCTGGAATTACGCCAACCGCTTCAGTTGAAATGGGGCTTTCACAGCTCCCGAGGGGTCTGGTACTCATTTCTTGTGAAGGCTGAGTAAACCTTACCGTTATTTAATTTTAGGTTTTGAAATAAACACCGAAACAACAAATCATTTCAGACGGTGGGATTTGAACTCGATATCTCTGCATGGAATGCAAGCACTCTAACTACTGAGCTATCGATCGGACAGCATACTATTTTTCTGTATTTTCTACTTTTTTATAGCTATTCTAGAATAAGTGCAGCAACAGTAAATATACAGTATTTTATGGTCCACCTTCCGCCAAGAAGTTCAAAAAATTACAAGCTCAGCACCTTTGCAGTAGAGAAACCTGTCATTCCACACTATTTGAAAGAGAAAATTATTTTAGACACCTCTCGTACTACAATCCAAAGCTTCCTACACATAAAATGAACGGTTCGTTGAGCTATCAAAATAACGCATTTTATAAAATTTCACATTTCCTTCGTAAAATAAATCCTTATATTTATAATCTAATTATAAAATCCTTATTTATCCGTGAAAATAAACAGTGTTTTTAATTCATCAAAAAAATTATAAAATTAAACCTTATATTAATATTTAAAAACTGTTTTTTTTTCGTTTTAATTTATTAAAAACATTATTTCAAACTGACAATATATTATATGTAACTAGATTCCTTGACTTATAGGTTGGTATGAAGCTGACCACCCATACTGTACCAAATGGTTAACTTTGCCAATGTCACCCCTGTTTCAGGGAAGGTCGGCAAGAGTTGCAGGGCTTATGTTCATTTGAGATTGGGTTTTTTATACTGTAGGTCCACGTGCGGCATGTGTGAGCGAAATTATGCGTGTCTGCACAAATATTTATGGAAAAATCACATAAATTTTAACATTTTTTTGTTGAATGATAAAATTCAGAATGAAAACTGATGGAACTGAAAATATAAGAGCTATAGAGAAACTAGTACGGAAATTCAAGGCGTCAATAATAATCCTCTCGCAGACGCCACAAAACATAATAAATTAATAAACTTTTATGAAATTTTGAAACAATGTGCGACAAATAAAGCAGTATAGGGGTGGAGGGTAGAAGCAGGGAGGGTGAGCGTAGTAGCTCATATGCGAGCGCATTTGAAGGGTGAAGGAAAGAGGCTGGCTAGTCGAATTTAATTTTAATAAATTCCATGATTGTTTCATTTTTTTTAAATATAGGTGTCTAATTGACTTTTGTATTTGAGGTGGTTAGTCTCATGCCAAATTTGATGAGCGTAATTGATAGAAAAAGTGATTCTAATCTAATCTCATCTAAGTTGCAAAGATATGTAACATTGAGGATTCACAATCACATAACATGCATTTTTACAAGCAGACACATACAAGTTTGCACTTGTAAATGCCGCATGTGAACCTACAACATAAAAATCCAAATCTCGAATGGATATACACCCTGCAGCTCTTTCAATCATTTTCTACAGCATGAGTGGTCACCCTTACACAAACATTTGTATTGGTATGCTTATTAATTTGCAGATATTAAAATATCAAAAAAAAAAAATCAGGAACAGAGTGTCTTGGAAGATTGTGAGACGGGAAATTCCGAATCTTTAAGGATTTTTTTCCAACTTTCATAAGGTGGTTTCTCACTGCTTTTCCAATTCAATGTCATTACCCATGCTATAAATAAATTCATTTTCTGTTATAGACACTTTTTTGCTTTAAAAACTAGTGGGAGTCCCGTGGAGTTTGTAGAGCCTTTAGTTTGAACACTTCCCTTGTTAGATTGAACGGTGAGAAGGCCCAGACTGAGATGGTGAAGTGAAGTGAAGGAAAACGGCGTCGTCATCATATTTCCTCGGAATGCTATCAACTTTATTCTTTTGATGCTCCTTCACTTCATATATCACCTGAGATTCAAGTATTATTCGCCTCCAGTTTATCCATCCCGTTTCACTACGTCTTTCCACTTTTCTTTCAATTGACAGTCTTTCTCAGTCCACTCCTAGACGTACACTTCCTCCAATCCTCTCTATTTTGCTGCTGTTTTCAGCCATCCCCTCCTTGCAGTTCTTTTGAGCTCATCCACTCACCTCAGTTGGGGTCTTCTCACTCTCTGCTTGAACATTCTAGGCCGCCACTGGACGATCTTTTTAGCCACGTCCTGTCATGGTCCTGCCTTGCGACGTGACCAGTCCAGTGCCACTTTAAGCAGGACACTCGCTGTATGACATCAGTGACACCAGGGCTGGAAGCCTCATCCCCACGGTAAATCTTACCCACCGAATATCGGTAATATCTATATGAAGACTAATCAGCTGTTCACTTGCGGTCATCTTGGATTGACAGGCCTTCATACGAATATAATCGATACTCGGTAGGTAAAAATTACAGTGTAGATGAGACTTCCAGTCCAGCCAAGCGCCACTTTAAGCAGGCCACTCGCTGTATGACATCAGTGCTTGAAATACTTAGCAAATATTTAACAATATTTTGACTGTGCCTCGTGCTAGCTTCCACCCTTCATTTGTGCGGGTCTTACACCGTAGACCTCCTTAGCAGCGAGCTGGGATAATACCCCGGTGGGCCTGCGCCGCTTGCCGGGCGCGCAAGACAAACTTTGATGAGATTTGGGGCCTCCAGGTAATTAATACCCTGTTAATACATATAAGAAATTAATGCAAGGTAAATGCCTCGCCCTATAATTGAATTTAAAAATAATGTTGGCAATATTATGGCTTGTTGAAAGTTGAGAGTAATGTGAGATTTTTGGGTAGAAAATGAGAATTACAAATGCAATGGATGCAACTGTAACTTTGTTATCATTGTGCTAAGGGTAGCGAAAGTTTCTGCAGAGTTGCCTTCTGTTCTTCTTATCCTTGCATATCTCTTTCTATTTATTTATATCATACAGTATTCCTTGACTTATAGGTTGGTATGAGGCTGACCACCCATACTGTAAAAAATGGTTCACTTTGCCAATGTCACCCCTGTTTCAGGGAATGTCGGCAAGAGTTGCAGGGCTTATGTTAATTTGAGGTTTGGATTTTATTTGTAAGTACACAATCAGCATTTGTAAGCGCGAATTACACGTGTTTGTTTGTGGGCATACATTTGAGAGCTTTGAATGAATATATCCTTGCAACTTAGATTATAGATTATAGACTATATTATAGATGAAGTTATATTTTTTCGGTATTTCTCTACAAATTTCCTTTGGATATTAGATATGAGATCTTGTTATCGTATTTTAAGATAAATTGTATTTTTGTAATTTTGTATTGCAGCACTTTCATTCCTCTAGAAACCCTTTCTGTTTTATTTTATGAACAAACAAATAAGTAAAAATGTATCTAAACTTTGTCAGTCTTTTATCATCCATTTTATTTACGTAAACCAACCATCTCATCACATTCTTATGTACATTTACTTTCACATTCCCTTCAACTTGCATGTCCTTTTACACATTAATTCTTCACTCTATTTCTAAGACTTTTTCCTGTGATATTCCTCAAAGATAAAATTTCTTACGTGGACACCTTACTCATTTTAATTTTTATAGTAACTGTACCGTTAATTTGCTATTTCCTAGCCGACGTTTCGGATCGGTATCACGATCCTTCATCAGGGTGGTCCTTCTGTGTGTAGGGTTGGCCTTCGACTGATTTGTGATGTGTTTTGTTGCGGGTCAGTGCTGGGCGGGTTGAGAAGGGGGGGGGGGGCTGCATTTCTCTTTTCTTTAGTCTTGTTGTCATGCGATGCAGTTGCTTATCAACATGTATAATATCCGTGAAAAGTTAAAATTAAACATATTTATATATATTTAAATATATACAAACTTACTTATTTTGCTGTCACTCATAGTCCATACTTCATTTCTATTATTTTCTCCGGTTGACTTGTACCCACTTACCTTTCGATATCAAGTCCGTGGCATTATCCACTGAATAACGACCGGCCATGTAAAAAACGAGTAATAGGTCTGCAGTGGGATTTGGAGTGGGACCCAGAATCGTGATGGTTCAATCAGTATATAGGGAGTCATAAATCTTACTGGCCAGTCCCGGAACGATAAACCCAGTGGACGTCAGCGTATTTATTTGGACCTCTACAAAACTTTATTTGACCATTGCGTATACCAAAAAATTGTATCGATAATAAACAGCGCCTTCAAAGAGCTTTAAAGCTTTCATACATATTTGGTAAAACGCTATTATATAGTTTATTACTTTGGGGACTAGATCCGTGGGTTGAAAAATATGCAAACACTTCAAAAAGGACACTCGTGGCCTAGTTTTGTTGTTACCTATATTATAAACTATCGATACAGAAACACGCAGGGTGTTGGGAATCAAAAAAAGACAATTTGGATGATCAAAATTGGAAACATTTTGATCAGATACATGCACACTATTTTTTCAAACCGAAAATAGTTACACTGAAGTAAGTAGGTATGTGGAAAATTTAATCATGTTTTTAACTGTTGTTTTTTTCGTAAATATACAAAATTGTGTAATATTTTTAATATATGGCTTACGAGAATATCTTGATATTAAGGATTCATATTTAATGTACGCCTTCAGGTGTAAGGTAAGTGAAAAAACACGTTATACGTGAAAGTTCCTTGCTTGCACATGTACCAAAAAAATCTCAAAAGAACATTCAAGTTGGAGCTCTTGCCGCCCTTCCCTGAAACAGGGGGGACATTTGCAAGTAGAGCAACCCTTTAATAGTATTGGTGGTTAGAATCTACCAACCTACGCTTGTGATTATATACGACTCGTGTGTTGGTTAATATTTTTTGACTTCCTACACATAAATATTTAGGTAGGTAGATTTAACATTTGTAGTTGATGGGAGCTGTATAAAAGTAGGATTAATTATTATAAGTACCTAGGTTAAAGAGATATTATAAGAAAGTAACTAGCAATCATCACCATTATGTACTCAAAGCTTTTGGAAGACCGTTCTTTCGAAGGTTCTAGCAAAATTGGCTTCTAGTAACTACTATCGCTGGAGTATAAAAAGTAGCGAACGGCTTGCAGGAGACAGTCTTCATACGACACTCTACTTTTAAGCACAAAATACAGTATAAGTGAACACAAACCATCTGTGAAATAAGTGTAAATTGCTAAATAAATGTAAACAATTAATATATAACTGTAAAAATAAATCTAAGTTTGTTTAATTTGAAGACTATTTTAACCCTAAAAACATTACAATATGATTTGAGTTTACTCGTTCGTACTTTTAATATAAATGTACTACTTCAAATGCATTACAGATACTTTACTAACGGTGAATCCAGGTCATAGAGTTTTCTATTCATGCGCCGTCCTGCCAACAAATGGCTGTGAAGGGTCTTGGAGAATTTTCAAAACGTGAGAGCCAGTCGGAGCCAGCGGTCACTTGCCAAGAATGAAATCAAAAAGAGCCACTCAATACTAGGAAACACATTGCACATTTTTGTATGGAACATTTTTACGATGTATTGAATTGTTGAAAATACTGTTATGATTTTTGTAAATTAATAATTTCAGTTTAATTAAAAGAGAACCCCAGTAAAATCGTAACAATACAAGCTTACATAATAATATAATTCATGCCAAATACTAACACACTCTTATTCTTCTTTTGGTGCGATTTCTAACAAAGATCGGAGGTCATCATGGCTATTTTCACCTTGGATGCTGCGGCTCGAATTAGGGATTTGGTGCTTTTGTTGAACTACTCTCGCAGGTTTTTCAGCCGCTAAGTCCTTCGGCGCCCCTGAGATCTTCTCGCTTTAATCGTTCACTCTATGATAACGTCGAGAAGGTGGTATTTCTCTTTTTCATATGACTAAAGTACATCAGCTTTCTCTGCTTAATGGTTGTCTTTTGGTGCGCATATATGTCGGAGGACTTCTTCATTGTTGACCCGATCACGCCAGACACACATCTCGAACGCTTCAATTCGTCTCCCAGTTCCCGTGTGAGTGTCCATCCCTCCATGCTACTCTATGTAGAGCAATTGGGAAGACATAGTCCATACACTCATAAATCTAATTTTTTGAATGAAATAACTGCTATGATTTGCTTTACTGAATGACTGGTATTCCAAAATCTCTCTTCTTTATCAGACCATATTGTACTTTTTCATGAAATGTTGTAATACTTTGTTCTAAGTGTTTTGTTTGTGCTTCAATGAAATAAATAACGTTTCCTGTTGACTTTGATACCTCACAAAATATTAAGGTTTTGTAACGATAAACTCCTTGAGTGAAAGCACTCTTTTCCACCCTCAATTTACTTGAACAAAAATCGATCCATCCCGAGTACCTACCAATATCAAGTTTTGAAATTTTATTGTGATTACTTGCCCGAACTGTTCCATTGAAATAGACTTGTAAATATATTTAACGCTAGCTAAGTCAACTTTTCCATTAGCAAGAAACAACAGTAACTCAAGTACCTACAGTAGAGAATCGATTATCCGGAAGCTAAATTTGCCGGCAAAAATTAAGGCTTTCTTTAAACTTCGTTTTTATAGAAATCTCGTGATAACGCCTATGAAATTATAGTTAAAATAAAAAAAAAATCATTCATGCAATACACGTTTGTTTTTGTAATTTGTAACGGTATGTTTCTCTTAAAATATATAAACATTTCAACATAAAAGTATACAGTTTGATTTAAGAACAAATCGAATTTATGAACGCCCTTGTCCCACAATTACATCGGATAATCGACGCTCTACTATATAAAGTATACTAAAAGCAAAATGTATGGAATCAAAATAGCGCTCACAGTGAGCGCTATAACTTCCATACATTTTTGGTAAATACACAAAAGACAACAACTTTCATGGATGTATACAGTCAAACGAGGATAGACTTTAAGAACGTACTTACATACATAAGTAAAGCTAGTTTTAAAATTTTTGATAGAAATTTCTTAAGGTGATATTTTTAGTAAAAAACTTCAATGCACAAAGACTTCAATACTGCGTAAATTTCAAAAGATATCAACTAAGGGTGTAGGAGAACTTTACTTTAGGGAAAAGGGAGAGAATCTTCTAAAGTCGAAGATGATGAAATTTTTTATGTGTAGCTTCCACTTTGGATATAATGGGTATTTTAATTTAATTGCAGGAGTCTCTCCGACTGCTAATTGCAAATACAAATGAAGCTAATTGAGCGTGACATGAAAGGCCCTAGTTACGATAAAGTGTACTACCGAAATATTTCGCTGTATTTAATTGTGCTAAGTACGAAATCCTCAGGCACCTCGTTGGGAAAAGCGCGTTCCAAATTTCCTTTTAAATCCGTGAAATATATTTTGTAATAAATTTCAAAAGCAATTCGTTTACAGTATTGCAAATGGCGGAGCAGTAACGGCGTTTCTTTGTCATTACCGAGGTGTTGGATTACCTAATCAAAATGCCGTCAAATAATTGTAATTTAAATCTGTAAAATGACTCTGGATGAAATGAAAGAAGTATGTAAAGACAAAGGGAAATGGCGGTTGATCTGTTATGTTGGCGGCAACGACAAGGGTTTTTAAAATTCGAATCTTGTAGTTGTTTTGATGTTTATACATATTATTATTTGTGATTTATAAAATGTAATTTGTTCCTTGACTTATAGGTTGGTATACGGCTGACCACCCATGCTGTAGAAAATGATTCACTTTGCTAATGTTACTCCTGTTTAGGGAAGGTCGGCAAGAGTTGCAGGGTGTATGCCCATTTGCGATTTGGGTTTTTAGGTTGTCGGTGAATGCGGCATGGGCAAGCGCGAACTTACACGTGTCTGCTTGTGAAAATGCATATAATGTGAATCCTTAATGTTACATATATTTGCAAATTAGATTAGATTAGATAAACCCATTTTGTTTTATTTTTACAAAAAGTCCTATAAATTTTTAAAATTTCTTATTAAAATTAAGACCAACATTTTTGGTTTCATATATTTTTTATCGGCGTAGTTCTTTCTTATCCACTCACTAAGAAAGTCTCCTGTAGAAGCGGGTGATTAAAACGCTAAGTCGAGAAATCGAAAAAATTAAATCATCATCTTCATGAACTCTGAAGTTAGCAGCCCTGGGTGGATCTTGGCTGAATCCAGGATTCTCCTCCAGTCTCTTCTGTCTATCGCCTTTGCTCTCCAGCTACGTATGTCTTCCATGGCTGCATCGGCGTTGAAATCATTTTTCTCTTATATCAACGAAATTTATGCAACGAAATATACCTCATGCCATGGATTTATAACTCCATGCCTCATACAACAAAAAATATAGAGTGTTAATTTTCGGTGTGATATTGTGTTTAAAACTGGAAGACATAAAAACAAAAGTCTACTTATAAAATATACAGTGTAAAATGTAACTGTCACTGTAACTCTGTCGCCATTCCGCTAGGGGTGGCCAGAACCTCTGCAGAGTTGCCTCCATTTTTTCCTATCCTGACATACCTCTTTCAATTCATTCATATCCAAAACCTTTTTCATGCATTTTCTTCTTTTACGCTCACTTTGTATATCCCATTATTACACAACCTCCTCAATCTGATCCCTCCATACTTTTCTCGGTCGTCCCTTCCCTTTTTTCCCTTTCACACTTTCTTTGTATATAAACTTTGTCAGTCTATCATCATTCATTCTTTCCACATGCCCAAACCATCTCATCACATTTTTTGTACCTTAATTTGCACACTAAATCTAAATCTAAGCTGCAAAGATATGTATCATTTGAGATTCATATTACCTAAATGCATCCCCACAAGCAGACACGCATAATTTCACGCTTACACATGCCGCATGTGGACCTACAATATAAAAAACCCAATCTCAAATGAACATAAGCCCTGCAACTCTTGCCGACCTTCCCTGAAGGAGGGGTGACATTGGCAAAGTGAACCATTTTGTACAGTATAGGTGGTCAGCCGCATACCAACCTATCAGTCAAGGAATACTAAACCCTCTTTCAAATTACATTATTTTTTTACCCATTCATAAAACAGGAATGAATTGGTATAATGCTTGATGAAAAAATTGTCGCTCGTAGATAACGTCTAGGGAACTCATAATGAACAAGAGAAATGTCTTGTTTTTTCCTTATTTTACCGGTTGTTGTTTTTTTTTAATTCTTACCGGAATCTTAACTCTTGCTCGTTGCTTTAGCGCTCTCTGGATGGTTATTTGCTTTTTATTGTGCCTAAGAAACTCTTCCCAGGGAAGAATTATTCAAGTGTGGTTAGTTTGTACCTACTCGTAGATGACATATACATACATACAAAAATGGTAGGACATGAGACTACTTTTCTATCTTAAACTTACTTCCTTGACTTATAGGTTGGTATGCGGCTGACCACCCATACTGTAGAATATGGTTCACTTTGCCGATGTCACCCCTGTTTCAGGGAAGGTCGGCAAGAGTTGCAGGGTGTATGTTTAATCGAGATTCGGGTTTTTATATTGTAAGTCCACATGCGGCATGTTGAAGCGCGAACGCGTCTGCTTGTGAAAATGCATAAAATGTGAATCCTTAAAGTTACATATCTTTGCAACTTAGATTAGATTAGACTATCTTCATTTCAATTTCCGTATTGACATTCGTCATTATCAACTGGAATGTAGTCTAGTGTTAAATGCTACGGGCTCGTAAACGGTCGTTTGCTCGATTCCCAGCGAAGCACAAAATTATCATTTAAAGGTGGAGCACAAAAGAATTATCTTTCAATTTTGAAGATTTTACGTCTGGAGCATATACAGCGTGGGAAAAACTAAGATCTTCTTTATTTATACTTAAAAGGGAAAAATTAAGGAACGGTGAGGGTCCAGTAGTAGACAGATGTCCTAGCTCCGAAAGTAAAAGGGAGTGTACCCGAAAGCGAACCGAAGCGAAATGAGTAATGCACGGTCGAAATGAAGAATTTGGGAAGCATGACAGGAAATAGGAATGAATGGGTAAAGAAAGAATGTAATCTGAAAGAGAATGTGAAAGTTAAGATACAAAATAATGTGATAAGATGGTTTGGGCATGTGGAAAGAATGAATGATGATAGCCTGACAAAGTATACATACAGAGGAAGTGTGAAAGGAAAAGGAGGTAAAGGACGACTGGTAAATGTATGTAGTGATCAGGTAGAGGAGATTGTGAAAGAATGGGATATATAAAGTGAGCGTAAAAAAAGAAAATGCATGTAAAGGTAATGAATATGAATGAATTAAAAGATGTATGTTTGGATAAGAAGGTATGGTGGCAGCTCTGCAGAGGCTCTAGCCACCCCTAGCGGAATGGCGACAGAGTAACAGTAACAGTTATCCGATATCCGAAGTGTGGAGGCACTGTTACGAACGACGTAGAACGTAGATATGTTTGCTGAGATGATCGCCAACGTTGGGGCAATCGACAGGGTACATAAAGAAGAAAAAGAAGAAGAAGATAAGGAAGAAGAAGAATATATAAAAATACAATATTATTAAAATAAAAAACAGTCAGCTTCTAAGAAAAAGCTGGTTAGATGTAGCAGTGTTGTAAATTACTTCTCTCTTAGAAGGTTTTCTTCAAATCTACACACTTTTATTAGTCAACGGTAGAAAGCAAACCACAATAATTATTATCTTTTTTTTTACTCAGTTACAAAAAACAAAACTAGGTATTTTTGTAAATGTCGCGTTAGATAGAAAAAGGTGCAGACTTTTCAAGGAGGCTCGCTCTTTATTTTTGTTACCTTCTTGGCAATTTCCGTCTTCAAAGTGAGAGACTCGGGTTCAAAGCCTCGCCAGCTACAAAGATGTACCCGTGAATGGCTGTCGAAACGTCTAGAAAAGTTTTAATCACGCCTACGTGAAATATTCAACCGCCATTATTTTAATGAATCGTATCAGATCTGACGGTGAGGTTCTACGACACGTCTTTGCAGTTCGCAACACAGGTGAGTGCTGAGAGCTGAGGCAAGGCTTTATAGGTGTAAAAATGAATGGAATCATTTTTAGGTGGAAACATTTTTTTTTGAGAAAAAATGGACTGTCTAGTAGCATGTTTAATATTTTGCCTAAATATTTAGAAACAAAAATCCCAATATCCTTTTCACTCTATGGGATAATTAACTGAAAGAAGATTGCACGAGGATAAAATAACTTCAGTATAATAATCGATACATGTATTCTTATTTCATTTAAGATTCATATTTAATGCACACTCGAAAGCATTACGTCCTGACACATATATGTATGTGTAGTTACAAATAAAAAACTAAAATCTTAAATTAACATAACAAACCTGACCACCGCGGTAATTCTTGCCTACCGAATTTAGGTAATATTTGTATGAAGGCTAATCAGCTGTTCACTTTGGATTGACAGGTCTTCATACAAATATTATCGATATTCGGTAGGTAAGAATTATCGTGGTGATGAGACTTCCAGCCCTGCAACTCTTGCCGACCTTTCCTTAAATTAGAGTGCCATTGGTAAAAATGCATCTACTCTTATACTATAGGTGGTCAATGGTGAGTCTCCTACCAATCTATAAGTCAATGAACAAAAATATTAATTCACAATAAATTATATATAGAGCTCGAAACTTGTTTGGTCTCTATGATTTTTTTGACTTGATAGATAAAGCTACCCGGGTGCCAAATATGATTATTCCATGGTTTTATTATGGAAGTCGGGAAATAAGATACTGAAGTTATATGGGCGTCATAATCATAACGTTAACGATGTAATTAAACACATTGAGAAGGAAGACGCAATAATATGATATTCAATATGAACATGTGGTGTTCGTGAATACTGAATATATCCCCATATCAAAGTGTACCAGTATCTCCCTAGGAGAAATAAAAAAGTCTTTTGCGTTTGGATCTCCGTGGGATATTCTAATCTAATCTAATCTAAGTTGCAAAGATATGTAACATTAGGGGTTCACATCATATGCGTTATGACAAGCAGATACGTATAGGTTCACGCTCGTACATGCCGCATGTGAACCTACAAAATAAAAATACAAATCTAAAAAATGGTTCACTTTGCCAATGTTACCCCTGTTTCAGGGAAGGTCGGCAAGAGTTGCAGGGCTTATGTGCATTTGAGATTGGGTTTTTATATTTTAGGTCCACATGCGGCATGTGTTAGCGCGAATTATGCATGTCTGCTTGTGGGAATGCAATAAATATAAATATATATATATACTTATATATATATATATATATATATTTTTTTTTTTCGTCAGGCACATACAACCTGTATCCCTCCAACAGGGTGGGACTGTCAATTAAGCCGTTGATGACCTTATGAGTGAGCACCATAAGGGACCTGTTGCGCCTCGTTTCAAGGCTTCTAAATCCAGTCTCCCGAAGTAGCTCCTCATGATGCATGAATTGTGGGTAACTTCCACACCGCCTCATGAGGAGATACCTGAGAAACTTTTTTTGGACTTGTTCTATCATATCTATGTACTTCCGCTGGTAAGGAGTCCAAACCTCGACAGCGTACTCTAATTTGGATCGTATAACGCAGCTAAAGATGTCAACCATCGCTCAGGGGTCAGTGAGTTGTTAAATCTCAAACGATACATATCTTTGCAGCTAAGATTTAGATTTAGATATACCTACATCAGAAACCTTATAATTTGTGCACTGCCTTACAAAACGTGTATGACTGTGGTTTTATTACTATGGCTCATAAATCACCAGCGAAGTATTTATTGGCACTAAATACATCAGTACTTCGGGCATAAAGCATTGCGCAAATCTCACCTCGATTGCGTAAATCGAAATCTAATCTAATCTAATCTAAGTTGCAAAGATATGTTACATTGGAGAATCACATTACATGCATTCTCACAACCAGACACGTACAAGTTCGCGCTTGCACATGCCTCATGTGAACCTACAACATAAAAACCAAATCTCAAATGGACATACACTCTGCAACTCTTGCCGTCCTTCCCTGAGACAGGGGTGACATTGGCAAAGTGAACCATTTTTACAGCATGGGTGGTCAGCCGCATACCAACCTATAAGTCAAGGAACACACACACACGACAAATTACATTTTACATTTTACATTTTTACAAATAATGTATGAAAAGTAAATCAATCTCTAGGAGTGCCGTCGTATATTCCATAATGTTTCGATTTACTTTCTTGAGGCGATTTAACGCAATGCTTTATACTTGGGGTAAAGAGGTGGAAAGAACTAACATACCTTCATACGTTCCGTATACCTACAAAAAAACTTATGTACACCACAAGTTTAAGACCCTGCGCAGCGTTTAGTTAACCACAAAATGTATGAAAATAAAAATAGCGCCTACAGAAAGCGCTTTAGTTTCCATACATTTTTTTGTAAAAACGCTTAGATTTGGAACACTGAATTCAATATTTCTTCTCCCAGCAAAAATATCTTGAATAGTACCTACATAAAAATAATGTTTGTATTCATTTCTATGATACTGTAAGGCACGTTACAGACGAGACGCATTCTGGCCGGTTTGTCTATGGATTACCGGGTCAAAAGTCTAGTAGCGTATAGAGATGTCTGAAAGCTTTCACACAGTCTGTCCCATAATCTAGGACAATCCGGGCAGAATGATACTCGTGTGAAAATAATGTAAGAGCCCGTTCCCACTTGTCGGGTGTCGGATTCGTAAATTCATCGGAGGTTCCAGTTGCGGGGCATTTTGGACAAAATCAGTTTCCGACAAGTGTGAATAGCTCCATACATAATGTTCTGCCACGGGAACCTCCGATCAATATACGGATCCGACACCCGACAAGTGGAAACGGACTCTTACATGGACGGCTATCTTGTGACTGGACTATGGTAGAGGTAAAGGATTTTTAAAATTTAATTTTCATATACTCACACGTAAGACGTTAGCGGTTTGATTTGCTTAAAATTGCTCAATACGCTCAAAAAAAAGTTCTTGAAAAAAAATTTGTGAACGATTTAGCTTGTAGGGTAATACTACTTAGATAGTCATAACGGTCATCTGAGTCTTCACATTAAACATTTTAATATTATCAGATACTTATAATAGGAGGGGAGGAACTGTCACTAGATAAATGAGCAATAAATAATAACGAATTCACAGTTTGGCACCAAGGGGCGGCCCTTTGTCCGAAAAGGACAATACTTGCTCTAAATATCAGCACAAAGAGACGATAATTTGACGTAAAATAAATATGGCACATTGTGCCTGCACAAATACAAAGTTTTATTTTGAATAACAGGGAATAATATTATTTAATAATATTATAGGTTCCCTCAATATTTAGAATAAAATAAAAAGTATTTTTTTCATGTCATTTTATTTGTGAGAGGAAGTACTTACCACCAACCATCTTGAAAAATAGGGACTGTGTTTGGGACCCGTTTACTCTTTTAATTTATGTATTTTTTTATTTTCTTTGACTTCGATAGCTCAGTTGGAAGAATGCTTGCATTTCATGCCGAGAGCTCGGGCTTCAATCCAACCAAGGGTATCAGAAAATATTTCCCGTTTCGGTGTTTATTTCAAACCCAAAATAAAATACTTTGTAAACGACGCTAAATGAGAACCAATTCTCTCGAGAGCTGGGATACCCCCACTTCAACTGAAGTGATTAGCGTAAGGCCGGCTCCCTAACCTGTAAAAATAAATAGGTTCTACGGGCCGCATGTAATCGTAAGCACGACAAGAAGATACGTGTATTTTAAAATGTTTTTGCGTAGGTACACCATTAAAAGTATTCAAAGTAAAAAGGTTAAAGGAAAACATTGTTTTTTTTTACACATTTTTTCGTCGGCGGAATACAAATCAATACACTTCGTCTCGAATAACATTGACATCAATAAATTCCCGGTGAAATTGTATTAACTAATAAATTACCAAAGAGAACAAAAAAAAAGGAGAGCTCTGGAATATCGTGGAAATGCGTCAGGCCGACACGAATTTAATATGCTACGTGCCCGATTAGCGGAAGACAAAATGATATTATAAGGAGCGGTGAGCAATGCCCTGAGAATAAAACTTTACGTGTAAAATCAACCGTAGTATTACACCAAAAAAATGTATCAAAACTTAAACGCTCACCTGGAGCCGTGCTTTGTTTTTTTTTGGAAAACGTTGTGGTTGAGTTGAAAGGTGATGTTTAATACTTGGAGTACAGGTAAGAACTTGGGGGCAAATACGTGCCAATATGCCTCATTTTATTCCACTTACAGTGGGAAATACGGCCCTGGTGAGAAGTGAACTAAGAATAATATTATGTATAGATGACTGGCTTGAGGTTTGATGGGGCTTCCACACGCTTGCCTCAAACGCCTTGAGTCAAGGGCTTGCAAGCGCTTGCAAGCTCTTGGAAAACCAAACAGGGTCATCCACACGCTTGTGCGTGCGTCTGTGTGTGTTAGAATAAGCAAGCATGGCGGACGTCCAGCTTTTAGCTATAACATTTGGATAAACTTATTTTTATTTAAAAAAAAAACAAAACAAAAAGAGAGAAACTAAAAAGAAACGAATAATTCGGCAAAGACGATTGTGGATGATCAAAATTCATAGAAACCGTACCGCACCAGAATGCGCGCGCACAAGTATGTGTGTGCCTGGCATGCGCATGCGTGAATTCCCTTTGACTTGCGTCAAAAAACCGACTCTGGTCGGATCGGCGACAAGCTGAGCCAAGGCGGCTTAAGCCACGCCCCCAGCTGAGCCAAACGGCCGTCCACACGCTCGACTTGGCTCGACTTGGCAAGCGTGTGGATGCCCCATGAGAAAAAAAAAGTTGTACCTTTTTGCAGCTACGTCGAAATAGCGAAATCAATCGTGGAACGTATTTTTCTGTTTTTCGATTGCCGTGTTTATTTTCTTTTAGAGCCTGTTGCACCAACCTCCAATGAATATTTGATTGATACATCAAATTTATTCATCGCGTAATTCCGGTAAGAACCTCGGTTAAATATTTCTCAGAAGTGGTTTATAATATGATGGAATTAGAACAGGAAAAATGATGAACATCTGCTGACGTATATGCATATGCAACCAAATTTTTTATTTTTTGGGAAAAATAACGCTTAATTTTGATTTTTGTCTGAATGGGTTTGGTGCACCAGGCCCTGAAAGTTTAACTATTGGCTTGCTTTAGTTTTGAGGATGAAGTGAAAAACCATTTCTATCAGAATTATATCGACTTCCTATATTATAATAAAAAAAGTTCTATTTTCTAAAACCTAAGCCATCTATGACAGAGTAATCAGAAAAAAGCTCCTGTCTTTTTGTTTAAAAATTTAGGTTCCTAGACTTCTAGGTTGGTATGGGGCTGACAAATCATACTGTAAAAAATGTTTCACTTTGTCAAAGTCGAAAAGAGTTGCAAGACATATGTTTGTTTCAGATTGGGTTTCTATGTTGTAAGTCCACACGCGGCATGAGTAAGTGCGAACTTATACGTGTCTGCTTGTGATAATGCATTTAATATGAACTTTAAATGTAATATATCTTTGCATTTAATAGATTATAGATAGATTAAAAACACATTGATGTTAAAAAATTAACTTGCAATCAACTTTTTTTAAATGTGAACATTTTTGCTCATTTTGCATATATAATAGTAACAATGAGTATCTACGATCATTTTAATATGGATTAGAGTTAAGACGCAACGCAACTAAGCTACACATATAGTGTAACTTCTTGCCGCGTTATCCCCATAGGGGTGGCATGTGGCGAGTTGAAAACGCAAACGCAACTAAGCTACACATATAGTGTAACTTCTTGCCACGTTATCCCCATAGGAGTCGCATGTGGCGAGTTGAACCCATTTATTTTTACAAGTAAGGGGGCCGGCCTTACGCCAACTACTTCAGTTGAAGTGGGGGTTTCCCAGCTCCCGAGAGGGCTGGTAATCATTTAATATGAAGGCTGAGTAAACTAAAGTAAAGTGGGATTCGAATCCGAACTCACGGCATGGAATGCAAGCACTCTACCAACTGAGCTGTCGACCGGACACGGCCGGAATCAAATAATAATTATTTTCCCTTAGTTTCACAGTCAACTCCATTATTTCCCATAACAAAAACAGTTATTACATCCCTTCCGTATACGACCAACTCTCATTTTTACTCTTTGCCGTTTCCATTAGGGAAAACTAAAACTCATTATCCAACATCAAATCAATGTTTAGTATTATTTTCACACACGGGACATGAATTTAATATCGGATTTTCATACACTCTGTAGGTCGACGTGGGCTAAACTGGCAGTTGAATTAAGAAAGAGGCGAAAGCGTGTTCTTTTCATGCTGTTTATCGTCCATCTGAGGGTTTGCTTGGATCTGAATAGTATTAAACAAAAAACGGCGATCTAGGATTAAAAAAAAATGAATTGAGTATATGGGAACAAAGGAAATTGTATTCTCATTATTTTAGTATATTCATATAATTTTTGACAAACATCCTAGATTTCCGTCTTTGGTCTTTACGACTTAAATGTAACCTAAGTGTAAAACTGTACGCTTGAACTGGACTATAGCGTTTACAAAAGAAAAATGTTTCGGAACTAAAATAGCGCTTCTATTGAGCGTGTAGCTTTGTATATATATATTTTTTTTTAAAAGTTTATCGTTTGAGTTGAAACGTAATGGTCTGTACTTTGGGTTCTGTAATAACTGGACTGGGCATTCGTTCACAGCTAACCATTTCCTGCGATGGCTCCCTGAAGACGCACCACAGACAAATACACGGAACATCCAATTGCGTACCCTGGTAATATATTGCTATGGCTTTGCTTTCCAAATCATTTAAAGATGCTTAGATATTTGTTTCTAGAAAGAAACGTTTCCTGTTGAAAGAAAAAACTGAAAAACAAGATTTGAGTAGTTTAGGAAAATAAAGGTATATGTATTGAAAATAAAACTGAAGGAATAATGTATTGAATTTTTTATCTAAACATAGAAGATTTAATAAGCCCATTGCTTTACTTAAAAATATAAGAACCGGTTCTCAAAATTAAGAAATGCCCTTAACTGGTATGAGTCACATACCGTGAAAAGTTAGTGCTTTTGCCGATGAAAGCCCTTTTTAACAAAAGTATCAAAATCCTTCCTCACTTCATCGAACCTGTACAACGTTTGTATTGCATTATTTTTTTCCCCCGTAATTTTTTATCAGAGTTACGAGTAGTTATAATGTAATAATAATAATGTGTTAAAAGCCACTATAAGTGAAAAAAGACACTTATAGTGGCTAGATTTTTTTTGGAGAAGGTTAGAAATATTCATCAAATTCATCACATACAACACATCTTTCGTCCATAAGACAAAGAAGAAACAAAAATGAGTAGGTAATGAATGCCATACTACTTGAAATTTCCGCTCTTTCTAATGCGCTAACTCCCACAGTTCTACGATGGTTTTTGTGTTGTTTATGCCCAAGCAAACAAATGCGTTTTCGAAAAATGGTTTTTGTGTAACCGACAAGATTTTGGCCTTTTTGTCCTAAAGTCGCTTGTGACATAAACATGTCGTAAAATCGCATTATTAGGAATGCCAATAAATGCCTTTATTTTTTTAATTTCAGAGCTGTTTTGATTTTAACGATATGTTAAAAAATAAAAAAGTTATACCATTTTTCTGCAATCTCAAACTTTAAACTGCTCTCCTGAACAATTTAGTTTATGTCGCTTGTGCCCTACTGCCTTTTAACCGTCGATATTAGTACAGAGTTGCACTTGGAGCAACGTATGTCACGCAAGTGTAAAACTTTACATGCAAACTCGACCGTAGCGTTTTACCCAAAATGTTTGAATAGCAAAACGACCAGTAAGAGGTGCTGTCTTAGTTTTCATAAATATTGTTTTTATCAACTGCGTTTTTTGAATGTTAGTACATCTTTGCAACTTAGATTATTATAGATGCTGTTTAACTCGGTAAATAACCTAACTGTATACTTCGATTAAAATTGAATATTAACGTACTTAGTTGCTTATGTAAGTAATTAATTTATTTATTAAAGCATAAATATTCCCGTGTAAGAATCGTTCAGAAAAATAGAAAGAAGGTCCATTTGTTTTGCTCATTTGCCTCAAAAAACACACACAATTGTGTGAAAGGAAAATTCGTCGATTTTCTCTTAATGATGGATTCTCCAACATTTATATATTATTTTCATCGTCACAGCGCGACCGTCAATGTCATCATCAGACAGGCAGTCTCTATTCTTGCCGGGATTTGTTATTCTCTATTGAGCCAAATGAAGGTAGATAAGTAACATGGAAAAATACGGTTCCCCGTCACTACGCCGACTGCCATTGTCATGACAATAAATTTTCTTTTGATTACTTTCAACAACTGAATTTACGATGGATCGTAACGTTGACTGAATGGAAACCATGCTTAATATGTACATGTTATTAATATTATTATGTTGGTTTCGATAGACCGGTGGTAGTCTAGCTTTTTTAGTCTCGAATTTGATATCTTGGGTTTGGATACCTAGCTAATTTAATCTAATCTAATCTAAGTTGCAAAGATATGTTACATTGGAGATTCACATTACATGCATAAATGCATTCTCACAACCAGACAAGTACAAGTTTGCGCTTGCACATGCCTCATGTGAACCTACAATATAAAAAAAACAAATCTCAAATGGACATACACCCTGCAACTCTTGCCATCTTTTCCTGAAACAGGGGTGACATTGGCAAAGTGAACCATTTTTACAGCATGGGTGGTCAGCCGCATACCAACCTATAAGTCAAGGAACATACAAGACAAATTACATTTTATAAATCAGTAAATAATAAAATCATCAAAACTAAACAGAAAACCAATTCTAATTTAACAAACCCTAGCCGCCAGCATTACAGATCAACCGCCATTTCTTTCTGTCCTTATATACTTCTTTCATTTCTTTCAGACTCATAACCTTTTTCATACAAGCTCTTCTTTTATTATGCCTTTGGATAATATCGAGTTATAATAAAGAGAAATATGTTTTTTTTTTTTGTACAAGCATATGTGTCACTTACATATTATACTGAAACATATTTTTGACATTTTTCCTTATATCTGAGAGCTTATTAGTAAGCTTTCCCTCGAGATGCTGAAGTAATCTGTCACTGAGTTGGCAAAGGAAGCAGGCAACTTGGCGTATGGAGAGATACCGGGCTGCGGTCTGCGGACTTACTGACCCATGGAGAAATCCAACTGATGCCTGAAGAGGATCCTAGAAACAGCTGAAGGAAAATTACAAAACAAATGACAAGATAATATTTCATCTATACTTATTTGTAACTTACATATGCTCTTAATTATTCTAATTGTCAAGTGAAAAACTCACAAAATAAACCATTTTTTCTATTCACTTTAGGAATTGTAAAAAATTCATTAAGATATTTTTGTCATTTTATTTTTGTTACAACAAATTTCATAAAGTGTTCATACCTTTTTGTTGCTTCAGCTTTATTTTAAGATGTAGTTCTACGTTAGTGAAAACTGATAACCTAAAAAAAAAAACTGAAAATAATTGCATGCATAATTTGTTTCTCGTCATTGGAACCCAAAATCACCTGAATGAAGTGTATAATTTTTAATATTTAGCTATTGTATGATTTTTTGTGAAGATCCAACGAAAAAAGTGCATACTAGAAAAACTAAAAAGATATTTTCACATATTCAAATTGTTTTTTTTCAGGCTTTGAGTGAGTCTGTTTTTTGAACTATTTTGAACCTGATGATGATTACTGTGTAGTCGAAAACATTTGTGTCTAAATAATTAAAAAATAAAGAGTGAAAATAAAAACAGTGTTATAATAACTTAAAGATATTTTTTTTTGGTTTTGAAAATAAATGCTATGTTGTATCCATGTATAGTTTTAATATGTTTTTTGTAGGTGTGCTAGGCTTTGTGTGACGTCACTCAAGCGGAGCCTTAAGCCAGTTATAAAAACTAGAATACTCCAGGGGGCGGCTACTTATTCCGAAATAAAATATGGCTCAAGTAAAAGAAATGCTTTCTTATACGTGTATTTTTATATTTTGTTAGATATTTCTGTTCAAAAGATAATCCTAGATGCCTCATGGAAAACGGTGGAAGTATTTTGTTATCTACACATAACATTAGTAGTTTTTTTTTCTTCTTCTTATCTATCATTGTAACATACTTATGTGTCGAAACATCATGCGTGTCGTTGGCATCTTGGACCGGTCCGTAGTCCAGTGGCAACACTTCGGACTCGTAAATGGAAGGTTGTGGAATCGGATCCCGGCGGAGCACAAAAATATACCATTCATATTTCGAATGTGCTCTTCGCTGAGTTGAAAAATTTATAAACCTTTACCAAAGACCGGTCACTGAAAGGTCCATCCAACCTTACGACAACTGGTTCTTGCTTGAGAATTGGCGCTTTCTACAGCGACGAACAAGCTCGCAGAGGGCTCTTGAGGTGTGATACACACAAATACAGCGCTCACCAAATAAATCATCCTAATATTATTATTATTATAAGTAGTTTTATTGTTGGATCTCTCAGTGTATCGCTCGTTGACTTCTTTTAATATTTCATTTAGCAAGCCTCACATGAACATTAACATTGCCACTTCTGTCGCCTTTCTTTTTGACCAAAATGGCATTGGTCAAGCTTTTACAGTATGGAAGTCTGTCTTATACCACAAATACTATTAGTCAAGGTAGGTACTTAAGCAATGGACGCTGGCGTTGTGATGTTCTAGAAGAGGGCGTTGGCGCTTGAATTTGCGTTATTGGTACTAACGCTAGTTCGAACCCCGCCTGCATGCCCTTTCCTATCGATAATAGCTTCGACCCTGGTTCAGCAGAAGTCAGTGAGGTCTAATCTAATCTAAGCTGCAAATATATATATCATTTAAGATTTATATTAAATGCATTCCCACAGGCAGACATGTATAATTTCGCGCTAACACATGCCGCATGTGGATCTACAATATAAAAACCCAATCTCAAATGAACACAAGCCCTGAAACTCTTGCCGTCCTTCCCTGAAACAGGGGTGACATTGACAAAGTGAACCATTTTTTACAGTATGTGTGGTCAGCCGCATACCAACCTATAAGTCAAGGAACAGGTATTTTAGAACAAGTACAGAAGTGGGTATTTATGATTAAATAATTCATTAAAAAAATGAATTATTACTTGATAATGTTAATAACTGCATCTGAACAGGCAAAATAGGTTTGTGAATTGCATTTCTCTTCACAAGTTTAATAAAAAAAAAAAACAAAATCGTGAGGTTCGAAGCTTTCATTAAAAAAAACAGTGCTGAATGAATGAATCAAATAATAAAGGTTTTTTCATTATAACATTAATAGAAAAGTACAATTGATTTATTAATATCATCAAAGTGGGTTGAAATAAAGCAAATATATTTTACTCTACGATACATACATACATACATTTCTCCAATACGCCAAAAATCTGGGACAAAAGACTATCATCCAGCAATTCCACGAAATGAGAGAAGAATAATCTAATGAAAAATGTTTTTATTCTCTGGAGACGCCAGAAATCCAGTCGAGCTGAAAATAAAGCTACAGACTTATGATTCTCGAAGCTCCGATAAAGACGAAGCCAAAGGAGACGGACATACATAGGTCGTATCTAATAGTGGATAGAGCTCGGGTCTTTCCGAGGTAAAACCCAATGATGGGCCAGGCAGGGAAAATCCTAGACTTTTGCTGCACTACCTAAAACTTTACGATTTCTTTCTATGGAATCACCGTCTACCTCAGTATCCACGGAAAAGTGGTATTTTGAGATATGAAACTAAAGTGGGCTTTTGAAATACGGAAGGGTACAGATTTTTTTTTTCTAGAAATGGTGTTTCCAAGTTGAGTTCAGTTTTATTATCCTACCATTTTTTACACCTTTAATATATATATTAATTTAGATGTATTTATTTTTTATTAAAAAAAAAATAGGTTTGTGAAGAGCATTGCAATTTACCAATCTATTCTGCCTGGCCAGAAATATGTATTAATATCATAAATTAATAATTTATTATTGTATATTTTTAATGAATAACTAATTATTATTTACCCAATGACATCTGTTGAACCTGGATCAAAGTTATGGTCAAATAACCAGGCGGGGATCGAAACAGCGTTATTCTATTCCAAATACGCTAGAAAGATCAGCCACTTCAACCACTCGGCCATAACACCGATTGTATTGTCTGTACATCTATATGAGATTAAAATTGTAGGACCTATCCATCTTTTTTAAGAAGAGTAGCTGTGGAATGTGGGTAACTTATTCATTTCACAGGTGAAGAGTTAAGCACTACATAAAAAAATTAACTTGAAAATGAGATTTTCTTCTTTTCGTAGGGTTCTAATTTTGCCTGTATTTATACATGCGCTCAGTCGCCGCCTAAAGTAACTTTCCATACAAAAAAACAAAAACCATGGATTAGCTACGGATCAAACGTGCTATGAATAGTCCTGTTTAAGGTTAAAACGTGATTTTTAAAATTATTATACCATCAAACAAAATATAGAAGACAATACTTTTGTGGGAACAACAAGGTTGTATTTCATTATTTTTAAAGTGGAAAAAACAATATTTCTAATCTAATCTAATCTAATCTAAGTTGCAAAGATATGTTACATTGGAGATTCACATTACATGCATTCCCACAACCAGACACGTACAAGTTCGCGCTTGCACGTGCCTCATGTGAGCCTACAACATAAAAACCAATCTCAAATGGACATACACCCTGCAACTCTTGCCGTCCTTCCCTGTAACAGGGGTGACATTGGCAAAGTGAACCATTTTTACAGCATGGGTGGTCAGCCGCATACCAACCTATAAGTCAAGGAACATACACGACAGATTACATTTTTTAAATCAATAAATAATAATATACATGGACATCAAAAACTTAAAACATAAAACAAATTTAATTTTAATAAACCCTAGCCGCCAACATTACAGATCAACCGCCATTTCTTTCTGTCCTTACATACTTCTTTCATTTCCTCCAGAGTCATAACCTTCTTCATGCAAGCTCTTCTTTTATTATGACTCTGGATATTCCATTCATTCGCAATTTCGGATATTTGGTCCATCCATACCTTTCTCCATTTTCCTATAGTAATACAAGAATATTATTTGGATTTTTTTTGTAGGTTTTGTCTGTATTTTTAAAGTCACCAAGTAGGTATTTAACAAGTTTTTTTTTTATAAAACTCAATTATACAAAAAAATACAAGGTCTTCAAATAAATTCGGACCAGAATAATTCCGCTTTTTAAATAAGTTTTTTTTTGCATTTAAAACTTTACAATATCTCAACTTTAATGGCGCCGACATATCCAAATTAAAATAAATGTTAAAATAGAATTTGCTTTAATGGATACTGGAGAGTATTTTGGCGAATGTAAGGAGTAGTAGGCTGAAAACACGTTTTCGTTTTAATGAAAATTTTAATCTTTATTGAGTCTTCACAAAGCAGAGACGTAATGTAGAGAAGAGAACTTCACTTTAATATCAATAAGAAAATATAACTGTTTCAAAAATAAATGAGTGTAAAATTAGGATTTTTATTGGATCATTTTATTTTCTATTCATTTAATTAAATAACTTTCTAGCAATGAAAGAAAAGTCTTCTTCTTCTTCTTGTATTAGATCTAAGATCTGTTTATTGAGAAACTCCCTGATGTGATTTTATTTATTTATTTTTATTTATTTATTTATTGAAACAAGATAACATGACAGTTGATACCATAAAGTTATAGTAGTAAGTAGTTAGAAGACCAGCCGTTCTTCCATCTCTTGAGCTATGTAGCCTTGTGGAAGCTGGCCGTCTGGTATTTCGTGTGTCTATCATGGTCTCTCCAGAACCTTCTCCAAATCTAATATAATCTAAGTAATAAAGGTATGTAACATTGGGGATTCACATTGCATGCATTCTCAAAAGGAGACACGTTCAAGTTCGCGCTTGAGCATGCCGCATGTGAACCTTCAACATAAAAACCAAATCTCAAATGGACATGCACCCTGCAAATCCTGCCGACCTTCCCTGAAACAGGGGTGACATTGGCAAAGTGAACCATTTTCTACAGCATGGGTGGTCAGCCGCATCCACTGTAAAACAATTAATTAAAATCAAATATGTAGCCAAAAAGATTAAAAAAATCATGGCTTGATTCTGAAACTAGTTTTGTACAGAATATTCTTGATATGTAGTTTCAGCATACCTAAATTAAGCGTTTGCTTGAAATTATAAAACATCGTAGAGCCCGAAGTAACTAATTGAATACCGCTTGCTACGCCACTGTAGAGGAGATGTAATGCTTTCCACTTGAGTATCATATTGCGGTACACGCATTTAGTTAAATGTTTTCTTGACATTCGAGCCATGCGGCTGTTTATATGTTAATTTTACTCTCCACCCTCTACGAAGCATGTACCCTCTTCGAAGCATATACCCTCTACGGTATATCTACACTGCACGACGTAGCTACTCTCCACGAGAATATGCTAGTAGACTTACCATCTACGGCGTTGAACTGTGATTCCCAAAGTGGTCTGAGAGTTGTATTAGACGTGTTTAATAAAGGAAGTTTCTTCAGAAGAAGGAAGCTTATTAAGATAAAAACTGGCCAGAAACAAATACTGAAATTATCAATTGATAGCTCAGTTTGAATATTTAGATTAATTATTAATTAATAACCACCAAATACCTGTTGAATCAGGGTCAAAGTTATTGTCAACAGAACACAACGCACGTAGTGTTCGAACTTGCGCTTGTTTTAATAACGCAAATTCGAGTGACGATACCTTATCCAGGAATTGTCACTCGAGTTTGCAGGGACTGATATTAAACACATATTCATCTCCAAGCCAATAAGTAACAAAAATAATAAGATAACTTTTTAATTCTATGAATCCACTGTAAGGGCACTGCAAAGCCATAGCATCTCATTAACAGACACGTATTTAAATTCTGCTTGTAGAATAAGTGTTACATTAACTGAGGGAGACTGGAGCCTTAATTAAGTTGAACCTGTTGTTATAGGTCTCCAGGATGGTGATGATGATGATTTCTTCATAGCGCTGTTTCGTGATGTAGTCACAAATGATGCCAGAAATTTGCTTGTCTTCAGTGCATTCCGTAACTTTCCATGGTCCTCTATCTCTCTCACATGATGTAAATTTCAGGGACCCCTATATGATACAAGCACACAGAATACCACTTCTGACCAAGGTCGGTGATCATTTTTTAAAATAATTTGAGATTTTTTACGGAAAGGGTCTGAGAATCAAACACTTTGGGAGCCTCTAGCGTAGAGTATACGTTTTGTAAGGATTTCCCCTAAGCTCTATACCTTCAGCCCGCTCTCTTGGTATTATTTTTCGATCTCTTGGAATAGTATTCAGCTTAGTTGGCGGACGTTTCCTTATTATACTGACACAGTTGAATTTTCACGTGAGAATGCACGTAATACTACAAGTTTAGTGAGTCGTTCCACAGGAAAATGATACTACCCGAAGGAAGGTGGTTAGTTTGTATAGAAATCAGTGTTTGAATTTTATATCCAAGACAAGATAGAAAAGATTTGATGGACTGAAAATGCATTTAAAAATGTTGAGGTTGATTTTGTTTTACGGGATCTGTTGCCTTGGTTCACCAGTGTTGGAGATTCTGCAGGTTTCACCAAAAGTTAGTAATAGGCTTAGGTTAACAGTTATAGAGTTTCTACTCGTATTTTGTATAGTTTGTGTATTAACACTGCAAATACATAAGTATAATATTTGATTACTTCTAAATTTTAACGAACCTAAAGAATTCTTTCCACAGTTGCGTTGGCGTGACGATGTTCAGAGAGAAGTGCAGGACTTGCCTGGATGCGGATCGCTCATGATAGAAACGAATGGAAAATGCGAGAGGAGGCCTACGTCCAGGAGTGGACGATCAATACAGGCTGAAGAAGAAGAAGAAGAAGAAGAAAGAATTCTAATAAAACACTGTTTTATTTTTACTTGATTTATTAATTTTATTTTATTTAAATACACGAAGGTTTTCGATCTCTCTATCATCTTCAGGTACAAATACAAAAAATCGGTTAGGTAAAAATGTCAACTAAATAAAAATAGAATAATGATAGTAACTACACAAAATAAGTACATCTATAGTCCTTGTATCTGATTCAGCAGTGGAATTGCAAATGATGCTCTCTAGATTGAACGAAGCTTTGAAAGGTAATAATTTGAAGTTGAATGCAAGAAAGACGAAAGTTTTGATTTTTGAAAGAGATGATGAAAATATGAATTATGAATTTAAAATTAATGGAATGAATGTTGATGTTGTAAATGAGTTTGTATATTTGGGAAGTAAGTTTGAAAAAGATGGAAGAATGGCCGGTGAATTTGAAAGAAGAATAATGAAAGGCAGGTGTGTACTGGGTGCGACCGCTTGCATCGCCAGGAACCAAAATCTCTCAAAAAATGTTAGATTAGCGGTGCACGATGGTATACTAGTGCCAACCTTGATGTATGGAAGTGAAGCCTGGACGGTGAGGGAAAGGGAAATTAGTAAAGTCCATACAGTAGAAATGGACTATCTAAGAAGTATGATTGGGAAAAAACGAAATGACAGGGTGAGGAATGATTTTGTAAGAGAAGAATGTGGTGTAAGGGAAAGTGTGAAAGTGAAGATTAAAAGAAGTATGTTAAGATGGTTCGGGCATTTGGAGAGAATGAGTGATGAAAGATTGACGAAGAAAGTATATGTTGCTAGAATAGATGGATGTTGTGGTAGAGGAAGACCGAGAAAAGTATGGAAGGATCAAATCTCTGAAATAGCGAATGACTGGGATATCCAGAGTCATAATAAAAGGAGGACTTGTATGAAAAAGGTTATGACTCTGGATGAAATGAAAGAAGTATGCAAGGACAGGAAGAAGTGGCGGCTAATCTGCAATGTTGATTTCTAATGTTGGTGTATTCATTTGCTACATTTTTTGCATAGGAAATTTTTGACTTTTTTTGTATAGATTTCTTTGTAAGGTTTTGTTCTTTTTTATATTTAAATGTAATTTATTATTCATATTCCTTGACTTATAGGTTGGTATGAGGCTGACCACCCATACTGTAAAAAATGGTTCACTTTGCCAATGTCACCCCTGTTTCAGGGAAGGTCGGCAAAAGTTGTGGGGCTTATGTTCATTTGAGGTTTGGATTTTATTTGTAAGTACACATTCAGCATTTGTAAGCGCGAACTACACTTGTTGGTTTGTGGGCATACATCTGAGAGCTTTAAATGATACATATCTTTGCAGCTTAGATTTAGATTTAGATTTTTAGATCGCCTGAGAGTGAGTCAAGAAAAAATGTTACTAAGTAAAATTTAAATAAGTGAATTGAAAACTCTGTTTTTATCCATTTGAATTTTTAAATAATTAAGAAAAAATGTATTCGTTCACAGTTACACTAAATATCTTCTTGAATCTTTTCAATCTTTTGACCTAGATGCAATTTAATTTAAAACTTCAGTCCTTGCTCCCGTTTCTTATTTATATTGCAAAACAAATTTAATAAGCAATTGCTTCAGACTTGATCGACTTTTCCGCGCCAACCGCAGAATGTTTACTCCCGACTCCAAAACGTTGAAATGCACACAACCAGCTAGCACGGAACGAGGAATGGAATTTATGCAAATAATTTCAATTTAAAATACTTAAGAGCTTAAAAACGACGGCCATTTAAAATTCCGAAGTGCTCGGCGTCGGTAAGCGGGGCGGGTCTAGTATAGAGCCGAGCTTACAACTGCAAGTATAAAACTTGACGCTTGATCGCGACTAGTGATGCCGGGAATATTCATTCGGTACTCGGTATTTTTTTTTCAAATACCAATCCGTTCAATCAAAGACCAGTCCGTAGTCTAATGGTTAACACTTTTGACTCGTAAATGGAAGGTTATGGGTTTGATACCTTGTGGAGCACAAAAAGTATACCATTTAATTTTTAAATTAAACTCTTCTCTGGGTTGAAAAATTTGTAAACCTTTACCTAAGACTGGTCATCAAAAGGAGAGAACAAACAAAACGAGGTAGGTCTTCCCCGTAACAAAATGTACAAGAAAAAGGCTGCTAGCATTTAAAAATGTAAAATCATACTCAGTGTTTAGTATAACATGACACAGATTTCTTAAACTTTGTTGTTTTTCTATCGCGATAGTTTCATAAAATTATAGATTTCAGTAAAAAGTAAATGAGTAGATGATTTTATTATAGCGCCGTTTCATGATGTACTCACTCCAAGGGCGTTTGTGCAAATGATGCTTGTCTTCAGTGGATTCTGGAACGTTCCATGGTCCTCTAGCTTTCTCACATGATGTGGCAGGTGCTTCCAGGCCAAAGGACCAGCAACTGCAAATGCACGCTCTCCAAACATTGTGGTAACTCTTCTTATCGGTTCTTCAATCTTTGATTTGGCTCTGATTTCAGCCGAGCGCAGTGTTAGGCTTCTTTTGTCGAGGGTGACTGGTTGGATTAAATTAGCGAGATATTTTGGTGTTTTTCCAAATAGAGCTTTGTGGACCATCGTGCACACTTTAAGCTCGATGCGTGAAGCTTCTGGAGAATAGGAGTAATGTGAGTGAATTTTGACTGACCAGCAATCACGCAAGCGCATGCATTGACGACCAATTGTAGCCTATTCAATACACATTTTGGTTGACCTGCATATGAGCAATTGCAGTAGTCTATTTTTGATACTTAAGGCTTTTCTTGCTTCCATTGGTAGACAGTTAATGACAAGCTTGATCTGTTGTAGTCCGTAGAAACTCGAACCGACAGTCTTATTTATTTAAGCTTTCATAGTCAGACAACAGCTAGGAAAGTTCTGATAACGAATAATTAAGTAATACAAATTAACTTTATGACAATTAATCGGTATTCGACTATTCACTAAAACAATATTCGCGACATCTCTAATCAAAACCATAGCGCTAACCAAAATGTTTGGTAACTAAAGCGCTTACTAGAGGCGCTGTGTTTGTTTCTATACATTTTTTAGACAAACGCTGCGTATTTGATTATACTTGGGGTACGGAACGGCTAGGTGTTGAAGAACTAGGATAATGGCTAGTTTTTTTTTAATTATCTTTACCCCGCGTTATGTTGGCACTTTGCGATCGCGATAAAATAAATTCAGAGACTTAAAGAAATTGCGTACTTACCTGCAGGCTTTAGAAGAGTGCAAGTATTGGCTTTTGTCGGATATAAAATTGTGTATTTTTTAAAAAAGTTTGTACAATTTTCATTAAAAAATTCACCAGAACTACCATTGAAATTGTAAATGATGGATTGAAGTTCGTATTTTTATATACTTAGTCACCATATCTTACTTTAATCTATCTATTATCTATAATCAAAGTTGCAAAGATATATTAATATTTAAGATCAATATGAAATGCATGCTGCATGTAAACTTTCAAAATTAAAACCCAAATCTTAAATGAACATAAATCCTGCGCGCCCTTTTGCAGCCCTTCCCTAAAGCAGGGATGACATTGGAAACGTAATCCAAATTATACAGCATTGGTGGTCAGCCTCATGCCAAGCTATAAATACAAAATTGAGAAAAACTAGAATGAATGGCTTATTTCGAAAGACTTTTTTTCTACAATATGTTTCATGAAAGTGTGTGAAAATAGTGTTGTCGCAAGTCATACTAACGTCAAGTTTACTGCAAAACTGCAGCAGTTTTTTTTGCACACACAAACGGCTTACATTATGTCTTAATGCCGTTTTATAAAATGCAAATACAAATTTTTAATACTCTTGTTTTTATAACACGTTTATGAGTGTTGGTAAACACCATCACTTACAAACAATCCTCCCAAGTGTATAACATTTTTTAAATTCAACAATACCGTTTTACTGAAAATGTACCAAAACAAAAAGGGCGTCTCAATTGAGCGTTTTATTTTCGATACATTTTTTGCCTTGGTTGAGTGTACACTTATAGGTTTATATATTATGAGGAATTATAATTGTAAGTTGGCACGACATCATAATATACAAGACAAAAAGTTTGCATGTAAAATTTTGCACGCCTTTTCAAAGAAAGCAATAGTAAGAGGATATGAAATATGATTTAATTCATACGAAGCATTTGATGCATTTGTGCTTTTTGCAAAAGAAATGAAATAATTTATTCCAATTGCTTTTCTATTTGTATGTACCTACTCTAAGCGTAAAACAGGCTATATTTTATTTGTTTAAATGAAAAAAAAGAGGAAAAACTCACGTTAATTTTAACACAGGAATTTTTATGAGCATTATTGTTCTTGTTAGCATTACATTATATTCCTTGACTTATAGATTTGTATGCGGCTGACCACCCATGCTGTAGAAAATGTTTCACTTCTCCAATGTCCCCCCTGTTTCAGGGAAGGTTCGCAATAGTGGCAGGGTATATGTTCATTTGAGATTTGGATTTTAAATTGTAAGCACACATTCAGCAGTAGTAAGCACGAACTTACACGTGTCTACTTGTGGAAACGCATATAATGTGAAGCTCCAATGTTACATATATTTGCAACTTAGGTTAGATTAGATAAAGGCTGGTTATCAAAGCGACGCGTCTGCAAATAAAAAAGCTATGAATAGAACAAACTTTATTCCAAAAGATTTCCAAATAATTTGTGTTAATTTTTATCTGTCACATAAATTAATCCTCCTACGAGTGAAACTAAAGATTCGTTAAAAAATACACTAAAATTTGAAATTATGAGTAATACCTATCTTATGACTAAATGTCTACTTCATATTTTGCACAAGTAAACAACACATAAGAGTTTTTAATCCAGAAAAACTTTTATAAAAGCTTAATATCAAACGATAGCTACATATGATTATAATGGAGCATGAAAAGAGCCATCAATCGTTCAGTACGCGTCAATAAAAATTGGCTCGTCTACCGACACTATCCGCCGCACGGGCTCGCCAACATTATTCTGCGAAATGGCAAGTGGCAGTTAATTGTGTATAAATCATGGATTGTAATGCAAACACACACTCGTGCCAGGAGGTTGCTGGAACGGGGACATGTACAGTAAACTATAAACCTTATTATGGTGTAAATTCCCCCCATGGAAAAGCATTTCACCGTGGGATCGGCCATTCTGTTCTAATCGATTCACTCCAATCAATAAAGTATCAGAGTACTGAACAATTGTTAGTCATTGTGACTTTATTTTATATACTTTTTACTAAATTGCATTTCAAGACTGTATGAATGTAATTTGTAATTTGTCGTGTATGTTCCTTGACTTGTAGGTTGGTATGCCGCTGACCACCCATGCCGTAAAAATGGTTCACTTCACCCCTGTTTCAGGGAAGGACGGCAAGAGTTGCAGGGTGTATGCCCATTTGAGATTTGGGTTTTTATGTTGTAGGTTCACATGCAAGCGCGAACTTGTACGTGTTTGCTTGTGAGAATGCATATAATGTGAATCTCCAATGTAACATATCTTTGCAACTTAGATTAGATAAGATTAGAAGACTCTATATTTATTTCAAGGTCATTGGGAACAAAATGCTTCGACGTATTCTCCGACCTGAGGGTGAAGGATGTAGGATCCATACAAAGGCGGTACTGTAACTGTAACTGTAACTCTGTCGCCATTTTACTAGGGGTGGCCAGAGCCTGTGCAGAGTGGCCTCCATTTCTTCCTATCCTTACAATACCTCTTTCAATTCATTCATATCGCTCACCTTTTTCATGCATTTTCTTCTTTTACGCTCGCTGTGTATATCCCATTCATTCACAATCTCCTCAATCTGATCACTCCATACTTTTCTCGGTCGTCTTTTACCTTCTTTCCTTTCACACTTCCTCTGCGTACATACTTTGTCAGTCTATCATCATTCATACTTTTCACATGCCCAAACCATCTCATCACATTCTTTGTAGTACTTCTTTCACGTTCTCTTTACAATTACATTATTTCTTTACCTATTCATTCCTAACTCTATCTTTCAGAGTTTTTCGTGTCATGCTTCTTAAATGATTTATTTCTACCGTACATACTTTACTCATTTCCCTATCATTCACTGTACTGAGGTCCATTTTTAAAGAGTCAATTAATATCATATCGTGTCAATCCAATCAAAAAAACTTTAGGGGTCACAAGACTCCAGGATGAATATAAATATTTTTAATGGTGCACTATCTAGTACCAGAACACTTGGACGTCCCAGGTTACGATAAGTAGACAAGGTGAAGGCCAAAACAGTAGTCCTAGGAATATGAGGGCCATGACAGGAAGCGGCACAAGATAGAATCATGGTGCGAGAGGTCCTAAGCCTTTGGAGTTTGTGAGCCGGAAAAAGTAAATAAACAAGTAAGAATTATGCAGTTAGTAATAGAGGAATCCAAAGGAAACTATGATCTATGTTAGAGTATGTATTTGGTACCTACATTGAACTCATTTTTAGAACAACCATCAAATTATTTCAAGAATAATCAAGGGTAAAATTTGACTAATATATTACTAGTTTATATTGTTTTTCATGATTTTCCAAATTGTTATGATTTCCGCACGATTAGTTCATCATCGAAAACAATTCCAGTCTATTAACTGATATGCATATTTTGATATAATCTATCTTTAATCTAAGTTACAAACATATATTTAATACATTTAAAGCTCATATCAAATGCATGCTCACAAACAAACACGTGTAGTTCGCGCTTACAAATGCTGAATGTGTACTGACGAATAAAATCCAAACCTCAAATGAACATAAACCCTACAACTTTTGCCGACCTTCCCCGACACAGGGGTGACATTGGCAAAGTGAACCATTTTAACAGTATGGCTGGTCGGCCTTATACCAATCTATAAGTCAAGGAATGACGATGATGTTAAAATCATGATATATGAAATGTGTCCTAAATATGCACAGGTACCTTTTGTTTTTACTTTATAGCAGTCCGAAGGACTGTTATAAAGTATTGAATTCGTCCGAAAAAAAAAAATGAGGTTTCAACGGAAATGAGTTGTCCTGCACCAGGACATGCAAAAAAACCTAATTTGTCGAACCTGTCCGTCCGTCCGTCCGTCCGTCCGTCCGTCCGTCCGTCCGGCCGTCCGTCCGTCCGTCCGTCCGTATGGATGTGTCAGCCGGAACTACTAATCGCAGAGACACCAATTTTTGGATTTAGAGAATTGACAACCACAGATTTCCATGGGCCGACCGGCATGGCACCAACCTGAAAATTCAAGATGGCTGCCATACAAAAAAAATATAAAATTGCATTTTTCTCAAAAACGGCTCTAACGATTTTCTTTAAACTTTCAGTGTGGTCGTTGCTTAAATTGTCGCGAAGAAAATTTGTTATGGCAATACTCTTCCCAACTTGTATCTATGAGTTGCCATATGAAAGAAAAAAACGATTGTGATTATCTCGGAAATGGCTGAGTTGACAAAAAAAAAATGTTCTACAATATTACGCGCAATATTAATTTCTACAAAAATTTAAAGAATCCTATAATTTTTTTTTACTTAAAGTACCGTTTACACGATCTCAAAATTTTCATCGAAAATATTTAAAAGACCCGTAAAAACGCAATTTTGTAAAACTTTTTTTAGGTTCACAAGAAAGGAAAATTTATAAACTTCTTTGCACTATAATTTGTTTTTCACTATTTTGAGAATTCAATATGGCTTCCAAAGAGGAGAAAACTTCAAATGCGATTTTCTCAAAATCGGCTCGAGCGATTTTTTTTAAATTTTCAGTAAAGTAGTTGCTTGATACATTCTTATCAAATTTAGGTATGGCAACATTTTTGCTAATCTGCGTCTATGAGTTGCGATATGAACAAAATAAACAATTGTGATTTTCTCAGAAGTTAAGGCGTTGACAAAAAAGATATGTTCTACAATTTTATACGTAACATCAAATGCTATATAAAAAATAAATAAACATTTTTAAAATAAAAACATAAAGTGCCGTTTACATGATATCAAAAATTGAAATTAAAAGGCTACAAAAACCCATCAGAACGCAAAAAACTTTTATGTTTCTTAACTTTATCAGAAAAAACTTTTATATCACTATAACTCATAGTGAAACATTTTTCAAATTTTAGAAAATTCAAGATGGCTTCCCAACAGCTGAAAGTTTCAAATGAGATTTTCTCAAAAACGGCTCCTACGATTTTCTTTATTTTTTCTGCATAATCGTCATTATAATATTGCTATGTAACAACAATAACCATTGCCTCATAATTTACTTTGTTTTGGGGGTTGCCATACAAGAGAAAAAAATAATTTAAAATTTCTCGGCAGAGAAAGGGTTAACTAAAAAATAATGTCCTACAATTGAAAATCTTTAAAATATACCTACATATATCAATCATTACTTTTTTCAAAAAAGTATTATAAAGTAAAGCCACCATACAAAGTGACAAATTTTCATACAAAAAATTATTGTAATATTTTTGGTAGCAAAACGTCTAATACCCATAAATAAACCTACATAACAATTCGCTCTACAAACATTAATAAAATTATAATATCTTTGAAGATTTGGCTGGGAGAAAGAACTTTTTTATATTAATTACCTTAACTAGATTTGTGTTTTTACTCTACTCTTGTCTCCTAATTTTAACTTTAATTTACTTTTTATTTCATACTAGCACTAAATACTAAGATTTTTATTTTTTAATTTGATTGTTGCACCCGATGACAAACTGAAAATTTTTGGTTTATCGGGACAAAAATGTTTAATTTTTAAGATTTATATTTCTTGTAAAAATTGTTTATGAAAAAAAAAAAAAAAAAAAAAAAAATTGCTATAGAACAACAATAAGCATTGCCTCTTAATACTCTTTGTTTTGGGGGTTGCCATATAAGAGAAAACAATATTTTAAGTTTTCCCGGCAGAGAACGGGTTAACTAAAAAATAATGTTTTACAATTGAAAAGCTCATATATATGCCTACATACATTAATCATTACTTTTTTCAAATAAATATTATAAGGTGTAGTCACCGTACAAAGTGACAAATTTTAATACAAAAATAATTGTAATATTCTTGGTACTAAAACGCCTAATATAAAATACTAGGCTACGAGTCTTCAAATCTAGTAAGTTGTACCCATATAATAATCAATCATAACTTTCCAAAATATCAATGAAAAGTATAGGTACCCACCAAACAAAGTGTTAGTTTTGATACAAACGGGATCAATGATAATACTACAAAAAGACGATTGCTTAAAAAGATTAGCTTCATTACTTACACACAACTAAATGTTTTGTTATGAAAATGGGCTGTGACCTTAACATGACCGTATTTTGTGCTATAAAGTCCTGTGCAGTCCACTGTACAATTTATTTTTATTCTGAACGTCTGTTAATAAAGGTAATTCTTGTATCATAATCAAGTTTAATGAGCAATTATATATGAGAATGATACTTAACAATAACAGTTTTCAAAAACACTTCAAAAACACCATACAAGTCCAACTTTCAGTGAATACGAGGTGTTAACCCAGTTAAAGTTTATAGTTCAAATATCTAATGTACGAATAACGCCGTATCGTGTTGCTTTATGTGGGGTTTATGTGGGGCTTTTAGTATTGCAATGAATAAATGACATATTAATCTAATTTCGTTGCTGGCACATAGGGTCAGTGTGGCAACAGTGGATCATTTTTTTTCAAGCGCTCAGAATTATTTTTGTATAAATGCAATCAATTTGCAACTTTTATCAAACGGTTAATAAATTAAGTACCTACAACTTGTTCTAAGAGCTCCATCTTTTTTATCCAATAAATACAGAGATATTTTGCATTTAGGGAAAAATGGGAAATGATCCACTGTGTACCCTATGGTGTACACAGTGGATCAAACAATAAAAACCAAATTATTTGTATTTCAAAAAAACATATTTATTAGACAAATTTTTTTTCTGTTATACACAATGGTTATACACCAATTTTAATCAAACAGAACAAAATAACATTAAATAAGTGGATGATAATACAGGAAAAATCCACATTGAAGAAGTAATAAGAATGTTGACGGGCATTGCTGCGTCTTCCGTGGTAAACGCAACTATGCTACACATTTAGTGTAACTTCTTTCTGCGTTCTTCCCAAAGGGTCTCATGTGGCGAGTGGAATCTATTTATTTTTACAGGTAAGATGATCGACTATGTACCCTATGATGTTGATCCACTGTGTACCCTTTCAACAAATTTCTTTTGGTGCAGCAATTTATGTATTTCACTTTGTACAAAGTAATGGGGTAATGTTATAATGGAAGTAGGATTATTGTTAATGAGGATAAATGAATAACTTCTAGCCGAACTTCAATACTTTAAAAATAAGAAGACAACAAAGCGAAGCTTAATTTTTACTTTTGACTGTCAGAAACACGTTTTGTAACTCAGCAAAACGAAACTGCATTGAAG
The DNA here is from genome assembly GCA_951799405.1 of Agapetus fuscipes. Lineage (NCBI taxonomy): Eukaryota > Metazoa > Arthropoda > Insecta > Trichoptera > Glossosomatidae > Agapetus > Agapetus fuscipes. Next base: position 2,145,998 of record OX637340.1, on the reverse strand, counting down.
TAGGACTCTGTTTGGTTCAGACATGTTCAGACATGAGCACCATGCCAGGGTGTAAGCAATAGCCCTGTATAACTACTCATCTGGAAGAAACTGCCCTGATCCACTGTACCCACATGATCCACTGTTGCCACTTTGACCCTACATTAATTCCTCAAGGCTTTACAAACAATTCTCGGTACTTGGAGTTCCGTAAGCTAGTTAGGTAAGAATTCCACTAAGCCAACGTATACCCTTAGTATAGCTTATACCTAGAATTAAGCTAAAATAATATCAAGGTGAAATTACCCTTTTGTCTCAGTTTAGTATAGTAACAAATAATCTAAATCTAATCTAAATCTAAGTTGCAAAGATATGTATCATTTGAGATACATATTAAATGCATTCCCACGAGCAGACACGCATAATTTCGCGCTCACATATGGCGCATGTGGACCTACAATATAAAAACCCAATCTCAAATGAACCTAAGCCCTGCAGCTCTTGCCGACCGTTAAAAATTCACGCAGTTAAATCTAAATCTAAATCTAAGTTGCAAAGACATGTATCATTTGAGATACATATTAAATGAATTCCCACGAGCAGACACGCATAATTTCGCGCTTGCACATGCCGCATGTGGACCTACAATTTAAAAAAAACCTAATCTCAAATGAACATAAGCCCAGCAGCTCTTGCCGACCTTCCCTGAAACAGGGGTGACATTGGAACTACATCAACGGGAATCAATCAAAATTTGCATTCAGTAATAATATAAGTAATATAATTATGCTTTTTAAAGTTTGTGTATTCACACAGTGAAAATTCATTTTTATAAATAATTATAAAAAATTATAAAAAACACAGAGTTTTATTTTCACAAATTGAGTATTTATTTCAACCTCAAGTACTTTTTTACTATTTGTCATACCTAAATCATTATTTTTATTTTATTTCTCTATGGTGTTTGTCTTGTCAATTTTTGTAATTTAGTATCCTCTTGATAATGACGTGAATAAGTCGAAAGTACTTGAGGTTGAAATAAATACTCAATTTGTGAAAATAAAACTCTGTGTTTTTTATAATTTTTTATAATTATTTATAATATAATTATGCTTAAAGTAAGATAATAATGGTAACCATTTCATACAATGTAAAAACATACGAAAAAGGAAAGTATTTCCAAAGATAGACTGATTATCATTTTACAAAAAGATCCCTAGATTAGTGGCTTCCTACCATTTATTTTTTGGTGACTGAGACTGCTTGGATTTGCTCCATTTTTGCAGTTGTTGCAAATAAGTAAACAAAGAATTTATCTGGGGTATAAACATAGCCTTTATATTAAGATCTTGCTACTATAACAGTAATATTCAGAATTGCTAAGTGTCATCATAGTGTACCGTACGTGTGGATTATATCTATCACCCTTCTCTACACACATTTTGTACAAGACATTCGCGGAGCCTATGGCGATAATTATTCAGCGCCCCCCTCGCTCCCTAAATAACCTCCAAGCCATCCCTTTTTAATGGGGTGAAACATATAAGACGATGCCTGCGGGCGCCAAAAACTTTCCAACTATCTCCTCGTGAGATGCTGGTGAGAAATAAACATTTAGGCAAACAATTTAATCATGCTGAACTCTGTACATTTAATACGTATATTAATCTGACCTATTTCAGGATTTGCTTCGCGTAGGGTTGATTGAGGATTAAGCAAATTGCAAGTTTCATTTAGTTGTTGGATCTCTAGGAACTTTGTTTAATTGTAAATTGAATGGAGTTTGCATTTTGTTGTAATAATGCAACTAAGCTACACATATAGTAAAACTTTTTGCCTGCGTTATCCCCGAAGGGGTCGCATGTGGCGCTTTGGGACGTATTTAATTTTACAGCTAAGGGGGCCTGCCTCACACCAGCCACTTTCAGTTGAAGTGGGGGTTTCTCTGCTCCTGGGGGAGCAAGTTCTCATTTCTTGTGAAGGCTGAGTAAACCTTGAGATCGAACCCTTGCTCTCGGCATGGAATGCAAGCATTTTACCAATTGAGCTATCGATCTTTTTACGAGCTTGATCGTCGTCGCAACAAAGCGCAAATTCTCAAGCAAGACCCAGTTGCTGTAAGACTGGATGGACCTTTGGTGACCAGTCATTGGTAAAGGTTTATGAATTTTTCAACCCAGCGAAGAGCAAATTTGAAATTATAAATGGTATATTTTTTGTGCTCCGTCGAGAATTGAACCCACAACCTTCTCATTCAGAGTCCGAAGTGTTACCACTGAACTACGGACCGGTTATGAAATATATTCCTGTTTTTTTGCAAAATAAGAATCACAACTATGGTGAGAAAAATGTGATTGGTTGTTGAAGTGAACAGAATCAGTCCGATTAAATCACAACTTTATTACTCTTTTTAAGAATGTACGTATTTATGATTTTTTATAAGTATGTGATAACCATTTTCGAACGAACTTTGAGATCAGCTGCATCAAGAAGCAGCTGCCTGGACATCCCTCTAAGAAAACCCCGCACTGTTTTTGGAGACAGGGCATTCAAGGCGGCCGCTCCAATGACTTGGAATACTATTCCCGCCTCACTGAGCGACCTGGATTTGGAGAGACTGTTGAAAAGACGTCAAAAGACTCACCTATTCGTCCAATCATATGGACAAGCGCCTTTGCAATAACACACTGTCATAAGAGGCGAAATTTTGTACTTCATCATCATGTCTTGGTATTGAAACCATTTTACGGTAGGTATTATTTTCTTCTTCGATGATGTTAATTTGGTCTACTGTAGCGTCCATACAATGCAGTAGCAATACGTCTTCTTGGCTGGTGAGATCTCTGCCATGTAATATTCTGTGATTAATTAAATTAAAGTGCTTCTGTGTTTACGAAGTCGTCCAATTAATTCATGTGAGACCTTTCATAAATGCTTTATTGCCCGTGCTCATACGAAGCGCTACAAAATGTATGAGCCTGTATATGCTTTGTAGGGACTGTAAAGACTCATTCTTGGTATTTGCATTTAAAGGTCATTGAAAATTTGTTCAAAATAAAGATGAAAGTATTATTGAAGTAAAGTATGGTGGTTGATCTGCAATAGGTTTTTCTAAGGTTAAGCTTGGTCGTGAGTAAAGAAAGCAAGCAAGACCCAGTTGCTGCAAGGCTATGGTTCATAATATATGTTAAATTGTTTTTGGTTTTTTATGAGTTACCTACTGTTAAATTGGTTCATTTTTACCAACGTTAATTCTGCTTCGGAGAAAAAAGCAAGAGAGTCGAAAAAACCTACAATTCGCTAACTCTATCCTTCAGAGTTTTTCGTTTCATGCTTCTTGAATGCTCCATTTCCACCGTACATACTTTACTCATTTTGCTATCATTCACTGTACTAAGGTCCATTTTTAAAGAGTCAATTAATATCATATCGTGTCAATGAAATCAAGAAGACTTTAGGGGTCACAAGACTCCAGGTCTGACAGTGGCGAAGGGCGCCATACAATTCGATTCCCATTGGCTTCCCTTTTAAAATGAGGCAACAAAGTAGTTAAAAAATATAGGCACAAAGTAAAAAAATACATTTAAAACCAAAGAAACAATACGTATTTTTTCCCCATTGAAACCATGCAGTCTACTTTATTAGCATTTTTGCCTCATTTTAAAAGGGAAACCGATGGGAATCGAGTTGTATGGCACCCTTCGCCAATACTCTACGATGAATATAAATATCTTGAATGGTGCACTATCTAGTACCAGAATTCCCATATTACGGTTAGTAGACAATGTGAAGGCCATAACAGATTGATAAAATTCAATAAAATGTCTAATCCACGACTTCTCAAATCAGTGAGTCAGCATTTATTTAGTTTTACTTTTAAGGTGGCGATATATTTACCTAATTAAGAGTGAGTCTGTTCAAAAGAAATAGACTCAAGCAAAAAAAAAAAAAACCTCTAATTCATTTGAGTGACAAAAAATGTATGTATCGCAATTTGACAGTGCATAATGGCCATAAAGGGTTGGGCCTACAATTATTTACCCTCACGGGGTCGCCACGGTTCAGGTTGCGCCCGAGACTCTGAAAAATAATAAAATTAGTCAAACCGTACGACTTTACGATTCGGAAGGAAATTTATCGCGGTTCGTGTCTCACGAATGTTCCCGCACGGCTGGTAGTTCTACCGTAGATGAAATACGACGGTGGATGGCGAGCAAGGGTTGGAAGGGAACGTCGTGAAGTACAAAATTAAAAGTATACAATTGTTACAACTATTTAGGGGAAAATTATCCTAATGAAATAAAATTATATGAAGTTTATTCTAAAAAAATAGCGGTTAATCTGACATGATAGCGAGCTGAGATTTTTATTTTTCTTTTTAATACTGTAAATATCTAATGGTTTTTATAATCTGTAATTTGTATAACTTTGGTTCCTTGCGTTGATGTATATAAGACTGACCACGCATTCTGTAAAAAATGATTCATTTTGCCGATGCCCCCCTCCTGTTTCATGGAAGGTCGGCAACAGTTGCAGGATTATATTCAGTGTATGCGCGAGTTACTAGTGTTTGCTTGAAGGCATATATTTAATACGAATCTGTCCGTACTAAGGTGCAACAAACATGAATTAAATTTAAAAATTGGGACGATAATGATCCTATGCAATCTATTTAAAGAATGTAAGTTTGTAGTACAAATCGGACAAATATCAACTCATATGTATTTATAAAATCATTAATAGTATTTTCGACTCACCTTATCTTTTACAATGTATCAAATTAAATGTTCCAACGCGAAGATTTAGAAAAAATGAACTGCTCTCCCTCAACTTTCATACTTCAAATTTAGGCTACTATTCTCCTATTAACATAATGTGTCGTCTTTTAAATTCTTCCTCTCATCTAGATTTATGCGCCATGAGCCTGTCTGAATTCCGTAGAGCCTTGTTTTGCTGAGGAAAGTATAGGTATTTATTTGACTGTGCTATTATGTAATGTGATTCATCTACTGTCGCTTGTCCTCCGTCCTTTGGTGAATTGTCTACAAATCAAAACATTGCTTGTGGACTGGCGGTTACTCCCATTATGGTTTGCAAATATTTAAACACACTTGATGCTAGCAAAGGAGCGGGTAGTGATGGCATTCCTTCGTTTTTTGCTATTAGTTGCGCTAATGAACTATCACTCCCTCTGGCAATGATTTTCAATAAGTCCCTTATTACAGGTATATTTCCTGATGCCTGGAAGAGGGCGCACATAGTTCCAATACACAAATCTGGTCCTAAAACTTCTGCAGAAAACTATCGACCTATATCCATCTTACCCGTATTTGGTAAATTGTTTGAGAAGTTGATCTATGATCAAATATATCATTTACTCGTTTCTCAGCTACCCAAATCCCAACATGGTTTCCTCAAAAAAAGATCAGTCGTCTCCAACTTAGCAGTCTTCACAGATTACGTGTTTGATGAGATGGAAAAGGGTGGCCAAATTGACGTAATCTACACGGACTACTCAAAGGCCTTTGACAGGGTAAGCCATAGCATATTATTGGATAAACTACAAACACTTGGCGTGCATGGGAATCTGCTGCGGTGGTTTGCATCATACCTGATAAAAAGATCTCAAGCGGTTGTTCTTGGTGGCTGCAAGTCGGACTTCTTTAGTATTCCGTCTGGTGTCCCCCAGGGCTCTCACCTCGGACCGCTTCTTTACAATGTATATGTCTATGACATTGAACAGTGTTTTAATTTTACAAAATGTTTATTATATGCTGATGATACTAAAATTTACTTAGGAATTAATAGCATTCAGGACTGCATGAAGCTGCAGGATAATTTGGACAACCTTACACATTATTGTATTAAAAACAAATTAGATCTTAATGTATCTAAGTGCCATAAGATATCTCTTACCCGCAAGACAAACCCCTTAAAGTTTAATTATCAACTCAAGGGTGAATACCTTGACACTGTGACTGGGGTGAGGGACCTTGGTGTTTTTATGGATGCTAAATTAATTTTTGATGCCCATATTTCCTCTACCACCGTTAAATCTTACAAAATGCTGGGATTTATTTTAAGGACCTGTGAGCCCTTCAGGGGTTCTAATGCCGTTAAGATGGCCTATTGCGCGTATGTTCGCAGTAGGCTTGAATTCGCTTCACCTATTTGAATTCCACAGTACAGTGTTTATAAGGAACAAATAGAAGCTATACAAAAGAAATTTCTAAAGCATCTAAATTACAGGGAACATTTAACTTTTAATAATTATCATGATGCTTGCCGTCATCACGGTTTTATGTCCCTAGAAGCCCGTCGAACGCTATTAGATATGGCTTTTCTGTACGATATAGTACACGGCCATATTGACTCCACCGTTCTTTGTGAGGGGCTCACTTTGCGCGTACCTACAAGGCGCACTAGGTTAAATTCACTTTTTTATACGGGAGCGCACACTACAAATTATGCCAGGAACTCGACTTTAACGAGAGCTATGTTTTGTTATAACTCAAATTTTAATCACCTGGACATTTTTTGTTTGTCCAAAAACGCATTTCTTCAAGGGGTGCGGATGTACTACTTGAGAAAATGCAAAACTGATTGAATGGCATCCTCTTCCCCTTCCATTGTCCTTTCTATCCTATTTTCCCAAATCTTCTCTGATAAAAACCTCCGCATTCATATTATTTTTCTTTTGTTCTTTTCGTTTGCTGTTACATTTGCTGTAGACAAGCTTTTATTGTAATTATTTTTATTTAAGAAAACTATTATTGGCCTTATATGTATTTATTATAAATCTTTACTTGTTTCATGTGTATGTGCTGTTGTTTTCTGTAATAAATAAAAAAAAAAAAAAAAAAAAAAAAAAATATTAATCCTTGAATAATTTTGTTTTCTTTGTAATCTTTGTAATTACCTTGTCAACAAATTATGTAATTGGATTGGATAATTATATATTTTTAATATATATATTTATATAATATACATATATATATATATATATATATATATACGAGTATGATTCCATAAATTTGCACTAATAGAGTCTCTGCACCATCTATTAATGAATCACTAGAGTCGGACTCTTGCACCTACAATCTTTGATCATGAGCAACAACAATTTATTTCGTGCTTCTTTATCGTAGAAGTACTGTACATAGTTAGCAATCCAGCGCAGAGCTATACTTTCACGGTCGGTACGCATGCACTGAAGGGCTCAGGCTGTTTCGGCCGCAGTAAACTTTCCTTGGGTTTGTTTTAAATGAACTGCTTTTATTTATGCCTATTACATTTAACAACTCTCGCCAAAGTGTGTCGTTAAATTTGGCGCTGGAAATGTCCTCGCCAAATATTATTAGCGAGCATATGCCCGGCGCGGAGTTAGTGCTTAATTTCTTTACGACTAATTAACATTTTTCAAATTGCAGATTTTTGTTTTTGTTGATTGTGTGAAAGAACGTAAAGTCTACGGTCAATCAGATTGTAGTTAAAATGCAAAAACGGGAAATATACAAACTTACAAAACATTTATTTTCATTGCTAAAGGAAAACAAACTCGTAGGTATACAATTTAATGAAGAGATTTTTTGGGATTGTCCAAAAGTACCTTCTCAATTTTATGGAAGTGATGTTTTTAGGTCCTACTTAAAAGAATAAAAAAGTACTTGTATTAGTCCAAAATATTGACTGTTATATTTGTCTTCTTTTACATTTTTAACTTATTTAATTTTTTATGTTTTTCTATGTTTTAGCTCCAAGACATTGTCATAAGGATTTTTCGGTAGTAATATTTTTTTAAATATTATAAAAATCTAATCTACATAAGTTGAAGAAATATGTAAGATTAGGGATTTACATTAAATGTATTCTCACAAGCAGACACGTACAAGTTCGCGCTTGTACATGCCACATATGCAAACCTACGACATAAAAACCCAAATCTCAAATGAACATACACTTGTAATTCTTCCCGAACTTTCCTGAAATTGGGGTGATACTTTTGGAGTTATACACCGCATACAATGTTACACTGATAAATATTTTGAACCGTCTCAAATACGTTTTATTTTTTGCTTAGTTTGACACTATAATGTTACTAAGTACCCCTTTTAAATCCACTTTATTCAAGAAATTCATTTTAAGGTTCCCGGAATATTTCGAAAGTTTGAGGTCAATTTTACATTTGATTCCGTGAAATTAACAATATACTTTCAAAACACTTTTCAATACATATCTACTGAGCGTTTTTAGATTTCAAGCAAACGAATTATATGAAACCTGTATAGAAGGGTTGAAAAAAAGCTTTGTACGGACAGCTTTTTATTATTTGAACAAGTACTCGTACATGTAAGTGGAAAGGTTATCAAAAAACTCGAACTGTAGAATTTTAGCACCTTAACGAAACGTTCCTTTAAACAGAATTGAAACTAAAACAGTGCCTCTTGTGAGCGTTTTTGTTTCCATATACATCTGGTAAAACTCAACCTTGTGAGTGTTTTCGACAATACTTCGCTGATCCACTGCCATGAGGGTGCTTTGAAATACCACTTACGAATTTTTCAATAAAGCTTTTTTTTTTAAATGATTAAAATTATTTTACGCGTGGTGTGTTTTTTCGTGAAGCTGTTATTCCATATTTGCATTTTGTATGAATATACTGTTATCATGGAGGTAGTATTCAATGGTGCGGCTATGCATGTGATTTAGTACCAATCAACATGATGCACCTTCTTTGACAACATACATTGTTTATAGTGCTGTCTCGCTCACGACGTATGAAATGCTTTTCTCTTTTTCTATGTAAGCAACGTGTCTCTACTCCGTCTTCAATCTATTAAATTATGACCATGAAAACCATGAAATCACCATGGGAACGGAATTTGTTTCTAGTGTTGTTGAAAATATGAAAATATCTGATAAATTCCGAATTCAAAAATGTTCCGACCTCATTGTGTACGGGATGATTTTCACAAGTATCTATTACCACAATCATAGAAGTTGCATACTTGAAGAAGCAAGTACCTACATATTTGAACATCACTAGTTCTACAAATGGCTGTCCCTTTCGTGAGCAAAATATTTTGACAAATGAAAAAAAAATTATGAACGTAATCATACAAAATAGTTTTTTATGTAAGTGAAATATTATTCCAGTTTTTTTTCCAATTAGATAACACACCTGTTGACAGTTGAAAGGTTACCGATATACTGAGTTTGGATTTTTGTATGATGAATGGGTTAGCGCATTTCTAATTCTCAAAGGATTGATTTCTTAGCCCATCCAGTTCTTATATATCGATGACTGTTATGCCATCAGTATACCAAGTACAAAAAAATCCTAAAACGCATCTCAATTGTGTAAATCGAAAATGCATGAAATATACGACGGCGCTTCTAGCGAGTGATTTAGTTTTCATACTATTGTTGGATTTACGCAATGAAAGGGAGTTTACGCCGTGCTTTATACTCGGGTTGCTGTATTGTACAAATAAAATAACCAATTAATATGTACGCTGGGGAGTTTTAATTATTTGTTTGCAAATATGATGGATGGATTTGTAAACAAATAAGTAGGTATTGCGGTGGCGCAAAGGTGAGATTTTCTATTGTGGTTTAAATATCATCATTCATTGATCTGTCGTAGTGAAACACGCCGTGAAGCTTATGCCTGTTAGATATTTATTGAAATGGGTAGTTTAAATTTTTGTAATTTATTTCAAGTTTATTCAAGACATGTTTTTAGATGTAGCATTTAAAAAAAAAACATAGTTGTGGAATGAAAGATTGTAAATTATGATTACGGTCGTTAGACATTTTTTGGAATGAAAAAACGGATGTTACTGACCGTGTGTAAAGAGAAGAAAGATTTTCTCTACGTTTAGTTGGAGTTATATCCGACGTCCTCAGGAGACGTGTGTCAATAAGGGAGAAACACGAACTGTTGAATTATTGTTGTTTGCTCGAGGTCGAAGGTTGTAGTTACATTTATTGACATTCGGTGATGCTTCCGTAGATGTCGCAATAGCTCCATTTATACAGAAGGATGATATTATGACCTCATTTAAAACCGTCCGTTTAATGAAAGGGTGGATCATAGAAGTTAGTATTTTCATTCCAAAAAATAGTTGTGGAAGTTTATTGTAAATAAAATTATTTTGCAGTCACATTTTGATTTCTTACACACTAGTAAAATTCACCGTCTTTATTCGCTCGGCCATTGTAGCAACTTTTGATCCATTTAATTTTTTTATGTTCTTTCAGAAATCAGACCTTTTTAATTAATGTGAGAGAAAACGCAAAAATTCAGCATCATTTGGCCAGTTCATTGAGGTAGATATTTCTTCCTTCCTATATGTCTTTCCTATATGTCCTTCCTATGTTGGTACTCCTGATTTTTTTATGAATCCTTTTCACTAGTACATTAAATTTTCTCAACAAATACATTAAATGGTGTAGAATAAATGTTTTTTTTTCAATAACATTAATTAATATCAGAAACTTTCACATTCTAAATTCTAAAAGTCTGCAAAATACTTATAAATCACGAAATAATTAGAAAAGTTTCTCCATTGAAAAAAAGTTTTAACAAACTACCTCGCAATATTTTTCTCTTTGAGCAAAAAAGTAAATTTTTTAATTTCACGTGAAAAACAAATTCCGATGAATAATTGTATCGTCAGGGTGGATGACGTCACTTGTCACGCCGCTACTCCCTCGACACAAATACTGCTGCAGTACCTTAACTATACAACTTTATGTTTCAGCTCAACATAAAAAAAAAGTATGGAAATTGAAACGGCGCTTCTGGTGAGTGTGTTATTTTGATATGTATTTGGTTGCGTTTAAACGTATAGTTTTATATATATTTACTGTGGGTACAGTTAGGGTTGCCATACCTATATAGCTGGAAAATCGTCGGAACTCTATGAAATGAAGTGAAAAATTAATGTTTCAAAATATTTTTTACTTGTGTTTATTTCCAAGTAAACAATTACATAAGACTAGGGGCTCCGCCTCTGGCTGCTACGCAGCCCAACTCCTTAACATTTAGGTGACGGGAACTTGGCAGCATGACTTCTCCGCGTAAAAACTCGTATAATTATTAGAAATGGATAAAAAAACGAGTCATATCCTACGTCCTCAAGAGACGTGTGTCTTCTACACTGAAGAACCACGAACAGTGTAGAAGACACACGTCTCCTGAGAACGTCGGATATGACTCCGACGAAACGTAGAGAAAATCGTTCTTCTCTTTTGCACGGTCAGTAAAATCCGTTTTTTTATTGTATAAAATGTCTAACGACCGTAATCATAATTTAAAATATTGGACATGTAGGTATTTCCTACCTATTATGCCTGTTTGTGATGCAAGCCCCTGCATTGTAGCGACGACCAAGCTCGCAGAGGGCTCTTGGATGTGATTCATACAAAAACAGCGCTCACCAAATAAAATAGCTTCATATTATTATTAGGGCGGTTGGCATCCCTGAGTACAGTCTGTATGAATCTGTCAGTTGGCGGGAATGTATGAACTGACAGTGGCCGTTGAATACATTGCTCGCTACGCCTAATTGCTACGCGGCGAGGGGCATCCGGCAAGCTAGGTGAGCTACGCCTACGCCAGTCTACGCCAGCCTACGGGGAGACAAACTGACCGGCATAAGAGGCAGAGCTGAAAACTGACAGGGAGCTATCGGATCACCAAAGTTAACGTAATTTGTACTCGACTTTAAGGCTATATGGAGCAGAGTGCTAGACTTGCAAAAACGTCTATGAACGGCAAGTCCATGCTGCCGAGATGAGAATGCTGAGGTGGGCTGGAGACGTCACTGCTAGACCACATAAGGAATGAATACGTGAGGGGTAGCTTTAAGGTTGCTCCAATAACAGACAGGATTAGAGAATCCCAATTCCGGTGGTTCGGCCATGTGATGCGAAGAGATAATGAACATATTGTAACAGGAACAGCATTCTCACAGGACCAAGAGGCAGAGGCCGCCCAATGGCAACATGGCGGGCCAATATTGAAAAAGAAATGCAAAAGAGAAACCTGACAGAGGAGATGAGCCTGGATAGAAAAGTTTGGCGTCTTCGAACAAGGAGGGCCGACCCCAAATGATGGGTTAAGGCAAAGGGAAAGAAGAGAGGAATACTCGACTTTAATTGTTATTATGGAGCATGGATAATCATTAGGTTATAAGGTTAAAATAAGGAAGATTTATTAGTTTAGTCACACCTCAAAAGCCCTTTGCAAGCTTGGTCGTCATAATTATAGAAGATATAAACTTGTCGACTAATAATACGATATTTTTTTGGTGTATGTTCCTTGTCTCATAGGTTGATATGCGGCTGACCACCCATGCTGTAAAAAATGGTTCACTTTGCCAATGTCACTCCTGTTTCAGGAAGGGACGGTAAGAGTTGAAGGGTATATGTCCATTTGAGATTTCGGTTTTTGTGTTGTAGGTTCACATGCGGCATTGTAAGCGCGAACTTGTACGTGTCTGCTTGTGAAAATGCATATAATGTGAATCCCCAATGTAACATATCTTTGCAACTTAGATTAGATTGGATTAGACCAGGAAGCTAAGAGACACTACGCATCCTCCCACCTCAGACTCTCTTCCTGGATCTTACCACTTTTTTTCATTACATTCAGATGGTTTATTTTAGTTTCACAGTACACATCTGCCCATCATACTTCTGGGTACTGAAAAAATAACCAGGCGCTATCTGTAACCTTAGTACGAGTAGCAAAATTTGAGAAAAGTAAAGTTTACGGAAAATATTAAAGAGTGATTTCGCCCAAAATCTGCCATTTTTGTTTCTCACACTTTATGGTCTTAGCAAAAGAGTTACAGTGATGAAGAAAATCAAGTTCAAACAAACAAAAACGGCATATTTTGGGGGAAGTCACTCTTTAATAATTGCCGTAAACTTTACATTACTCAAGTATGAGTCGGTGTTATAGCCGCGGGGATCAAGACATTTGGAACCGGATAACGCTGGTTCGAATCCCGCGACGATAACTTCGACCCTGGTTAAACAGATGCCGTTGCATGCACACAAGCTTCTGCTTTCGCATGAAGACAACTGGCCAGGTAAAATAGGTTGGTGGATTGCATTCCTTTCCACAAATCTATTTAAAAAAAAAAAAAAAAAAAGTTTTGCAACTCATACTAAGGGTACTGGTGACAGAAAAAAAAACGCGAATTCGTCAGCGGGCACTCGCTACCACTCAAAGCACCCCTGTGGACTCTATAAAGCGCCGCTGACCCGGCCATTATCCACTTCGGATCGCAATTAAAGTTGTGCATTAAAAATGGATCTAGGGCGATAGGAGGACGCGAAGTAAACAAAGCATTTACTAAGTTTTATTGCTTGTTTGCTTTTACACGTTGAAAATTGCTCACTATTTTGAATTTCATACTATTTCTTTAGAGTTTAAAGTTTTTTAAGTGTAGTTTTTCGATCACGCGATATTAAGGAATTTAAAACAACATTAGTACTCGTATACATATGATAAATGATTGCAAAAAGTACAAATTATGAATCTAAATTTTATTGTACCTGACGATAATTGTTAACCGAAAACGCCTGAAGAGATTAATTGAAAAAAATTAAGATTGGTGACAATATAATGTTTTATTGGAATTAATCAAATTATGAATCGTTCAATTTTCTGCTCATATTGCACAAATATTTGACTGTTTTTGTGTGAATCACCCATCCTAAAGAGTCCTTTGCGAGCTTGGCCATTGCTATGGAAAGCGCCAATTCTCAAGCAAAATACATGCTGGATTGACTTTTGGTGACCGGTCGCAGGTAAAAGCAGATCAACATTTCAACCTATTCAGATGTTTTTTTTTGTGGTCGTTCAGGAATCAAACCCACTACATATCATCCTTGTATGAATTCTTAGTGCACAAACTACAGACTGGAGATCAGTCTAAATGATGAGACAGTAAATCATACTGTTGCGAACTTCGAGTACAGGCGCTTGTACACACCTAGATAGGTACATCAAAATGACTACACAGACTAATGCACGTAGTATAGAATCATCTAGCAGGTCCTGGTTGTGTGCGTGAATATTTGGTGATGGAATAGTCCAGAAATTGGGAGAAAGATCTCTCCGTTCTACTTTATAAGGGGTCAAAATGGTAGGACAGCAAAGCAACGCAACTAAAACACAACTAAGCTACACATATAGTGTAACTTCTTGCCGCGTTATCCCCGAAGGGGTCGCATGTGGCGAGTTGAACCTATTTATTTTTACAGGTAAGGGGGCCGGGGCTTACGTCAACCACTTCAGTTGAAATGGGGGTTTCCCAGCTCCCGAGAGGGCCGGTACTCATTTCTTGTGAAGCCTTGCCGGTATTTTATTTAAAATTTTATTTTGGGGTTTTAAATAAACACCGCAACAGGATATCATTTCTGACACCCTCGGCGGGATTCGAACCCGAGCTCACGGCATGGAATGCAAGCACCCTACTAACTGAGCTATCGACCGGACAGCAGTTGCAATAAAGCCTTTTGCGAGATAGCACATAAACCAGTGACGCTCAAGTGTGAATAAATTGTACATTGTAAAAAAAAATGTGAAAAAATACAATTTTTAACTAAAAAGAATCCAGCAAAGAACGTGACAATACAATAAAATTTTCTTTGTCTACAACACGCTCCTCCAGTTCTTGTTTACCGTATACGCCAATCTTGTCAAATATTACTTTTTCATGCAGTTGTCTTATGAATCAAATTCTACACAATCTGAGCTAAGAAAAACCGTAAAACTCGATAATGTGAGAGTTCTTTTAAATATTTTTTAAATAAATTTCTAGTTTTTATAAGACACATTGGCCCAGTACACATGCAAACATTGCTCATGTAAAATTTTCTCAATGGCGTATACGGTAAACAAGAACTAAGGCAGTGAACAGTTTACATTGAAACCGTTTAAATGATCTCATAATTGAATTACACATCCTAACACTAGGGCTATAGACCAATAAATAGTATGAGACTGTTAAACTGTTCACTTACATAATAAAATATTTGATTACTTCATTCACATCCGTGGGAATTTTCGGTTCAGCCACAGCATAGCTAAGAAGCATAGCTACCTACATACGTTTCCATAGCAAAAGCATTGTAACTTATTAGTCAAAGTTCATAGTATTTTTATATTTTCTGGTTCTTCGGTTGTTCAAAAAATTTGTAATTTCATCACTCGAAAGTTTGAGTACCTACACCCCAGTACATACTAAAAGACTTTCAACGTACTTAGTCGAATACTACAATTTGAACTTCAATGAAAAGCTGGTGAATAGTATGAACCACAGATCACTGAATATAAAGTATGAACCATACTATATGTTTGCATTTATGTGTTAGTTCGGTCGATAGCTCAGTTGGTAGGGTGCTTGCATTCTATTCCGAGAGCTCAGGTTCGATTGAATCCCACCGAGGATGTCAGAAATTATTTCCAGTTTCGGTGTTTATTTCAAAACCTCAAATAAAATACCATGCAGGTTTAGTCAGCCTTCACAAGAAATAAGTACCATCCCCCTCGGAAGTTGGGAAATCCCCACTTCAAATGAAGTGGTTGGCGTAAGGCCGGCCCTCTTACCTGTAAAAATAAAAATAGGTTCGACTCACCACATGCGATACCCTTCAAGGAGAACGCGGCAAAAAGTTACACTATATTTGTAGCTTAGTTGCGCTTGCGTTGCGTACAAGTATAAAAAAAAGAATTCATCTTATAAATTGGCTGGAACTGGCCACCTCAATGACAAAGGCCGACCACTAAATCTGTACAGTATGTATAAAATATATTAATACGTAAACTAAATAATGTATGGAAACCAAAACAGCGCCTTTATTGAGTGTTTTGATTTCCATAGATTTTTTCATCACGGTTTTATACTTGGGGTCCAGTATTCCCTCAAGTGTAGGTCTGCCTACTCAGACACAAGGGCCCCGTGGCGGTCATTTGCTGAAAAATAGCACGTACTTGGAAAAAAGAGGTCTAAAAATCACATCACAATGAGCCTCAAGTACTTATACGAGGTGGTCATTGTGAATCTATACAAATGACTATACAAATTTTAGGTATTCAAGTGTACTTGTACGAGTATTATTAGTTTCATTAAATAAATTTGATAAAATTGCATTTTAATTTAAGTAGGAATTTAGGTGTGACTTATAGGTTGGTATGAGGCTGACCACCCATACTGTAAAAAATGGTTCACTTTGCCAATGTCACCCTTGTTTCAGAGAAGATCCATTTGAGTTTTGGATTTTTATTTGTAAGTAGGTACACATGCAGCATTTTCAAGCGCGAACCAACTAATGAATTTTTAAAGTTAATGTATCTTTGCAAATTATATTATAGATTATACAATATTTATTGTGTCCAAATCATGTGTGAGTCTGTTGATACACAATAAATAATATCCATAAGTATCAATAATTCCACAAGCAGACATGTGCCAGTTTGCGCTTACACATGCTGCATGTGTCTTTACAAAATTAGAAAATATAATCTCAAATGAACAAATTACCTGTAGGCTGTAGCTCTAACAGGGGTGACATTCGCAAAGTGAAACAATTTTAACAGTATGAATGGTCAGCTCCATATCAACTTACAAATCAAGAAACCAGCCCTTATTAACTTTAAAAACTCTTTAAATACGGAGTTCCCATTTTGTTAAGTACATGTGTTCGTAAAATTATACCCAGTAAAATATATTGCTTATAAATAGTTTAAAATACTATAGAATAGGTGTTGGTCAACATACAATTTTTCCTAGAAATATATAAACAAATTTAGCAGTCAAATTGATCAAAACTGTTTCATTTAAAACGAAACAATATCGAAATAAAATTGACAATAAAGAGCCGCGATGCTTTGTTTTCGGATTAAAAAACATAAATCCGATTGTGTACCGAAATAACATGACAATATCCACACAAAATCTATCAAAGCTTGGGAATTTAAAATGCTTTGAACATGTGTTTCAGTAAATGAAATCTCCACCATCGAACAAATGTTTATTCGGCTT
Organism: Agapetus fuscipes; assembly: GCA_951799405.1. Taxonomy (NCBI): domain Eukaryota; kingdom Metazoa; phylum Arthropoda; class Insecta; order Trichoptera; family Glossosomatidae; genus Agapetus; species Agapetus fuscipes. Next base: position 2,128,953 of record OX637340.1, on the reverse strand, counting down.
GTCACAAAATTTTTGATCATTCGCACGCCGTGGATGATTTTTCATATTGTCCGATGATTTTTAAAATTGTCCAATGGTCCATTGTTGAATTGGCTTAAAAATAATTTACAATGCTTGGCTATCAATTTCAGCACATTTTTGGAGAGCGAATTGTATGGGAGAGCAGTTTTCCTTTTCATGGAAATACAGCGCGCACCGTGCGACGACACAATTAAAAACGAGTTTTGGAAAAACAATGGCAGAGTTTTGTGATACAATGAGTTGTTTTGTTGCCTTTGAAATCTGTACCGAATGACGAATTTTTAATCTGCAGATTTATGGCTAATGCGTACATACGTACATACGAGTTAAATGTATAAATGAATAATTCTAAAAATACATTTTGAAAGCATCAGCTCGGACTTTTTCTGTATTCACTTTTATTACTTTCGTGAATGAACTTTCAAAATTTGATTTGTTATAAGATTTTTTTCATCCAGCACCCGTAGTAAGAGTTTTTTCACAATACTCGAAGTATTGAGTATTCGAGATTTTTTTTTCAAAAAAGATTCGAAACATGTTTCACCAGAAGTGCTTTTCAAGTTCACATACATTTTTCTCGAATACTCAATACTTCAAGTATTGTGAAAAAACTCGTACTACGGGTACAGGACCTGTTTATCTTTTTTTAAAGAAAGGTTCGTATTTTATAGAATTTACCGAACTTGAAATAATTAAAGATGTTTGATTGTTCGCAAAGACGTTTTTTTTTTAAATAAAGTAAGTCGAGCAAAGTAAACTTTTAAATTAAAAAATCACAAAATTATTTATCGAAGTCCTCACAGTCTTACATTTTAAATGTTGTAAAATAAAGTAAGCAGCAAAAAAAATTTGGGTTACATAAATAAAAAATTAAAGAAAAAATTAAAATAAAATGAGAAAAAGAAATTACGAGTAGAAAAAAAATGCGTAAATCTCCAACTATTGGCGTAAAACTTGTAAACACAAAAAATATATTACGTAAGATACAACAGTGCAGTTTGTTACATAATTATGTCATATACCAATAATTATTATTTTACCGTGATATGTATTTTCGCAATGTCTTTATACTAGAGTCAGAAATATGCGTTTCAACAAATACTAATTCAAACAATGGCATAGCATAATACTGACAGTCCCTAAATTCATTTAATGAAAATATTATGCAACTTTTGCCGCCTTTCCCTGAATTAAATAATAACAGTCAAAATGGGGAGGAGGAACTTAGTATTATGTTGACACGTAGGCCAAGATTAAAATGGTAATATTTTAATCTGTACACCCCTGTCGCATATTTTTTTTTCTAGAATGCTCGAGAAGTATTTCAAATTATAATAATAATGTAGAGGGCTGATATCTGCTATGAGAGGGGTGAGGATCTGTGTAAGCTGAATTGCAAGGGAGTGTTGATTGCTAGAGGAAATGTGCGGGGATGAAAACATGTAAAATGTTTTCGTTATTGTTCCTGAGAAGTTTGATGTCAATCGGATAAAAAATATTTGTTTATTTTTTAAGACAAATTTATTGTTTTTTTTTTTCAATTCCTGATGTCGAGTGGATCACAGACAAAACACAATTCGGCACAGTTGTTGCGTTAGGTTGCCACCCTCAGGTGTGAACAAAATCACATAATCAAATGGCGTAGTGAAGCACGCCCAGTGCTGCTTGTTTACTTCTAAGTGTTTTTTCTATATTCATTTATAATTTCATTAAAAAAAAACTCAGAAAAAAGTGATTTGAAGCTTCATCGCAAACTGTAGCTTATACATCTTAATAAGGTTGTTTACATCTTCTTGCTTAGACTTTGGTAAATTCAGTCCTTTCTATTTCAGCTTTTACAAAATCTGTTGTATAAACTACTTTGACTTATGAAGTAAAATAGATAGTTTTGTATCATGAAAAAAAACGTATTTTACTGACCGTGCAAAAGAGAATAACAATTATCTCTCCGTTTCGTCAGAATCATATCCGACGTCTTCAGGAGGCGTGTGTCTTCTACAAAGAAGAACCACGAACTGTTGAGTTATTATTGTTTGATCGAGGCCGAAGGTTGTAGGTACTTTTATTAACCTTCGGTGATGCATCCATAGAGGTCATAATTTAAAATCTTTAAAATAGACGGCTTTCGAGAAATGCATCGTTTATAAGGTAAAGTAACACCTTGTTAGAAAGGTATCTCTTATCTGTAACTACGTAACTAAGTAACTAACTATACTTTTAACGTTTATGATATTGCAATACTTTTAAGTGTAAGAATATACCGAAAATTATAATGCAAATAAAAGGTCACTTCTTATTTATGATAGTAATGAAAAGAAAGCAATATTTTTATTTTTAGAAACACCCATGCTGTAGGAAATCGTTCACTTTGTCAATGTCACCCCTGTTTCAGGGAAGGTCGGGAGGAGTTGCAGGACTTGCAGGGTGTATGTTCATTTGAGATTCAGGTTTTTTATATTGTAGGTCCACATGCGGCATGTTTAAGCGTGAACTTATACGTGTCTGCTTGTGAAAATGCATATAATTCGAATCTTTAATGTTACATATATTTGCAACTTAGATTAGATTAGATTAGAGAAAAAAATTAAAGTTTTGTTTTGGGATAACTAGATACATTTGCACGTCACGGAGAAGCTTCACACTTCATCGTCACGCAATATAAACAACTTCGTTACTAACCGAGTGATTTATTGTTTTTGTATTAATCTGACCTGGAGCCTGGGGGGATGAGGGAGAGGGTAGGTGGTGAGTTTGAAATGTAAATCAGTCAATATGGCGGCGCAGTTGCCGCCGAACGAATGAACGCAATATGGGCCGTGACATGATAGATGAAGGCCGGGGATGAAATATTTGTACCACGTGACGGCAGGGCTGTATTCTGGGCGTTTTGTCTTGCCACCCCGTGCCACCCTTCGTCCTAGAAATGATCCAACCTTCATCGCCCTTCGTCTCGCAGAGCATCAAATCCCATTGCCCTTCTGCTCTTCCGTCCTTCAAATGATTTAATGTTTAGGCGCTGGTCTGAATTTAGCCTGACGACAGTTTGTAAAACTAGAAAGAAAATTCTAATAAGACGTTTCTGTGTCGTCTGCCATTTTTGTACGTAAGATCTCTCTCTCTCTCTCTCTGTTGTACCGACCTCCGACCAAGAAGGTTGAGTTGTGACGTGTGTAAATTTTGACTAATTAATGGGGTGTTAAAAACAATGGCTTTGATTTCTGCGAGTTGTAGCCCTCTCTTGTGTTCCTTCTTTATCCTGATTCCCAATCCCAATCCGGATTCTTACTATGCCCTAAGATAATGTGCTCCAGAACTTCATCTTTCTAAAATACATCTTGAAACTTTCCTAACTTTAAAAAATCATACTCATTTAAACATTGGTATCTTGATCCTGGAAATGATTCAACCACAATTGGCGGGAAATCCAAGAAGAATGGGTGGATTCACCATTTCCATGCCATGTAAGCTTTGCCGGCAGCAAAAATGGCCGGTGGCGGGGTCCGCCCGTTCTTTTCTAGATCTCACCCAGTACTGGCGTTTAAAAGCAGTGGCAGAAATCTAGAGACTTGGAGCTTCGGGAGAACTCGGTTGTGTCCAGAATCTTTCGTCTCCCGCGACGGCGCAGCCAAACACTCAATGCACTATTTTTTTTTACACATATCAGATTCTCTTGGCCCTTTATAGCATTTTTAACCCAGCACCCTTGGTTCATTCATTCTGAAAATGATAAGACCTCAATTGCCTTTTGTCCCATTGTTGTACAAATGATGCAAATCTTAATTACGTTTATCTCTTCGTTATATATTTGATTTACCTTATAAATCTCCTTGTGATAAAATCCATCAAAATCTTAGTGAGTTTTGCCTCTTCAACCTAAAAATAATTGCCTTACAGAATCTTTAGATCCGGCAAATTATTAAAGCTCAATTTGCCTTCACCTCTTCATTCTTTGAAAATGATCCAATGTCCATTGCTCTTCCTCTGTTTTCATAGATATTATTTAAATTTCCACCCAACCAAGAGTGTCGTTTGTCACCTCTACTTCAAAGAACCAAGACGCCATTCACCCTTTTGGCACAGTGCTTCAAACCATCTCAACCAATACGTTGCGGTGTTGGTTCTTCTATGGTACTTTTGGAAATATTTTCAGAAAATTAAATAATCCCGCACAGAATCTTTTAAAATATGTATATTCCGTAGTGTGCTTTTTCTCTTAGACCTGTAAATGATTCAACCCTCAGCGCAGTTTGTCCTAAAAATGATTCACCCCAAAAAATTCTTCACCCTACAAGGGGTCTAACCCCCTACGGGGTTCTGTCCTCCGATGTCATCTCAGCTAATGATTGCCTCGTGAAATGATCTATGTCTTTGATGTGATCCAATTAACAATAAATATACCTACAAATATGTAACCTAGCAAGCAGAATAGCGTTGATGCAATTTAGGGATAATGCTTCAATTTTGTCGATGTTTTCATCGGATGTTCTAAGGTAATGTAATCTAGGGCACATTTCACACAAAATCTTAGACCTTTTTGATCTTTGGCTTTAGGCTCTTGTAGGTAAATATTTTTTGATGACGTATTCTATCACGTTGAATACTTATTAATTACTTAAATCTCCGAATTTTCGTAAATGCATACATTACAATATTTCAAAGAACAAATATAATATACTTTTTACATAGTTTATCGTGGCTGAAATATTTGCTACAATGGTTCACTAAAAGAACGTAGTCCTTGTTTGGGTCCAGGGCAAAAAAGCTATAATGATCACTTATCTTTGATAGAAGTGGCACCAAAAAAAGGAATAATAAAAAATCAAACGAAATTTTTTACCGAATCGTTACCAAATATATAGAGATAACATTTATACAAATGCTTCTTAATAAACAATTACATAAGATCCTTTTATATTTTTAAGGGTATCTCTATTCACACAGTGAACGTCCATTGTATTTTTTTATACATAATTCAATTGGAAAAACAAAGTTTTAATTCACTTTTATTTATTTTTTTCGCTAAAACGTTTTCACATAATAAGGCTCCTGAAGATGCTTTATAAGGCGAAAACGTTTGAAGGAAAAAAAAAAGAATTAAAACTTTGTTTTTCCAATTGAATTATAAAAAAAATAAGATCCTTTTAGTTGGAATCTATGAATGAAACCAGTGATGATTTAAATGAGGTACATGAATACGAATTTAAAATTTATACTAACGACATTATATTTTATTGATATTAAAAAAACAAAACATAAAAGAGAAAAGGTATAAAAATAATTTAACACGTCGTGTGTTATGGGTTGGTGCGAAAGGAATGTCATATTGGAATTTGAATACTTTTCGTGTAAGTTGTCGAAACTGTGACAACCAGATTTATTTTCACATTGAAATAAAGAATAACCTTCACACGAGCATCGCCAAAAAAAAATCAATAAAACCCAATGAAAAAGTGGTACGTTGAATAAAATAAGAGAATCATAAATAATACAGAGCTGACATTATTATGGTGGACGCCGTGGGCGAACTGAGCGCGTCCAAGCTAAATGTCAAGACTTCTCGCACATTTGTTTCGTAGAGACTATTCCGAACTGATGTGAGAAGAAGCAAATGAAAAGGTTGCAAGAGAAACGAAATGAAAAGTGTATGTTTGAATAAAATGTCTTGAAAACAGCTACTGTAATCCTCAGTACTCTAAAAAAGAGTTATAAATTTTCCCGGTTTTCCGTAAATCAAAGATAATTTTTTTGTTTAATTTTCTATTGAATTCCTTGACTTATAGGTCGGTTCGGATGAAGCTGACCACGAATACTGTAAAAAATAGTTCCCTGTTTCGCTAGCCATGTGAAGTCACATTTTTTTTAATCTGTTGATTTGTGCCAGCCCTATTGCGTTCTAAAATCTAAGTTGCAAAGATATGTAAAATTTACAATTCGTATTACATGCATTCCCACCAGCAGACATGCGTAAGTTCGCGCTTAAACATACCGCATGTAGTCCTACAATATAAAAACCCGAATCTCAAATGAACATAAGCCCTGCAACTCTTGTCGACCTTCCCTGTAACAGGGGTGACATTGGCAAAGTTAACCATTTTTACAGGATGGGTTGTCAGCCTCATACCAACCTTTAAGTCACGTCTGCTAATGACGACGCAAAACGCAACTCGCAAACGCAACTAAGCTACACATACAGTGTAACTTCTTGCCGCGTTATCCCTAAAGGGGTCGCATGTGGCGAGTTGAACCTATTTATTTTTACAGGTAAGGGGGCCGGCCTTACGCCAACCACTTCAGTTCAAGTGGAGGTTTACCAGCTCCCGAGAGTGCTGGTACTTATTTCTTTTCAAGGCTGAGTAAAACTTGCCGGTATTTTATTTTGGGGTTTGAAATAACACCGAAACGGGAAATAATTTCTGACACCCTCGGTGGGATTCGAACCCGAGCTTTCGGCATGGAATGCAAGCACTCTACCACCTGAGCTATCGACCGGACGAAATACACGTTTTCGACCAAACTTTGAAATATCAGTTATTTTCTTCAAGACAATTCGTAAAATTAGTACCTAACTCTATCCAAATTACAGTTTTTATTTTCCGGAGCAGTATTTTGTACTCAAATTAAAATAGCAGGTACTGGTGATATACACGCGAAATATTTTTTTCAAGTGATAGGATTGTACGAGCTAGGTAAAATCCCCCCCTCAGGTTCTGGTTGTTCTTCTAGAAGGCCATGAATCTGCTGTGGAGGCCGTTCATCATCCCCTCTCCCCCACACTCAGTACCAAGGGGCTGCTTCCTGCTCAGTACACCAAGTACAAAACAATGGCGTTTTCACGAAAATGTATGTAAGCTAAAGAAACGTCTCTCTAGTACGTTTAACCTTACATGCATTTTTGGTAAAACGATAACTTAGTTTTATACTTGGGGTATTGCATCGACGGCTGCTTCCTGCCCAGACACCTGGAGCTACTGGGAGGGGGAGGAGGAGGGTGTAGAGCAGGAATGTCAAATTCCTATGATATTGCGAGCCGCGTGATCTATTTTGATGAGCCAAAAATAAATGTAAAAATAAAAATCGTTGACGGGGCTTACTAACAAAAAAAACAAATTTTAAATGAAAATAAGCCTTGCAACTTCTGCCGTCCCTGAAACGAGGTGGCTTGGTAAAAGGGAGACAAGTTTTTTACAGTATGGTGTCCTTGACTCATAGGTTGGTATGAAGCTAAGCACCCATACTGTAAAAAAATGGTTCATTTTTTTTTCAGAAATCTTGTGCGGCAAACTCCCTAGATTTCAGAGACTATAAAGGGTATATGACACTTATTGTAATGCCGCAGAGGGGTTTTTACGAGCTTGGTCGTCGCTACAAAGCGCCAATACTAAAAAAAACCCAGTTGCTGTAAGGCTGGATGGACCTTTTAGTGACCGGTCATTGGTAAAGATTTAATATTTTTTTAATGCAGCGAATATAAATGCCAATTTTCCAATGTCGGCAAAAGTTGCAGAGTTTATGTTCATTTGAGGCTTGGATTTTTATTTGTAAGTACACATTCAGCATCTGTAAGCGCGACTTACACGTGTCTGTTTGTAGGCATTCATTTTGAAATGTTAATATATAATTGCAACAAACGGCGTTATTCACACATAGCAAATCCATGGATCAGCCGCAACTTACCGTGAATCTTCTCTACAAAAAAACGGTGATCTGCTACGGATCAAACGTGCTGTGAATCACCGTGCTAGATTATAGAGATAATTATAGAAGGTCAGCCTTACACCAAACTGTTAATCAAGCAGCTGTGAGTGTATCAAAAACGTTTCAATGTACAACAAAATAAAGTCTCGGCGGACCGCAGCAATGTCTTGCGGGCCGTGTGTTTAACAGGTCTGGGGGAGACTATCACCCAGTCCCCCTAAAAGCAGCGACTTGCTCGTTTTATGAGACTGTAAGGAGGAAAGAATGAGATTTCTTGCGGGTAGCGAATGGTGAACGATATTGATGGATTTGGTAATTTTGAATCTGCCGAATCAATATCGTTGCGAAAGGGGATGAAAAACTGAAGGAGAGATGTGTATGTTGCATAGGAAATCATTTGAAACGGTTAAGATAATATGTGTTTTTCAGTGTTATAGTAGACATTTTCCACAATGCAATGGAGTCCTTATAATTAAAAGTATCTACATTTTTTGGAATGATGATAAACAATGAAAATTCATATCAACGGTCAGAAGAACAGTTTAAAGTTTGAGATTGCAGAAAACTGGCATAACTTTTATTTTTGTTATCATATCGTCAAAATCAAAACAGCTCTAAAATTAACAATATGAAAGCATTTATTGGTATTCCTATTAATGTAGTTTTACAATGATTTACGATTTTTTTTATGGCACAAGAGCCTTAAGGACAAAATCTTATCGGTTACACCAAAACCATACTTCGAGAACGCAGTTGTTTACTTGGGCATAAACCACGAAAAAAATCATCGTAGAACTATGGGAGCTAGCGCATTAGAAAGAGCGGAAATTTTTAAATAGGATAGCATTCATAACTCATTCTCGACCAAAATTTCGCTTATGCCTTACTTCTTTTATTAAGTGCATGCCCACAGAAAGGCACGTGAATGTTTGCGCTTACAAATGCTGCATGCGTACTTAAAAATTGAAATCATAAACCCTGCAACCTTTACCGACCTTCCCTGAAACAGAGGTAATATTTGCAAATTAAAGATTTTTTTTACTGCATGGGTTGTCAGCCTCATACCAACATATAATTCAAGGAATACAAATGATAATCTAAATCTAAGCTGCAAAGATATGTATCATTTGAGATTCATATTAAATGCATTCCCACAAGCAGACACGCATAATTTCGCGCTCACACATGCCGCATGTGGACCTACAATATAAAAAACCCAATCTCAAATGAACATAAGCCCTGCAACTCTTGCCGACCTTCCCTGAAACAGGGGTGACATAATCGATATAAAAAAAAGTGTTCGTCTTTCATAAATGAGTCGTAAATTTAATTGTAATTATTTATTCAATGAAACCCTGTTTCCTTTCCAGGAATTATTTTTATTAACGTACTTTGTACAAGATACAAAAAAAAAAAATTGTATTTTGTAAAAGAAGAATATTGAAGCAAATATTGTAGAAAATATAAAGTAACTTTAGAACGGGCCAGCCTTGTGCCGAGCCAATTTATTAAGAGAATTTATTCTTCCATTCTGATCACGTAACTTATAATCATGTTGACGCCTTCGTCCCGCTCGCACTACGGGTGCAGGATGAGGTATGACAGAGAGGGAGAGATATTTAAAAAATGTTATACTTTTCCAAAATGATACATTTGTTATAAAAAATAATTCAGAGAATAAAAAATATTTTTTTGGTTCTAGTCCATGCAAAGGATTCTGGCGATTTTCTAATTAGAGAGTCCTAAAATGGCAAGATATATTTTTCAAACACGATTTATTGAAAGCTGACCTATGATATTTCTCCTTCACTAATATGTTGGTATGAGTCTGACCCCCATGCTGTAATAAGCTGGGTTCACTTTTGTCAATGCCACCATGGTCTCACGATAAGGCGGCAGGGGTTGCAAAGTTTATGTTCATGTGAGATTTTAGTTTTACATTTAGTATGTACACATGCAGTATGTGTTAGCGCGAACTTACATATGCCTGCTTGTATATATTTTTTTTATTTGGAATGTACCTATACTGAAAGTTTTTCTGATACGAGTTTGCATTTTTATTCACTGAAATATAATTTAGAGAAAAATACAAAGCGAATGTAAAAGAAGAGAAGGTGATAGATATGTATGAACTGAAATTGGTATAAAAGGACAGGAAAAAATGGAGGCAAATCGGCAAAGAGTCTGGCTACCCCTAGCAGAATGGCGGCAGAGTTACAGTTAAAATTATAATAAAATGATGATGGCTGTTTCATTGCAAAGCGGTATCAGTTTTGGAATGAGGCTAACCACCCTTGCTTAAAAACTCGGTTCACTTCGCCAATGTCACCCCTGTTTCAGAGAAGTTCGGCAAGAGTTGCAGAGCTTAGGTTCTTTTGAGGTCGGGTTTTTAAGTTGTAAGTACATACATTAGTTAGCGCGAACTTACACGTGCCTGTTTGTAGGCATGCATTTAATATGAATTTCAAATGTAAATATATCTTTGCAACGTAGATTATAGATTGATTGATGGATAAAAAATTAAAATATATCTGTATCTTCGCTGCGAATTTCTAAAGTCCACGTGTTTTTATTGTGCAGCCTCACACCCCTCCAATGTATGAGTCAAGAGTGGGTGGTGGGAGGGTGGGAGGGGGAGAAAGAGTCAGGGGTAAATCCCTAAATAGTACATACGTATCTGCACATACAAAAGATTATGATTTTCAATCAAGCAATCAGGTGTGAATCGAAACTGCAAATAGGAAGAAAATGAAGTGACTGATTTTTTTTATAAACATTTTGACCGGTCCGTAGTCTAGGTGGTAACACTTCGGACTCGTAACTGGAAGGTTGTGGGTTCGAATCCCTGCAGAGCACAAAAATATACCATTTATATTTTCAAATTTGCTCTTCGCTGGGTTGAAAAATTCATAAACCTTTACCAAAGACCGGCCATCAAAAGGTCCATCCAGCCTTTGGGTCTTGCTTGAGAATTGGCGCTTTCTACAGCGACGACCAAGCTTGCAGAGAGCTTTTGAGGTGTGATACACACAAAAACAGCGCTCACCAAATAAATCAGCCTAATTATAATTATTTATTTTTGTTTTTCAATGTATTTCACAACCCAGCAAAATCCAATAATATTTTTTTGTTTTCCACCATAGATTTCACGACCTTCCGATGACGACTCCGAAGCGTTAACCTTTCAGCTACCGACATTGCTCTGATGAAGTGTATAAACATGGACCATCATTAATATTTCTTCAGTATTTGCAATCTAAGTTGTAGATTTGCAGTTAAATAATTTAGTATTGCAGGATGTGAGCTTTCTACATAATAATTATGATCATGAAAAATATTACTCAAATCATGAGCATACATGTAGGAGTCGGTATAAAAAAACATAGTGTACCCATGAGCACTTAGGTTTTCTGCGAACCCTCGACCCCAGACATTTCATCACCCTCCCCCTCCCCTGTAGTCGGTCCCCTGACTACCACCAACCCCCCATCATCAGGCACAAATCAACCTGACCCCAAGTTTTAACAGTTTTGCGCGAGGTCCGGAATACAAATTCTGACGATTTATTTCCGAGTCAGAGTTTTTTTTGAGAATTGTCATTACGCAAAATGTTGAAAATTGTAACTGCTTTTGTAAGAGTTTAATTTTACAGAATATTAGATATATCTTATCTAATCTAATCTAAGTTGCAAAATATAAGTAACATTAGAGATTCACATTATATGCATTTTCACAAAATAGGCATGTTTAAGTTCGCGCTTAAACATGCCGCGTGTAGTCCTACAATATAAAAATTCGGTTCTCAAATGAACATACACCCTGCAACTGCTGCCGACCTTCCCTGAAACAGGGGTGACATTGGCAAAGTGAACCATTTTCTACAGCATGGGTGGTCAGCCGCATACCAACCTATATGTCAAGGAACTTACACAACAAATTACATTTTTAAAATCAACAAATTATAATATGTATGGACATCAAAAACTAACAGAAAACAAAATAATAATTTAAAAAACCCTAGCCGCCAAATAATTTCAAATTAATTAATATCACATATTCTTGACTATATTCCTTGACTTATAGGTTGGTATGAGGCTGACCACCCATACTGTAAAAAATGGTTCACTTTGCCAATGTCACCCCTGTTTCAGGGAAGGTCGGCAAAAGTTGTGGGGCTTATGTTCATTTGAGGTTTGGATTTTATTTGTAAGTACACATTCAGCATTTGTAAGCGCGAACTACACTTGTTGGTTTGTGGGCATACATCTGAGAGCTTTAAATGAATATATCTTTGCTACTTAGATTATAGATTATAGATTATTATAGACATAGATATGTATTTATGCATCTAGGTGTGAGAATACTTTATTTATACTTTTTACATGTCCATAAGCATCTTTACAAATAATCTTATCCGTGATTTAAGAGGGCCCTTGAGGTGTGACACACACAAAAACGGCGCTCTTTTATTATGTGTACCTTATAAATAAATTATCCTTGTATATATATATATTTAAGAGCGCCAATTATAAGTCACAGCTCAAGGGCTACCTCCATCACTAATGAGACTAAACATACAAACCGCAGTCTAGGGGTTAACGTTTAGAACTCATAATTGGAAAGTAGTGGGCTCGAATAGCGGCGGAGCGCTTAACTATTAAAAACGGTCATGATAGGTCTATCCAGCATTAGTTACAAAAAAATAAAGGGTATTGCTTGAGAATTGGTGAATACCATAGCGACGACCAAATTTGTAAAGGGGTTTTGAAGAATGATTCACACTTTAACAGCACTTTCGTTTAAAGAAATCACCCTAGTGTATACCTATAAAAAATATATTTTGAATGACCTTAAAGAGAGGGATAGATAATTCATTAATTATTTCTTACAACTTTGTACACCCAGTTTTAGAACCTCTGTTCTAGACATGTAAAAAAGAGTTTTATAGTTTCCAGTACAGCTAAGTTTCCACACAAAAATCACATGTCGCGCCATAAAATAAAATATAAAGATATTAATGTATCGGATCAACAAAATTTTATTGTTTCCCCTGAAATTGGCGATAAAATTTTTGTTTAGGGTCAAACATTAGGGAATGCAATCTCGAGACGAGATTGCTTAGTCAAAATCTCGAGGGATCAGAAATTCGATCTCGGCGAGATCTCGGCATTTTCGAGATCTCGAATGGTAACAAAATAATACAAATTTTCATTCAATTAACCTATAAAAACACGTAATTTTAGCAGGCCATGACAGTAACTGCACAACTGAAAAAATTGTAAACAAGCAAGTCGCTCCCCCAGTTCTTGTTTATCGTATACTTACGCCAATCTTGTCCAATATGACTTTTTCATGCAGTTGTCTTATGAATCAAATTCTACACAATCTGAGCTAAGAAAACCCGTAAAACTCGATAATGTGAGAGTTCTTTTAAATATTTTTAAAATAAATTTATTGTTATCATTAGACACATCGGTCCAGTACACATGCAAACATTGCTCATGTAAAATTTTCTCAATGGCGTATCCGATAAACAAGAACTAAGGCAGCGAAGTGCCTGCACGCACTCGACTATCTTCCGCTCACTTATTCTAGTCAAAACTACTTCACTTCACTTATTTTTTTCTATCCTGCTCGACCAACATCGTAAATACTCGTAAATAGTCGGGGCAGTTTTTGTGTATGCAGTCCGTCCTTTCCTTCGTCAGTCAGTCAGCGAATCGCTCTCGCGCAGGGAGCACGTGTCACGCATCGCCGACTACTGCCGCTTGATCTCGTCAATCTCGGTCGAGATCTCGTCATTTTACGCTTCGAGATTGATCTCGAAAATGAGGGGAGATCTTATAAGATCGAGATTGCATTCCCTAGTCAAACAGCACCGATTTCAATTTGCTAATCGACAATAAAGCGCCGACTTTTTGGGAGTTGTTATTTTTTTTTACGGTCATCTCGTTGGGTACATTATAATGCTGGTGTGTTTTACAGCGCCAATAAATTTCATCGGCTTGCAGGGTCTGAGAAAACATTTCGTATACGTCATAAAATGGCGGGATACCTGAAATACCTCCGAGTGCATATCGACGGTTAAGAGGCAGTAGGCCATAAGCGAAGATTTGGTCAAAAATGAATTATGAAGGCTGTCCTACTTTAAATTTTCCGCTCTTTCTAATGTGCTAACTCCTATAGCTGTATGATGAGTTTTTTTATTGTACATTGAAGCTTTCACGGCCGGTTTTTGTTTACACAAGAATCACTTTATTCGGGCTATGTAGCCGTGGTCTGGTTGTTGTGACAGCAGATCCTGTAAGAAGATCACAGCGACTAGCCAACCGCTGATAATGCCCATCGGAGCAATGGGCGAAACTGTCCGGAAAGAATCAACCAGACAACGGCTACATAGCCCGAATAAAGTGATTGTTGTGTCAGTTTTTTTTATTGTTTACGCCAAAGCAAACAACTACGTTTTCGAAGTGTGGTTTTGGTGTAACCGACAAGATTTTGGCCTTTTTTGTCCTAAAGGCGCACACAAATCGTAAAACATCGTAAAATCACATTAATGGGAATTCCAATAAATCCATTTTTTTTTTAAATTTTAGAGCTGTTTTGATTTTAACGATATGATAAAAAAAAAATTATCCCACTTTTCTGCAATCTCAAACTTTAAACTGCTCTCCTGAACAATTTAGTCTATGTCGCTTATGCCCTACATCCTTTTAACCGTCGATATCCATAGACTTACATGCACGCTGTACATTAGTATGAAATTTTACATTTCAACTCGTTTTACCTGCAAAGTTTGAAAACTAAAACGCTCACAGAAACGCTGTTTTAATTTTCATTTATTATTTCATTAAAACGCAACGATTGAGTCTCGACTTCGAGTTTATTCTTGGTGTTCTTGGCCGTTTTATTGAAAGTTGCTTTGCCGTTTTTATTACGCCTCACTCATTACAATGAAACTCCACGGACGTAAATATGCTTTTATGAAAATGAACCTTTACCTAAACCATCGAGGGCTTCTACTTTATGTATTATTTTACTGGTCAGCAGGCATTTATGCTTTAATGACTTTATTACTAGAGAAATTGAGTAAGTATTTAATGTTTCACTTACAAGTTTACGCTTAGAAAATGAATAATTATCCGACGCAACCTAACTAAGCTACACATGTAGTGTAACTTCTTGCCTGCGTTATCCCCGAAGGGGTCGCATGTGACGCTTCGGGACGTATTTATTTTTACAGGTAAGGGAGCCGGCCTCACACCATCCACTTTTAGTTGAAGTGGGGGTATCCAATGATATCTGTTTACTCATGTTAAAAATAATGCCTAAGTGTGATGTTGGGTCCTCTCCTCTTGAAAAAAACCGCTGCAGTAACTCCCTGCAGCGACTCCTCTTGGCTCCTCAGTGACCCTCAGTGGGTTCTCTTCCTCTTGAAGAAAACCGCTCCTTCTCTCCAGACTTCTTCCAGTTCTCCCTGCAGCAACCTCGCCTCAGCTGGCTTCGTGATCCTCAGTCTTCTTCCTTCTCGAAGATTCCCAACACATGTTGCTCATGCAACAATACTTCTTATTCCTTCCAAAAAAATTTTATCCCGTTTTATATGGTTCTTCTTTATCCTGACTGCGCCACTGTGATGTTTTTGGGATGTCTATTGTGGATGGGGGATATCAATTAGACGAACAGATGAGTCTTGGTTTCAAACAGATGTATTATTCCATAACAGTGTTTACAAGGCGAGAGACAAAACCAGACTGCCTAGTGAAGCAATACTAATCTCTACCTACTAATATTATATAACCATAACTCTAATAATATTATATTACAATAATACATTACCTTATATGATATTTACCTACTCTAAATAATCATATTATAATTATACATTACACTAAGAATCATATACTCGAACCTTTGAATTCAAGAACATTTTGAATTCAAACACACCAGTCATAGCCATGATCTTGAGCTACTATTGACACACGTTGACCTATGTCAATGCCTTGCACATTCGGCAAAATCATTTGATGTTGTGGACCAAATGATCTATTTTGTACTACATTATTCCTTGACTTATAGGTTGGTATGAGGCTGACCACCCATACTTTAACAAATAGGAAATGAAAGAAGTATGCAAGGATAGAAAGAAATGGCGGTTGATCTGTGATGTTGGCGGCTAGGGTTTGTTAAAGTGAAATTGGTTTTATGATTAAGTTTTTTATGTTCATGTATATATTGTTATTTATTGATTTAAAAAATGTAATTTTTTCCTTGACTTATAGGTTGTTATGCGGCTGACCACCCATAATATAAAAAATTAGTTCACTTTGCCAATGTCACCCCTGTGTCAGGAAATGTCGGCAAAAGTTGTAAGGCTTATGTTCATTTGAGGTTTGGATTTTATATGTAAGTACACATTCAGCATTTGTAAGCGTGAACTACACGTGTTTGTTTGTGGGCATGCATTTGAGAGCTTTAAATGAAAATATCCTTGCAACTTAGATAATAGATTACAGGGTCGCAACGGACAAAGTCCAAAAAATTCCATCAACTAAGAAAAGTCGGTAACCTTTCATCGACTGCTATCTTCCATTGGGGAGAAGGGAGGGGTAGAAACGTACTCGATTTTAGATAGACAAGATTGATATTAAGTTTTTAAAAGGCTCTGCAGGTCGCTACAAATGTGATGGGTGGTTGCCATATTTGACATGCCTGTGGACGTTTGAAGAATGCGACTTTTTTTTAGGTAGATTGTTAATTCATAAAAACGTACGCGCATGTTACAATATACATCAAATATCTGTTTTTTCTCGTAAAAAGAAGCGCAAGAATAATCGCGCTTGCTCACTCTACAGAGAACTTTTAGCTCGGCAGTAGCATCCACGATCACTAGGGTTCCATGTAAGAACGGCACAGGGACAAAACAACACATGACATAACGCACGTGACAGAATGACACTTGACAGAGAAACACATGGTAGAGCATTACATGACAAAACATCACATGATATTACATCACAATGACAATAAATCACATGACAAAACATCACAATGACAAAATATCACAGAAGAGTACATCCCAATGACAATAAATCACATACATACCTAAAACAAAATATATCATAAAAGGCAAAATATATCACGAAAAAACATCACATGGCAAAATATCACAAAACAGAAAACACCATGAACGGCATGACAAAAAGTGAGACATGAGAAAACGTAACTCATGCACATATTATGCAGGTGATGTAGATAGCCCCACGCTCAACTATAAGTCAAGCACTTATAATATGCTAAATAAATGGTTGTGTTGTTTGTAATGTTTTGTTATGTGATGTGTTTTCATGTGCCATTAAAATTAGATATGTTTTTTTAGGTATGTGATATTTTGTAATGTGATGTTTTATCTTGTGTTGTTTTGTCATGGTGATGTGATTTCTGTTCGGTTTTATCATTGTGATGTTATGTAATGTGATGTCCTGTCATGTCGTGATGTCCTGTCATGTCGTGATGTCCTGTAATGTCATGTGTTGTTTTTTCACAGTCCCGTTTATGGTAAGCTCTTTTTAGGTATGTGATATTTTGTAATGTGATGTTTTATCTTGTGTCGTTTTGTCATGGGGATGTGATTTCTGTTCCGTTTTATCATTGTGATGTTATGTAATGTGATGTCCTATCATGTCGTGATGTCCTGTCATGTCGTGATGTCCTGTAATGTCATGTGTTGTTTTTTCACAGTCCCGTTTATGGTAAGCTCTTTTTAGGTTTGCGATATTTTGTCATGTGATGTTTTATCTTTGTGCTGTTATGTCATGTGATGTTCTGTCATTGCGATGTAATGTCATGTGATGTTTTCTCCCTGTGCCGTTCTTTCCTGTCACCGTACACTAGCAAATATGTAGGTGCCTTGCTTGCGCTAGCTACCTCCTAACGCTAGCGGAACGCCGAAGTTTCCAAGTGCCGGGTTCCTTTTGGCTTGGAGTGAGGTGCGCCCGCCGGCATTAGGGACGCTTGACTTTTTCTACAACCACCGCTGGCTTATATTATGGCTAGCTCCACTATTCCCTCATAGGGCGCTTTCTTTCGCGAGTGTGTTTGAGAATGCGAGAAATGAACCCTTTCCGCAGTTTTCATTTGGCAGGCGTTTGAATGTTTCCCTGAAGATTTATTCTTTTCCCAAGGAATAATTTTGCTTTTGAGCTAAAGCTTTCTCATACTTCCTGAACAAAGGTACATTTCAAATTAATATTTGTAACATTACTTTCTATTTTAGAATTTTATTTACAGCGCATATTAGATATGCCTTACAAAGTAAAACAAAATAGCCGCCCTTTGAGTTCATAATCGCAATCAATGGTCGCCTTCTTCTGTTTCATTTCTGCTGATTTTGTAATATGTTTTTCCTATACAACGCAATCCCTTCGAGAATTTCGTAGGAGCAACTTATCTGCCAATGCGTGTCTCCTTGATCATTCTAATGTTCATTTGAGATTGGGTTCTTATATTGTAAGTCCATATGAGGCATGTTTAAGAGCGAATTTATACGTGTCTGCTTGTGGAAATGCATTTAATATGAATCTTAAATGTAATATTTAAAACAACTTAGATTACAGATTGGATTATAAATAGATTATAGATCATCCCTCAGTATGTAAAATACCTTCCGTGCGTATTGCGTGTCCTCCAAATATCCATGAAAACTTTAAATTTAATTTATAAAGCGACATCTTTGTTTGGTCGATATCTCAGTTAGTAGAGTGCTTGCATTCCATGCCGAAAGCTCACGTTTCGGTGTTTATTTCAAACCCCAAAATGAAAGACCGTCAAGGCTTACTCAGCCTTCACAAGAAATGAGTACCAGCCCTATAGTAGCTGGGAAATCCTCACATCAACTGAAGTGGTTCGCGTAAGGCCGGCCCCATTACCTGTAAACATAAATAGGTTCAACTCGCCACATGCGACCCCTTCGGGGATAACGTAGCAAGAATTTACACTGTATGTGTATCTTAGTTGCGTTGCGTTGCGTTGCACCCACACCTTTTCCAATGGAATCTGTAACAGAAAACAGTATTGAAAAACTTTTCCCCTCACAGTGAAATCCCTCGCATTATTAATTTACTGTCCATGTTAAAGTCATGATAAATTTCCCTTATGTACAATGTTCGGTAGGTACTGCACTAGGAGGCAGCTCGGCTACCTAATCAGGAACGGCTGGCGAGTGCGCGGCGCGAGCATGCACGTCGCAGTGCCGAGCAAACAGCGGCGACCCGGCGCAATCACAGATCACGTCCCTGCTTAAAACTAACGAAGATAAGTTGACGCCTCGCACCCCATCTGTGTGTGTGCCGAGGCTAGGGTAACTACGCTAGGGGATGCTGGAGAATGAACGGAGGGGGTAGGGAAGACTCGACGGTGGACCATTAATGCACTGCTGGTGTAAACACTGTCCAGGGGAGTTGTTACGGCAGGATCAAGGTATTGATGTAGTGTTTCGATATACTTGCCGAAGTGTTGAAAAAAATATTTACCATTTGTGAGTCCATTTTCTTATAGACTATAATCTATGTTGCAAAAATATATATTAACTTCATGTATATTATCGATATAAATATTAACTTAATTTACGCCCACAGGCATACACTCGTAAGTTCGCGCTTACACATGCTGCATGTGCACATAAAAAAAATACATTTTTTCCCTGAAACCGGGGTGGGATTGGCGTAAGTGAACCTAGTTTTTACAGTATGGAGGTCTGGCGAGTGCGCGGCGCGAGCATGCACGTCGCAGTGCCGAGCAAACAGCGGCGACCCGGCGCAATCACAGATCACGTCCCTGCTTAAAACTAACGAAGATAAGTTGACGCCTCGCACCCCATCTGTGTGTGTGCCGAGGCTAGGGTAACTACGCTAGGGGATGCTGGAGAATGAACGGAGGGGGTAGGGAAGACTCGACGGTGGACCATTAATGCACTGCTGGTGTAAACACTGTCCAGGGGAGTTGTTACGGCAGGATCAAGGTATTGATGTAGTGTTTCGATATACTTGCCGAAGTGTTGAAAAAAATATTTACCATTTGTGAGTCCATTTTCTTATAGACTATAATCTATGTTGCAAAAATATATATTAACTTCATGTATATTATCGATATATTTATTAACTTAATTTACGCCCACAGGCATACACTCGTAAGTTCGCGCTTACACATGCTGCATGTGCACATAAAAAAAATACATTTTTTCCCTGAAACCGGGGTGGGATTGGCGTAAGTGAACCTAGTTTTTACAGTATGGAGGTCAGCCTGATACCAACCTATTAGTCAATAAACTATATAATCTATAACCTATAGATTAATGAACGATACCAGATAATATACTTTTTCACCTTTCATACATACAGATTCAGAAAAAACTTCATATCAGCTCATAGATTCTAAGATGAAGACGACCAACCATTCTTCCCTTTTAAAAAATATTCCAGGTGGACGTTGACCAATCGACATCTCATTAGATACAATTTGTGCGAGTCTTTCTTGACTCATTCTGTCCTCACCTAATATACCTCCTCCGGTATACCTTTTGGTACAAACTATCGTTTTCCAATTGTGTTATTTAGTGCCTTATTTGATTTCCAAAATTCAACTCGCAGTGTTTACACCAATAAGATTTTGCAAGGTTTTTGGGCTGTAGAAATTTAAGTTATTTGGCAAATAAAACCAAAACAGTTTACTTCGTTGTAAATTGAATATTTTGGCACCTACTTCTTGTCTTATTCAAATCAATCATGCAAATGGAACGACCTATTTTCGTCAGACTTGGCACTAACAAAATAAATAGGAAAATGATATTTTCGTAGCCACCATAAAAAAAAAAACAATCCTTTAGGTACCTTCAGTGAAATGGAAAAAGCTTTCCCTGCTTTTTCCACGTTTCTTCACCTTGCGCCAGAAAAGGCGGCCCAGGTTGGGTTGAATGGTTTTAATACTGAGTAATTTACATAATATTTTATTCATTTATTCTATGTTCCTACAATGTGTATGCGATGGGTAATGTTGCAGTTTGCTTTCATATCGAAATAAAGCGTTGGTCGGGCCATGGAAAGTTTTCCCAGCTCGTGATAATGTCCACACGGCTGACGGTGAACGTTTTATCACTAACTGCGAAGTTTTCATTTAAAAAGAGCATGCAGATTCAGCACTTGGTACTTCGTTTATATTATTTTACTTAATGTCCTGCGACTGCAATTTTTTCATTACGTTTTTTTTTTGGTGCAATAACATTTGCCTCAATTGTATTTTGTAAAAAATAAAATGATTTCCAGGAACGGTTCAATAATAATCTATAATCTAAGTTGCAAAGATATATTAACATTTACAGCTCATATCAAATGCATGCCCACAAACAAACGCGTGTAGTTCTCGCAGTTACAAAAGGGGTCGCATGAGGCAAGTTGAACCTATTATTTCTTTACAGGTAAGGGGGCCAGCCTTACGCCAACCACTTCAGTTGAAGTGGGGGTTTCCCAGCTCCCGAGAGAGCTGGTACTCATTTCTTGTGAAGGCTGAGTTAACCTTGCCGGTATTTTATTTTGAGGTTTGAAATAAATACCGAAATGCTATATCATTTCTGACACCCTCGGTGGGATTCGAACCCGAGCTCACGGCATGGAATGCAAGCACTCTACCAACTGAGCTATATTTCATGGTGTGAGTTCGGGTTCGAATCCCACCAAGGGTGGCAAAAATGATTTTCCGTTTCGGTGTTTATTTCAAATCTCAAAATTAAAAAAAAAACTGGCAAGTTTCACTCAGCCTTCACAAGAAATGAGTACCAGCCCCCTCGGGAGCTGAAAAACCCCCATTTAAAATAAAGTGGTTGGTGTAAGTCCTCCTTACCTGTAAAAATAACTAGGTTTCACTCGCCACATACGAAACTCTTCGACGATAACGCGGCAAGAAGTTACACTCTATGTGTAGTTTAGTTGCGTTTCTACTTGAAGTATATGTTTATTAAATTATTCTAGTAAGTGGCAGTAGGTAGTATATATTTTATACCAAAATTAATTCACTCGGAAAGTATCCGCTTTCCGATATTTTTCTTTCAGAATGTTGTTATAATTTTTTTCATTATTATGACGATCATTAATAAGGAATTCGTCTTCCCAGAATCCTCATCTGCCATCAGATGAACGGGCGAGAGCGGCAGTACCAACACACAATAACTCGAAAAAAGTTTCTCCACAAAAAACTTGCCGGGCGCCTGCGCCTTACGGCAGCCAGCTTCCCAATCCCGCCACCGGATGGCGCTGTCGACAGCGGAAGATTTGAAATATTCAGTGTTGTTTCGACCGCTGTGCTGCGCGGAACTCGCGTCCGCCGCGACACCCAGTCGCGCTACGAAGTGCGTATTCATTACGAGTGAATCTAAAAAAAAAATAATAAAAAAGTTAACAGGCACTAAAATGCCTTCGAATAGTAATATTGTCGTGGAGTGGCTCCGCTCGTTGCACTTAGGGCAATACGCGGAGAGTTTTATCGATAATGGATATGACGATCTGGAGATTTGCAAGCAGGTTGGGGAGCCTGATTTGGATGCCATTGGGGTGCTGAACCCCACTCACAGACAGCGGCTTCTTGCTTCTGTGAGGACCCTTCGAGAGGAAGGTGCCGCTTCTGTTTACTTCACCCTGGAAGAAGCAGCCGCGGCCCAGGAGTGGGCTGGGAAGGAGCAGGAAGTGGCCGAGCAGGATACGGCTCGCTACAGGGATGAATATGAAGAGGGGAAAGCAGAATTGGTGAAGATACCACGTGTGCAGTTGAGGGTGCTTCTAAGGGAGAGACTTGCCCAGGATGGGATCCGCCTCAGTCTTCAACCATACTCAACAACGGTGAGTCTAAATTTTACTACATTTTTGTTTATCCATATGTCCGCTTTTACGTTTCAAAATAATAAAAAAAACCTCTTAAATTTCTCTTGTGTAATAATTTTCCCCCAAAGATACATAGGAAAATCAAAATGAAAAGAAAAGTAGTATTTCGAAAAAGTCTTTGCATATCTCTATTTTAGGTTTTCTGACAAAAATCTTTTATCGGAAATAATACTCAAGGAATAAATACACACTATAAGTAGGTAAAATAAACAAATTTTACTTTGCTACGATGGTAAATATTTAAAAAAAATATTTACCATCGTAGCAAATAAAATTCATACATAAATCATGGCTGTATTATAAACCAACATTAAAAGTAAATAAAAACCTTTTCAATGATACGAATCGAACTTGACAACTAAGTTTATGACATTAAAATAATATTTACCCTTTGGGGTTGGGAGTATATTTCGTTAAAAATAATATCGTTTTAGTTGCCCGTCTGTATGTATAGATCCATAACAGAAAATAAATGTGAAAGCCTGTATATATTTTATCAGTTTATGTAGGTACTACCTACTTCCTAAGTTCACGTGTCTACCAAATTCTCTTTCGTCATGCAATTCAAATATTTCGTGACAATTTCTCCGCACTACCTACTTTTCATGAAAAATAAAAAAAAGCTCTTGAAAATGATTTGTTTTTTTAAAGTTTATATCAAAAATCTACTCTAGAACTATTTAAACTATATGAAATCGGTCAAAATATATAAAGAAAGAAAAATTGGATAAAAAAGTTCTACTTCTGTTGTACGAAAATATATTAAGAATGTTATTATAGTACGTCCGTATCTATAGATCTATAATCTATAATCTATAATCTAAGTTGCAAGGATATATTCATTTAAAGCTCTCAGATGTATGCCCACAAACCAACAAGTGTAGTTGTAGATGAGTAATCGAATTTGGTATGAAGAAGAAATATCAAATATTCGTAGTAATTCCTCGTTATCAAAGATTAACAAATACGCGAACAATCGAATTTATACTCGCACTTACATTCTTGGCTATTATTTAAAAGAAGAAAAACGTAGCCTTGCTAAAACCTTAATGAATTTTTTGCGTACATTTGTTAAACCAACAACTCACTTAAACTTGCTTTTTGTATGAAAGAGTAACTTAATTAAAACAGATTAAAAATGAAATCCTTGACTGATAGGTTGGTATGAGGCTGACCACCCGTGCTGTAAAAATCGGTTCATTTTTTTCCAATGCCACCCCGGTTCAGGGAACGGCGGCAGGAGTTGCAAGGTTTATGTTTATGTGAGGTTTTGCTTATTTATAAATAATTATAAAAAAATATAAAAAACACGGAGTTTTATTTTCACAAATTGAGTATTTATTTCCACCTCAAGTACTTTCGACTTATTCACGTCATTATCAAGAGTATCCTCTTGATAATGACGTGAATAAGTCGAAAGTACTTGAGGTGGAAATAAATACTCAATTTGTGAAAATAAAACTCTGTGTTTTTTATATTTTTTTATAATTATTTATAAAAATGAATTTTCACTGTGTGAATACACAAACTTTAAAAAGTCTTTTGCTTATTTGTATGCACACATGCAGAATGTGTAGGCGCGAACCTACATGTGCCTGTCTGTGGGCATGCGTTTAATATGAGCCTTAAATGTTAACATACGAGTATCTTTGCAGAAATCCGGAGGTCTAAGACGATTGAGGACCTAAAGAGGAGGATGAAGACATTTTTCTTCGCCCAGTAAATTACTAAGCGCCCTTGGAGTGACATTGAGTTACGAAACGGCGCTGATAAGGAAATCATCATAAATCATCATAATCATCATCATCATTAGATTATAGATTATTATGAATAAGTTTCATGTTTGAATCAGAGTAAAGAATACTCGTATATGAAGGCAAGTTCAGTGAGTTTTAATGGAAGCAAAAAATATAAAATAACTACATTAAAATACACATTGGATAGAAATCTTTTTGGACAGCTTGAGACTGTCGTTTCCCATTGTAAAAAAAAATACACGTTACAAGATATCACGAAGGTAGCGAATTTGTTACCCCGCGAGTATTCAGTTTAATATTATAATGATGGCTATCATTCTTATTTAGATATTTTTAAATATTACATCGCAAAAAAAATAAAATGGCGTCGCCCGAAAAGCGGTTGGAATACATTACTCTCGGCTGTGCTTAGGTCCGAACAAATTGCATTTTTTGTAATCCATTTTTTTTGCGTGTGTATGTGTTGAGCTGCTCCAGAATCCATTGACCGAATAATATTTCCGAGCGTGTAAAATTGAAATTCAATTTTTTTATTATAACACCCGACCTTGTACAATGGAGTGAGCTTTAATTTTTTTTTCGATGGTTTTCGTGTTTTTTTTTTTTTGAGTATTATATTTTTAGATTTTGATAATCGGAACTGACGTATCATGTGAATTAATAATGTAAATTACCCATCTCAGTTTACTGAGCTCATCATTGAATTTAATTATGTTAAAAATGTCTACGGAAAAAAAATGATACGTTACCATTGCATAATACTTTGGGAGTATTTTTTCTTATTTTATTTTATCTCAATATAAAACTGAAAAAATGAATTCTTAGCAATCGATACACAAGACGACCAAAGCGAATTTTTGATTTTAGTTTGAGTCGTTTTGGAAGAAACACACCTTATTTATTTGTGAGATTTTATGTGAAGAAATTTCGGATGATAACTTACGGAAGTAATAATGATTACCTACCACGTACCTACCTATTTAATTTAAAAAAAATCTTGTGTAACTGTTTTTCTTTTAGATTTTTTTGATCCTTCAATTGAAAATAGGTTGGTTCAAAACGTTAAACAAACGCAAAACTTACAGTTCTGTTTGAAATTAGCTTTCGTTTCGATTCATTATTGTAAAACATTATTCAATATTTAACCAAAAAACTCATCATCAGTCCATAGGATCTTGATAGAACTTTTGTAGGTATCTGGATTTAATTGGCAGAATAGTGAAAAAATCACATTTTATTCGGGGATGACTCTGAATAGAACTGTAAGAAATCAAAGACTTGCTATGCAAAGTTCGCATGCAGAGAGGATAATCTTTACTAATTTATTGTTGTGGGAGAGGTTACACCCCGGATTATCGCAGTAATACGTGTTTATGTTTACCACTAGCTATAATTAGAGAGGCCCCTCTAACCCAAAGACCCGCATTAATAATATTATCATTAACGAGAGTGTACCTACGTAAGCAGTAAGCCCAATTAATATTACCTCCTCAAGCCGTGGGCAAGAGGCTGCTAAAGGCGATGCCAGACGCTTCACTCACTACTATCGGGTAACGTTAATTTGTATAGTTCATTCAAACATTCGCAGTGAAATGAAAATTCACTAGCGAATCAATATCACAATGCTGGATCGTTTATAGATTATTTAGTCTCCAATAAACGCTAATTTTAGTTTCTGAACATCCAATTAAGGAAATTGTGATGAAGTCAATGCTTGCTCATTTGACTCGATATGGTTACTTGACTATGTCATTCCTAGGTTCATAAAAAAGGTGTGTACACTAGACAGTCTGTTCCTCTTTGAAATTCTCTACGGTCAACAGTGTGTAAGCCTAATTGACTGTCGAAAATTCCAAGCGTCTATTGATCCACGCCATAATAGTAACAAAGATCAGCTGTTTCTCCTTTTGCTCTGGTGCTACAAGCAGTGTTGGTAGAGCGAACTATGATTAAAGGAGTTGCCTAAATAATCAACGTTCGTCATTGTGGTTTATATGACATTTCTCAGCTTTTTATATCCATCTTAGTTATAGAATACGGATGTCTCTTTGTTTTTTGTGTACATTTTTTGGTATTTATGATGAACGTTATGGATTCAATCGTATATTTGGACGTAACAAGCTAATTCTCTCTTTAATAATTCTTCAACCAAATTTTACGGCATGTTGCAGGAAGCAAGCGAATGGGCAAGTGTCGTGTGAAATTAAAGTCATTGAGAAATGAACGTTCATTAAAGTTAAACGTTACCCAAGTCACTCGTCTGCCATCACCTTTAGGATACATTGATATAGCATATCAGATACAATAATATTATTGTCTTGAGATTTGGTCCACACCAAATCTCCAATTACTCCGAAGGGACGCCAAGTTCTCTGTTCCAGATCGAGCTGAGATTAGCCGGTCCTTCAGACAAAACCCATCCCTTAAACGGGTTTAAATTAAGCCTCATTAGACGGATTCCAGAGAGATAGATAGTAGGTTTTGGTCCACAGCATCGCTAACTATCAGACTTGTGTGATTGAATTAAAATGAATTAAAAGCTTAGTCATGATCAGTAGCGGTCCGTACGAATAAAATAGAAATTAATGTATTTTTAAGGGTATCTCTGTTAACACAGTAAAAGCCCATTGTATTTTTGTTAAATATTTAAAAAATTGAAATGGTAAAACATGGTTTTAATTCACTTTATTCTTTTTGTTTTTGCTCGAACATTTTCGCCTAATGAGGCATCTTCAGGATCAATCTATCAATGTATTTTTTAAATATTTAAAAAAATAGACTTTCACTGTGTTAACAGATTAACACTAAAAAAAAAACCCTTTGTATTTTTTTATAAGTAAATTCAATTGGAAAAACAAAGTTCACATTTTTTTTGCTCAAATGTTTTCTAATGAAGATTTCGCCTAATAAGGCATCTTCAGGAGCATCTCTCCATTAGTTGCTTGAACGTTTGAACAAAAAAAATGAATAAAAGTGAATTAAAACTTTGTTTTGCGCTTACAAATGCTGCTTGTGTACTTACAAATTGAAATCCAAACCTTAAATGAACATAAACCCTGCAATTTTTGTCAAGCTTCCCTGAAATAGAAGGGATATTAGCAAAGTGAACCAATGCTTATAGAACCTTAATTATCAAATAATTTAGGAAACCAATTTTCTGTTTTATATAGATGCCACCACAGATCATAGAATATAGATGCCACTGAGGGTAGACTACCATAGATGATTTGAACCCTTATTTTAAAAATTCCAGCTCCCTTGAATTCTTCACCCTTTGTTAATAAATTCTATCGAACCTGACACACAAATTATCCCACGACCATCGGATCACAACTACAAGCTATACTCAAAACCGAAAA
Organism: Agapetus fuscipes; assembly: GCA_951799405.1. Taxonomy (NCBI): domain Eukaryota; kingdom Metazoa; phylum Arthropoda; class Insecta; order Trichoptera; family Glossosomatidae; genus Agapetus; species Agapetus fuscipes. Next base: position 2,101,194 of record OX637340.1, on the reverse strand, counting down.
TGTATGTAAACAAAAGCGTACACTAGAGACGCTAATTTAGTTTCTATATATATTTTTGGGAAACTTTTTAGTTGAGTTAACGTAATTTTTTACGTTCGGGGTATAGACTGTATTGTAAACCAACTAACAAAACGCCATAGACGCATTATCGACGACCAGTAGACCAATTATTGGACCATTAGGAGTTGATGCGTTACATCCTTGATAACAAACAAGAGGAGCAGGTGCGAATTAATTCAATTCACATGCTTTCCAAAGCTAGGAGCTTATAAACCAGCTTGCGATATCTGCTTTGATAATCTAAAAAAAACGCAACTAAGCTACACACATAGTGTAACTTCTAGCATGCATTATACCCGAAGAAGTCGCATGTGGCGCTTCGGGACCTATTTATTTTACGGGTCAGGGGGCGGGCCCATACCAGCCACTTTCAGTTGAAGTGGGGGTTTCCCAGCTCCCGGGGGGGCTGGTTCTCATTTCTTGTGAAGGCTGAGTAAACCTCGAGATTGAACCCTTGCCTTCGGCATGGAATGCAAGCATTCTACCAATTGAGCTGTTGACCTTTTTACGAGCTTGGTCGTCGTCGCTACAAAGCGCCAATTCTCAAGCAAGACCCAGTTGCTGTAAGGCTGGATGGACCTTTGGTATAAGTTGTATAGAATCAAAGGCGGTTATCTAGGATTTGTGTCGAAAATTAAATAAAGGGATGGAAACGCGGGAAATCATTTTCTAATCATTTCTGTATATTTGATAATTTCCGAAAATAGCATAGATTACCGTATTTGGATCGAAATGTCTTGTAAATAAAATACTAAAGCATATTTTAAGGTAGACAGTTTTTTTAAAAATGCGTTCTATGAGCTTATATAAAATTAACACTCATGGCATGTCGAAAAAATTAATAGTTGCCGACGTATGAAATAAATCATGTGAACAATTTTAATAGCCTATGTGGGCGTTTTTTTTTCTAATACATTCACAATGTTCGATCCACACTGTTAAGAGTCTGTGTCGCTCCATTGTTGTTTTATTCTACAAACTGCGTACGCACGCAAACCATATACATTTCGTGGACCCGTCTCCGTGTGTATGTGTACTTTTAAAAAAAAAAGAGTTGTTGAATATTAAACAGACAAAAAAAACCTAGAAATAAAAAGACTTCCAAAAAAGCAAAAAATAGTATTAGAAATGCGCAATATCTATTTATTTTTTTATACACATTGTAGATATATGATACATGGAAAAATAATTAAAGGTTTTTTTTTTGTGTATCCTGCGGTAATGGATATTTTATCAGTGAATGTGAAACACCTGGAAAGAAAATGATAGTGAGTATTGTTTGTAAATTTTGTTGAATTATTTAGCTTTTAATTATTTCTTATCGCAAAACATAGGTGGGCACTTTGTTTTTCCATTAAAGATTTCCACAAAAAAAAGTTATAAAAGTAAAATAATATGTTTCCATGCATATATATATATTTTTTTTTAGTCAGCCACTTTTTGTCCACTGCTGGACATATGCCTCCCCCATATCTCTCCAGGCGTCTCTGTCCTGGGCTCTCTGCATCCAGTCACCAGCAACTCTTTTAATATCATCTGACCATCGTGTAAGAGGCCTTCCTCTAGTTCTTTTGTCTTCACGAGGTCTCCATTCCACCGCTCTTTTCGTCCATCTTTGCTCGCTCAATCTGGCAACATGCCCTGCCCACGACCACTTCTGCTTTGGCACTCTTTTGTCACTATGTCAGGAACTCCTGATCTTCTACGTATTTCGGTATTTCGTATCCGATCTGACAGTCTTATGTGTAGCATAGGTCTTTCGTGCTTTCGTTGTGCTACACGGAGTTTCCTGATAGTCAATTTGGTGAGAGTTAGTGTCTCTGCTCTGTAAGTCATATGTAAGTAAGTCCATGCATACCTTCCTGAATATGTTTTCTGTATAGTATACGTAGAAAAAAAAGACTCACGTAATCGAAAACAAAGCTGTTTTTCTTGTATCCTTAATGATCGAACGATTTCAAAGTTAATGCCTCTACAATCAATAAAATTGTTTTTTTCTTCATTACTTCCTTGACTTATAGCTTGGTAGTACGACGCTGACCATCCATATCTACTGTAAAAAATGGTTAAATTTGCCAATGTCACTTTAGGGAACGTCGGCAAAAGTTTATGCTCACTTGAGATTTGAATTTTAATTTGTAAGTACACATATGCAGCATGTATAATCGTGAACTTACGCGTGTCTGTTTGTGGGCATGCATTTAATATGCATTTTAAATGTGTAGAAGTATCTTTGCAACTTCGATTATAGATGGACTTGTGGGCATTTATTTTATGGCATTTTTAATCTTAGGTTTTACTCGTAGAAAAAATTCTAATTTTTAAAACAGACAACAATTTTTAATTACCTATTTTAAAAATTCAATTTGCTATTAACCAAATTTCATTTGATGTAAAATTGAATTTAATAGTCGTAAATTTATAATAACTTAGGGTCAGCCCCCTGCAAGGAAATGGCTAGAATCAACAAACGTAAATAAAAAATTGTATGCAACACAACGCGTATGGCCAGTGAATATTCTATTTAGTTACCCCTTTGCAGTGAAAATAAAGAGCTAATCACAAATAAACAGCCTGGTGTAAAAAATAAACAAATGTCATTTACGGCATGCTAAAGGAAAGATGCTTGTTTGATTAATTAATTTAAATTTTGATTGAATTTATAAAAAGCACATTGATTAGCTGACCATCCACACTGTAAAAAATGTTCTACTTTTCCAATGTCACCCCTGTTTCAGGGAAGGTCGGCAAGAGTTCCAGGGCTTACGCTCATTAGTATTCCTTGACTTATAGGTTGTTTTGAGGCAGACCACGCATACTGCTAACAAAATGCTTTACCTTGCCAATGTTACCCCTCTTTCAGGGAAGGTCGGCAAGAGTTGCAGGGCTTATGCTCATTTTAGATAAAGTTTTAATGTTGTAAGTCACATGTGGCATGTGTAACGGTAAACTTATACGTGTCTGCTTATGGGAATTGCATTTAATTTGAATCTTAAATGGAATATATCTTTGCAACTTAGATTATAGATTACATTGAGTTTCATCTTTCAGAATGGGCAGCTTTGCTCTTGAGTATATTTTGGATTCCAAACGTTTCGCTCATATATACGATGAACATCATTCATTTCTATCCAGTTGAATATTGACTTATAGCTTACAAATCATTAATTTTTCATCGTAATTTTGTTGTAGGTATTTCACTTTAATATACATCAGAGATCATAAAACTGTTATTCAAAATCAAAATGGCGCTTGTTCATCTTTCATGCTCTGCTTTTCAAATGTTTTCATACAATGTTGTATGCTACTTAAGCCCTCTTTGCATCTGCAGGATCCTTGCAAACAATTTCAAAACTCATTCATGGCGTTTTAACAAAAATGTGTGGAAAGTAAAACAGCAATTCTACTGAGAGTTTTAGCTTGCATGTGCTTTTAGTTTTGAGTCTAAACGTTGAGTTTTCAAGTTATAGGGCATGGATCGCCTGAGGCTTGTTTGTTTACAATTGATTCAGTAAATTGCGTTCCCTTTTTGTATCGGTACCTGGGGCACATGAGAATGAGGCGGAGGGGAAGGGGGATTGGGCTCATTGAGTGATAGCATAGAGGAGCAGAAACTAACATCCTGCATTGATACATACTATCGACCACATGTAAAAGCGTAAAACTGGAAAATGTATGGAACTTAAAACCGCGCTTCAAGTGAGCGTTTTATTCTCCATGAATCTTCATGAAAACGCATTGAGTAATAACATAGAGAAGCAGAAACTAACTTATTGCATTGATACATATTATATGCTACCACTTTTGTCTCAGTACTGTCAAACGTTGCAGTTGTGTAGTCATACTTTTACGTGTCAGATTGTACGTTGTTTTATGCTTTCTCCATTTTGTGTTTTGACACCCAATTATTTTAACTATTAATTAACACAAGCCATAATCTAAATGTAATCTAAATCTAAGTTGCAAAGATATACATCATTTGAGGTTCATATTAAACGCATTCCCACAAGCAGACACGTATAAGTTCGCGATAACACATGTCGCATGTGGATCTACAATGTAAAAACTCTTGCCGACCTTCCCTGAAACAGGGGTGTCTTAAAATGATGTATTTTTCCTTTAAAATTCGTCAATTTTATCGATCACATGATTTATAACGCATGCGTCTATGCTCGAACTGTTCCGGGCATTGTAAGCACGCGGCAATGCTGCCACCTTTCTAGAAATATTTTTACATTCGCCCGAGTTTTTTTGTACGTACATGAAAATGTAACTGAGAAGATCTTTGTTCTCTTTCTTACTAATGACCATTTTCGCAAGAAGGTTGAAACAGATATACATGTTTGAACATTTTTACATTCGTCCGAGTTATTTTGTACACATGGAAATGCAACTGTGAAGTTCCTTGTTCTCTTTCTTAATAAAGACATTTTCGTAAGTAGGTTGAAACAGATATCTATATAATGTTAATTTTCGTTTAAATAATTTCTAGTCCTCAAATATCAAATGGCAATGATTTGGCTCGTAAAGACGCACATCGTCATAGGCGGTATTAAAATTGTCAAGAACTGGTTCTCTGTCTCTCAGAGCCGTATAAAACGTTACGTTATCGTTTCACACAATATATAAAGAAACTAAAACACTCATTAGTTGTGCTGCTTTAGTTTGAATATAATTTGGTCAATGCCAACGTAAGTTTTATACTTGAGATGCTGAGCCAGTCGAATGAAACACGTCTGGCTAGCAGACGAACCCTTTGTATAACCTAAAAAGATTCTGGATCGAATTCATCACAATATTCAAGGTTTTGTTGATGAACTATGGGTAGCTTAAAAAATGAATAATTTCTAATATGAAGTTATTTAAAACGTTGCATGTTTAATGAACGATTTCGACGTAAAATAATATAAAAACAACGATAATTTTTGAAAAACGTATACAAAAACCCATGTGTGTAAGTATAGGTATACTCGTATAATATCAATTTACTATGTAGGTAAGTAAAAGAAAAAAATACTCACAAGGATGTATTTTTTTACGAAAATATACTTTTTTTTAAGCAATAAAAACATAAGTACCTAACTGAAAACTGCATCCTAAATTTTATTCATAAAAAAATATATATATTCTGTATTGTTATTGTTACCTCGTCTGATTTATTTTCTTATGCCCCTTGAATAATAGTTTGGTATGAGGCTGACCCCATGCTGTAAAAACTTTGATTCACTTTTGGCATGTCACCCCGGTTTCAGGGAACGACGGCCAGGTACATGTTCATGTAAGGGTTTTTTTGTAAGTGCACATACAGCATGTGCAAGCGCAAACTTATCTGCCTGTGGGCGTGCATTGTGTATAACCCTTAATTGTTATTTTATCTTTGCAACTTAGATTATGTAGACCTCGTCTTAGCTATTTATATTATATGCAGTAAACCTTTTGTATTTTTTACTCGGCTAAAATCACACAAGGTCTCACCCTTCGTATTTTAGGTTTCTACTTATCAACCCGGTTCAATGAAGCGGGATCAATTTACTTGCGTGGGAGCTGAGGTGCTTGTTACAAAAAAAATACAATTTGTTTTTTTTGTTACAAGCAAGTTTTTGTTCGCATTACGATTACATTACGAAACATAAAAAATGTATTTGATTGTTTATCGTTGGGCATTTGTTTTTATTCTAATAATTTTGTGTATTTTATGTGCAAGGAGAATTTACGAGTTACAACTAAGGCCCGGTATTTTCATCGATAGTTTATGTGACTTTTAACTGATGAATAATACTACCCACACGATTGACATAAGTGCGTCCTTTTCATTCGGTTTAAAGTCGCTATGCTAACGTTGCAAATACCGGGCCTTAGAAACTCCAAGTATATAAGATCGAACGTCTAAATTCAACCATCGAAATCTAAACTGCAAAAATGTATATCATTTAAGATTCATATTAAACGCATTCCCACAAGCAGACATGTATAATTTCGCGCTAACACATGCCGCATGTGGACCTACAATATAAAACCCTATCTCGAATGAACATAAGCCCTGCAACTCTTGCCGACCTGCCCTGAAACAGGGGTGAAACAACAAGGTACAACTAATCTAATCTAAGTTGCAAAGATATGTTACATCATTGGAAACTCACATTACACGCATTCCCACAACCAGATACGTACAAGTTCGCGCTTGCATATATACCTCATGTGAACCTTCAACATAAAAACCAAATCTCAAATGGACATACACCCTGCAACTCTTGCCGTCCATCCCTGAAACAGGGGTGATATTGGCAAAGTGAACCGCTTTCTACAGCATGGGTGGCTAGCCGCATACCAACCTATAAGTCAAGGAACATGGCGTTTAATAATATAGAAGATGAAGCAGCGCTTCTAGCGAGTGTTTAAATTTCTACGTATTTTTTATGAACACTATCGTTGAGTTTAAATGTGATTTCTTACACTTGAAGGAGGTACAGAAAGCTAAATTGAAAACTTGTTTCTGTATGGTTGGTTACACTGTGCATGAGTATAGAATGCTCCTTGATTGTTAGGTATACCATAAACTACGAATAACGATCCATTTAATATTATGTACTTGTTAGTAAGAAACATATTTAAACGAGTGGTATGGAATTTTGCTCACTGAGTATTTCATATTGTGATTCTTATATAAGTCGTAAAGAATCAAAAGCGCCTATCTAAGGTATTTTTTAGATGTTGAGATACATATAATACGGAAACACAGAATATTGTTTTCTCACCAGTTCTATACATGTGTTTCATTTTCGAAAATAAACGTAGATTGCCACCTTTGATTCTATACGATTCATTCGTCTTAAGTGGAGGCCGGCAAAAAGCGGCTCTTTGGCCCAAAGTTGGCTTTCAATTATTTTGATTTGAAGGTCACATTTTTAAGATTGAGTGCGCTCCTACAACCCCTTCGCCATCCGTTGATGATTCGTTCGTACGTGAGCCTAGGCACGCTGTGCTGGTTGGTTGATGTGTGTGACGTCTCTGGTATAGTGTAAACAATGCTCTAGTATAATCCATGATGGAAGTATCTACCATGTTCTCGAACATGCAAGAATCACCTTTGCCGCACATATAAATACGAGCAAAGATTATGTGTGACAGACAGAGTCTCTTTGACTGTTGTGAGGGAGTGAAGAGTATATTGTTGACGATTTTGTGAAAAATACATCTGGTTAAATAAATTTAAAACGCAATTTTATTAAAATAACCCCAAATCAATTCATAACAAAAGTAATGGCATTTCTTGGCTATTTAGCGAAAACAGGTCCTCAATGAAAAGTCTTCTACAGTCACTGTCACAACAACCCCGTATGATGATTTTATAATTTCATAAAAAAACTTCAATCCATAGACAGTTCCCTGTTAGATTTTTATTATGGAAACCGGATTAGCTGCATGCGAGGTTCAGATACAAAAAAAACTCTACAAAAAAATGAGGGTGTATGTAATATGATCCCAAGATAGGTCGCGGCCGATTCAGAAATTGATTTTTAAAATTCAGTATGGGAAAATCGGTAGACCGTGTAACTAATTCCGAGCATTTATATCGCTTACCAAATGGATCGAGACAGACGTTTACTTTGGCTCGGTAGGGTGCAAAAGGGATTCATATCGACGGATAAAAGGCAGTAAGACATAAGCGACGTTTTGGTCCAAAATGAGTATGAATGCTATCCTACAGTGGCGAAGGGTGCCATACAACACGATTCCCATCGGATAAAAATCATCATAAAAAAAATACATTTAAAACCAAAGAAACAATACGTATTTCTTCCCCATTGAAACCATGCAGTCTACTTTATTAACATTTTTGCCTAATTTTAAAAGGGAAAGCGATGGGAATCGAGTTGTATGGCACCCTTCGCCACTGCTATCCTACTTTTAAAAAATCCGCTCTTTCTTATGTCGTCACTAACATAGCTCTACGATGATTTTTTCGTTGTTTATACCCAAGCAAACAACTGCGTTTTCGAAGTGTGGTTTTGGTGTAACCAACAAGATTGTTGCCTTTTTGTCCTAAAGGCGCTTGTGACATAAAAAATGTAAAACATCGTATAACCACATTAATATGAATGCCAATAAATGCCTTTAAATTTTTATGTTTGAGCTGTTTTAATGTTCACGATGTGATAAACAAAAAAAAAATAATGCAATTTTTGTCAATCTCAAACTTTAAACTGCTCTCCTGAACAATTTAGTTTTTGTCGCTTTGCCCTACATCTTTTTAACTGTCGATATGCGAATCGTACGTCAAATATGGCAATCTAGGATTTTTATTGAAAATGTAATAAATATATGGAAAAGATGAGAAAATCATTTCTAGCATTTTCGTATATTTATCATATTTACTGAAAATATTCTAGATTACCGCCTTTGGTTCTATACAATACACGTGTTGTCCTAAATAACCAAAATCACCACGGATCCCTCGAAACCCCAAGTATAAAGGATTACGTTAAAACTCAACTATGATGTTTCACAAAAATATGTTGAAAGTAAAACGCGCTTTTTTAGTTTGCATACATTTTTTGGTTAACGCTTAGGTTATATTTGAATGTTAAGATTTATACTGTAAGTGTGGATCCCTTTCTTCCTGACAAATTGCACCACAAATATCCCGGGATTCGTTTTGCCAACAATAAGCCGACAGTTTTGAAATCATGCGCCAACAAAGTATAACAATACATGTTCTGGATTTTGAAAATATTTATACATTTTTATTTACTTAAAAATTCCTGTTGAGACTGCATCTATGTGTTGTTGGTATTAGGGCAGAGAAAGTGTGAAAGTGAAGAGAGAGAAATAAGGCCGAGAAAATATGTTTTGATCAGATTGGTCAAATTATGAAATAATATAATACACAGAGTGAATGTGAAAAAAAGAAAAGTGTAAAGATGATGATGGATGTGTATGAGTTGAAAGAGGTAAGTACGAAAGAGTAAGAAGAAATAGAGGCATCTCAGCAGTTTGAAACATTTGCACATTTTTTTCCAATTATTGAACTTATTTTATTTGCTCTTAATCTCTTATCAATTCTTCTACTGTTTTTAAATGATGCAATTAATAATTGTTTTGTAGGTTTCTCCTACTAATTATTTCCATTTGCTTCTGTGATGCTTAGAGCTTAAAATCATCTTTGGATAAAATTAAAAATCAAAAACAATTTGTTGATGGTTACAGGGCGAGTAAAATTTATTAATGTACGACCAGTTTCGAAAACAATGCTTCCATCATGGTTGTTCTATCGTAGATAGGCCTATGTTCTATCATAGATAGGTCTATGGTTGTTCTTTCATAGATAGGAGGTTCAAAAATATTCCTTTTCGTCTCCTGTTGGCAACAGAAAAGTGTTGTAGGTACTACTTCTACCAACCACCAAAAGTAAAGCTTTGTATGTGCGTCTTATGCGAAGATCAAACCGTCACATGAGACGGTTGAGGTTGGTTATTTTTGCCTTTTCAAAATAAGCCAATTTCCCGTTTTACAAGCAAAGCAAGATTTTGGGATTGACATTACAATCCGAATTCGGTTATTTTTCGTCCAAAAATCACCCACCTGTCAGAGATTACCATTCATGGAACGGAGAGCTGACAAATACAGCCAAAAAGGGTCTTTAGAAATTTGCCAGATCAAGCAAAGGAAACAAACACAGCTGTGTCGGCGAATGCAGTTCAAGGAAGGGAGCTACAAATACCCCAAGTATACAACATTACGTTTCAACTAAACCATAGCGTTTAACCAAAAATGTATAAAAACTTAAACAACACATCTAGAGAGAGTTTAAGATTATTTATAAACGTCATGGTTCAGTTTAAAAGCTTAGTTTTATACTTGGGGTACTGTGAAAGATGAGCGCTGTCTTTGCGCGGTTGTGGGGCTTACTGTTGTTTGGAGAAGTCTAAACTTGTCATTCACAGTCTTAGTCATGGACTAGATGTTTACGTTTAGGTCTAAACGTTAGGTCTAAATTTTGACTAGATAGATAATGATTTTTTTTTTTTTTGTTCTCTGAATGAGATTTAACTCGTATTTGAGTATCGATTGCGAATAAAGTTGCTATCGCTTACCATATATTACCCTACTAATCCCACCGCAGAAAGTCGAAGGACATGAAAACAGCGCATCATAAACAAAAGGAAAGCGGACACGAAAGCAACCGCATCGCTTCGATAATCAGCCTTTGAAATGTTTCCTGTTCGTGGAAGAAAAATGTACGCAGATAAAATTTCTGCGAATAGAAATGGTCTAACCCAAAAATTATCCAAGAATAATGTATTGTTATGATTTTATTTGGGTTCTTTTAATCAAACTGCAATTTATTTTACACAATGTCGTTTAACAATGTACAGATTTCTAGCTCTAGCTTATCGACTTCACGGCTCAATGTTTCAATCGACTCTGGTCTCTCACACAATTGCGGTCCAAATATATAGCGTCTAAACGGACACCTCTCGCATATTACAGACCCTTCTATAGTGAACCTCTTCACACACCTCATTATTGTTCCATACTATTCTAATTACGCATACCAACAACTACGTGCCTGGGCATATACACACATTCAAACTCACAGTAGACTATACTAGAGGCAGACACACAAACACATAAGTAAGCCACGTAATCGGGCTCATAAGTTCGTAACAGTGTATAAACTTTTTGAAACATTTCGTCATAGAACTATTTGTGATGATTCAACTCTTGATAATGACCTGAGTATTGAAGGTCGAAAGTGCTTGAGGTAGAAAATATTATTGTGAAAACAAAACTACGTTTTAGAAAAAAATAATACTATTTGTGATGTTGTTTCTAAATATGCATACCATTATTCTTGTCCATTTAGAAGTCCTCTGTTTCCATACTCCTCTCCTATGGCGTGTCTTGCTTCAGCGGATCGTTCTGGAGATTTATTGTTCGCGATTGGGTGACGCCTGTAACCCAAGTGTTAACTCATTCAGCATTTCAACAAAATTGCATAGCGATTGAAACGCTCAATAGGGGCTCTTGTTTAGTTTGTATTTTTTTTTGGTTAGTATCCTAGGATTGAGTTCAAGCATCAAGTTTTGTACTTGGCGTTTTGCATACAAACTCTTGTGCATCCTAACGTCCCGGCAAATTTAAAGCCCTTCAATGCCCTGTATGTGTTTTGGAGTCTCGAAACTTCCTCACTCGGTTGATTTAGCGGGAAGATTTATCGACGCTGGTTAGTTGTGTTTACAATTTATGTAAATTGTTCTCTAGGACTTCAAGCCTTTGTCCTTTATTTTGTCAAGTGTCACTTTGCTCAATGTGTAAGCTTGTGTGACAGTTTTCTCTTTTGTTTGATTGGAATTTCTCCATATTTACACATGCAAAGTCCTATGAATTTTAATTACGGAGACAGATGCATTTCATAGATTTACTACGCTAAAAATAAAAATTATAATAACAAAGGCTGACGTTGTTTCTAGTACAGCAGATCGTGTAAGAAGATCACAGCGACTAGCCAACCGCTGATTATGCCCATCGGAGCAATGGGCGAAACTGTCTGAAGAGAATCTACCAGACCACGGCTACATAGCCCGAAAAAAGTGATTGTTATGTCAACAAAAACCGGCCGTGAAAGTTTCAATGTACAATTAAAAATTATAATGTTTCCGAATTTCAAAACAATTCAGTTGCATTACAAAGACTCTTTCACAGAACTGGAAAGTGTATTTTTGAATTCCTGTTTTTATACATATAGGTTTTCAACCGTACCTTCTTGCTTTTATTTTGTCTCCTTGCAACGATGTAAAACTACAGAAATGTTTATTTTCTTCGCTTCCTTCTCTAGTTTCAATTCACAAATTCGACCTCCATTTCCAATAACGTGGCAAAAAGTCACACTATTTGTGTCGCTTAGTTGCTTCTGCGTTTGATCCAAACTTATAAATCCTGTCAAAACGAAAACATGAAACAGAATAAAATCGGTAGATGTTATTCATTTATGTTAGTATTCTTTTCATCCCAATTAACTTAAATGTTTCCTAGGATCCAAATAATAGTATCTTCCTGGTAAAGATACAATATTATTGTCATTAAAACAATTAAATATATTTATATTTCAGCGTTTTTATTGATAGCACTCATTAAACCATTAGATGGGCGGGCTCAGTTTTTTTGTTTATCGATCTGTTTGTCGGCAAAAAATAAATGGAACAATATTTTTGGACATCCGAATGTAAAAGAAAAAAAACGGTTTAACAGTGGGCCTGCATTAAAAAAATATTTTTGTTAACAATTAAATTAAACTCGAGTATAAATGTTTTTTATTATTGAAAACCTGTGAAATGTTAGTTTGTCTCATAATACTGTAAACTATGTATAATTCTGGTTTGTATTGTTAGTAAAAATTATCGTGTGATTTTATCAAAAAAATATTCTAATTTGCTCTCATAAATACATCACTGATACGACAGTTGATAAAGGGCAAAAAACAAAATATGACGGGCAATTTTCTCATACCAATTTATATTTTTGATTTCACAACTTTGTAGCGTTCCCGAAAATGAAGACATTAATAATTTTCGCGAGCACGCAATCCTGTTAAAAGTGATATGAAAAAGTATGACATTTTTTGTGGGCATTTTTTTTCGTACGAGGGTAGTAGGTTTGTTGCTGTGAACATAGGGCGTACTGCCCAACCCCTAGGTTGTAATTGAGTGGTACCCAACTTGGCTCACGCAACCATCCCTCGCCTGTGAGCAGGTAAGCTTTGGGTTCTAGTCCCACCCCGGCATTTTAATGTATGGCAGTGCCACGCATTCGATAGCATTTAAAATAATCAAGGGTTAGATCTGTTGAAATTTATGCGCGTGATGTCGAATCTAACTCTGTTTTTTTGTGTTTTTTGTTGTTGTTGTTTTGAGTTATTCCCTGAGATTTTTTCTGGAAATCGATAAACATTCTTGATCTTTGTCGATTGTAAGTTGAATGCAGGACTAACTGAAATACATTTTTTGAACAAAATAATCGTTAGAAAAACGCATATTCATCAGATTTTTGTTACAAGAGAACCTAATTAATTGAGGTCCGCAAATTTGACTAAGATGAAAAATATGAAGTAGGTAACAGAAATGGATAAATTTTTTTTTCTCTGTAGCTATTTTAATTTTTTTTTATTATAGAACCCTAGTAACTTAGACTCGTGATCCTTGCACGTCAAGAAAAAATCTCATTTGGAACATTTGTGCTTCAAAAGATCCGACTTCATTTTTGTAGAATATATGTAATTCTTCGTTGCACACATTTTAACTTGTTTTATTTACTTTATTTTTAAGTGTAAATCTGTTCACACAGTGAAAGTCCATTGTATTTTAAAAATTAAATTGGAAAAAACAAAGTTGTAATTCACTTTTTATTTTATTTTTTGCACAAACGTTTTCGCCTAATAAGGCATCTTCAGGAGCAACCTTATAAGGCGAAAACTTTAGAGCAAAAAATACAATAAAAAGTGAATTAAAACTTTGTTTTTTCTAATTGAATTTTTAAAACGCTTTATTTACAATTACTGTCATATGGAATAAAACTGCAACTTTTGTGAACAAACCAGATGGGCCAAATATTGATAGCATAAAAGGGACTCCTATTTTTTATACAAGAAAAATGATGTGTAAAAATACTAAAACATAATTTAACATTGACATTGTTATGATAAATAAATGAACTGGTGTATAAAGAAATATATTCAATGAATAACATTGCCCGTTGGGCTATTTTTTTCACACTGCACGTCACATGAATGTGCATCCAATCGACTAAATTGAATAATAGTGCAACATTCTAGTTTGTATGAAGATATTACACAGTTGATTATGGTTCCGGAGGCCATGAGGGAGGACAGTCCAAGTATACAACATCACACCGTAGCGTTCACCAAAAAATGTACAGAAAGTAATACAGCAACTCTAGTGAGAGTATTATTTTTTTGGTAAAACGCTATGGTTAAGTTTGAACTTAAAGTGGGGGTGCAGAGAGCCAAACGAGCCTGCTGTCATAAAAAATATAGGGGACAAATGTGACGTCACAAAAAGTCTGCTTTTTCCTATAAATCAAACCAACGCCATATGGTGGCGTACCTACTATTGCACCGAAGGGCAGAAATGTTACTGGTTTCTTTGTTTTTTTTTCACGAATAGAAAAAGTCGAAGTGTGGTTTTGCGTTTCGACAGAGTGTGAGACTTAAATGCATGGTTAAATCATTAAAAATACGAGTATATCAAATGCTTTGTTTAATGTGAAGCTATATGTATGGTGGGTGGCTGGGTGTAATAGTTGATCCATTGAAGATTAAAAAACACCTTTGAAATTGACCGTCACACCTTTTAAGCTATCAAAATACTGATGATGACCTCTATAACGGTGCTTGATGTAGAAGAGAAAATATTAAAATGCATTGTCATCGGCATTATATCGAAGTGCAAAATTTCAGCTAGATGAAATGACGAAATTTTCATATAATAAGAATGTAATCAATAAAAATAATTCCCATTGTTTATTCCAATTTTTTACAGCATACCAATGAAATATTTTATTTTGTAAAATCTCATTCAATTGATATAAAATTGTACCAACGTTTTCGTGTTGGGAACAAAATGCTCATTTTATTATTAAATCTGAATAATAGTAAAATTGTGTGGGTAAGAGAAAATAACGTTTCATGTCCTTTTAAAGTTTCTCTGATCTAATCTTATGTAAGAGATTTTCGCATTCAAAGAAAATCAAATAGGAAAAACTTAAACAAGTATGATAAGAATACAATATTTATTTGCTAACAAAAAATGGCAATAATGTACAAAAAAAGGCAGAGATTGAGCAGCCTACGGAAATAGATGAAAAAATTAAAAAAAAGTCTTGGACAAAGAGATTATACAATATTCTACTTAAAAAAATAATATTTTTTGATATTACTTAGTTTTCTTATAAGCCTGCCTATTCGTGCCTCGCACGGTCGGTATTCTAGTTCATCCGTTCGGTTTTCTTGTACGTTATGTAAAACACACTTATAAAAAGGTGAATTGAAAACGAAATAAAGCTTATGGTATCCATATAATTTAATGTACCTACATTTTTTCATTATTCAGATGAGTATTATATTAGTTATGCGACCTTATTTATAGTAAGCTAAGCAGACTAACTTTACGACTCTTTCATAAAAAAGAAATACCATAAAGGCCTATGAACATGACGTCTCGTACAAATGAAATGGCCTTTGTATAAAAGGCATTAAGTTTATGTGACTTTAAACATTTTATTGGTTTTATAAATTTGGGAGAATATCAGAAAAATATGGCGCGGACCTCCTGTTGTGCGGGAACGTAAAATTCAACTTGTATCTCTTTGAAATGAGAGACTAAAGCTTATGTTATGGCTGGTGAAGTTTATGGCTAACTCTTTTTAATAATACTCTTACATGGCTGTGATAGAATTAGGTACAAAAGAATGTTACAGTATTTTCTTTTTGATGCCATGTGAAGTGTGAACCTACGTAAATATTTTGATAAACATTTTTGATATTGAAAACAGCCTTTTAAAAAAGATATGATTTTAGTTCGTGGTTCCTCCTTGTAGAGGACACACGTCTCCTGAGGACGTCCGATATGATTCCGACGAAACGTAGAGAAAATCGTTCTTCTTTTTTGCACGGTCAGTAAAATCCGTTTTTTCATTCTTTAAAATTATATGATTTTAATTAAAATTTGAAAAATAAAACACAAAGTTTTTCTTCACGAGTTGAGTATTATTCTTTCGAGCGCTTTCGATGTTATCACATCATTATCAAGAAGACAACGGTGAAGAAAGTGTTTTATTTTTCCAATTTTAATTAAAATGAGTCTTCACAATGCCAACAAACAAACCCTTAAACTTTTATATGATTGTTATTTTACCTCTAAAAGGTACTGCGATTTTTATACCTTTAATTAATTTTACATCTCTAGAAAATCTATAGAAAATCTAATAAAATACAAATCTATAGAAAAGAAAAAAAAAAGTGAGTGAATCCGCAGAAGACAGATATAACGCGAGAAACGTTCACGAGAGTGGGTTGATAAATCCATAAAGCCTTTACCGAATACTGGTCACTGAAGGTCCATCCAGCCTTACAGCAACTGGGTCTTGCTTGAGTATTGGCTCTTTGTAGCGACGACCAAGCTCATACACCTCTGTGACACTACATCAAGTGTCATAGACCCCTAGAGTCTCTAGAATCTATGGAGTCTCCTGCACAGGATTTCTTAAGAAAAAAAAAAAACTCTCGACGGCGCGGGTCGAATTTTTAAAAATGTTTTTGTACAAATAGTGTATTATTATATTCTTTCCCCCTTTAAAACCTCACCCAAGAGTGCTATGAAATTATAACACCTTTGCCTTATTAGAATCTTTTACCTTACCATCTAAGTTTTCTGTATCTTTTTACTTGGAATTCTCTCTCGGTTTTATTCATAGTAAAGCGTAAATTTTATAGCACTTAGCATCATTATGTGACTTAAACTTCATGATAAACGCTGCATTTAAGTGAATAAAAATACTGCACAGGCATTGTTGAGTAATCCGTGGAATTCGCGCTGGGAAAGAGTTTATGAAGCTTTTCCACCAAGTGCTGGCTTAGGATTCGCAGCTAAGCACGACAGTAATCTCCTCGAAAACATTTACACAAGTAACCTGCATTCCGTACAAAAGGCAAAACCAGTTTATCCCGGCGCGGTGTACTGTAGTCCCGACACGAGGTTTAGCCGCGTACCAGTGAACTGCTTAAAACTACCGACTATGTTTTGTTCTCCCGCTGTGAAATAAGCTGGGTGTTAAAATTAGTCCTTATTCAAGAATATAAAATTTAAGAAATTCTTTCGAACAATGTTAAAATTACAGTTTTTTTTTATTCTGCTGACGGTTTGTTTAGACGAGCGGAAAGCATTCTGAAGGCTGAACTAACCACCAAGTACCAACTATGTTTTTTTCTCTCGCTGTGAAATAAGCTGGGTGTTAAAATTACTTAGTCCTTATTCAAGAATAGAAAATTTAAGAAATTCTTTCGAACAATGATAAAATCACAGTTTCGTTTATCTGGTGACGTTTCGTTTAGACGAGCGGAAAGCATTTTGAAGGCCGGTTATCAAAGAGACGATGTGATCTTTGCGTCAGCTTACTATATGTCGGTAACTGATGTAACTTGGTACTGTCTTACTTAGTTACTAACAGTGCGTGGACGCGAATACCACCGTATTGCTTTGATAATCTGCTTTGAGAATGCTTTCTGCTCGTAGAAGCGAAACGTCAGCAGATTAAAAAGTTGGGAATGAAATTAGATTTAATCAGACAGAATTCTAAAACAATTTGTCATCCAACTCTAACCATAAAGTGAGGGTTTTTTATTACCATGTTTTGTCCAATTTAAAGCTTACTTAATTCACAAAAGTTGTCTCGTTTTTAGTGTTTTATTCTAACCAAAATCATACGTCCGTCAAGGTTTACTCAGCCTAACGGACCAGTCGTAGATTTGATTCTATTTGTGGACTACATAAAGAAGACCTAGAAATAATTGTATGTCATTTCTTCGAGCGTATGCAATTATGCATATGAGCTTTGTATGCATATGTTGTGATTCATACTAGGACAACTTGCATGCAAATTTAATGAACTCTGATTGTACCGAATGACGACGTGATCTCAGGTTCAATACCCGGCGTAGCTATAATTTATATGAAGAAATAACTGATTGCATATTATTGAACGATAAAGGATAAAAATAAATTGTATGGTGAAACTAACCAGTAGGTACACAAGTATTATTGATTGCAAAAAATATGAACAGCTACCATATTCTGTTGTTGTTGCGACTGATTCTGTCCGGTGGATAGCTCAGTGGATAGAGTGTTTGCGTTCCATGCCACAGGGCTAGGGTGCGATCCCCACGGTGGGTGGAAGAAATGATTTATTTTTTTATTGTTTTTATAGCAAATCTAAAAAAACATGTAAAGTTTTATTCAGCCTTAACTAGGAATAAAAACCAGCCCCTTCGGAAGCTGGAAAATCCACACTTCGAGTAAGGTTTTTGGCGTTAGAGCGGCCCTCTTTCATGTCTAAATAAAAATGTTCCACATGCAACCCATTCAAGAACAACGCGAAAAGAAGTTTTACTGTATGCACAGTTTAATGAGAAACTAGTACATATGTAGATTGAAATATTTTAATGACTAATCTTCCGTAAATTGGAAATATTCTATATTTTGCCTACCCACGGCTGAAATGGTGTGTACGTCCCTGGCTTGCGTTAAAATTAATTATTCCTTGACTTATAGGTTGGTATGAGGCTGACCACCCATACTGTAAAAAATGGTTCACTTTGTCAATGTCACCCCTGTGTCAGGGAAGGTCGGCAAAAGTTGTAGAGCTTATGTTCATTTGAGGTTTGGATTTTATTTGTAAGTGCACATTCAACATTTGTAAGCGCGAACTACACGTGTTTGTTTGTGGGCATGCATCTGAGAGCTTTAAATGAATATATTCTTGCAACTTAGATTATAGATTATATTATAGATAGGGAATATTTAAAATGTAGGCAAAAGGTTCATATATTTGTTTGAAGAATCCATGAGTCTGATCCATTGAAGCAATAAGTTTCCTTTTTAAAACAGCAGCTGACAATGCCATGCTAACTTCCAACCTACATCGAAGAGTGGAATGATAAGAAAAATAAGATACAAAATAAATGGGATGTTAACATGTATTTCTTCTACCTTCCAGGACTTCAACCATCCTTTCAAGTATTAAGTTTTTACTTTTATCAGCAGGGTTGACAATATTGATAGCTTAATCCAAATGGTGGGCCGTTTTTTGTCTCCAAGCATACAAAAAAAAATATCTTGCAAGTCTGCCACTGGTGCAGGTGAATACGAAGCTTTGCACCACATTTCCGTTTACACTGAACCAATTCGTTTAAGTACTATAAAATGAAGTTTTCTAAAGTTGCACTTCTAGTGAGAGTTTAAGTTTATACACATTTTTGTGAAACGCTTTGGTTGAGTTTAGATTTGATGTTTTATTCTTCGGTTCCTGACCACCTCCATTGGTGATCCTTCGTTATCTAATGACCACGCTCTGCACCAAACAAAGCCAGAGGCGGCATCGTGTGATGCACATCACAAAAACGCTGTCTTTTTTTCTCTGTCGCCGTCCTTTTCTCACGCTTGCCGTATAGATTAAGTGTAGACTACTTCTGTCTCGCTCTTTGTTGGACGTTATCCAATTTCTAACTTGTCAACTGTGATGACTGGTAGTGTGCTATCAGCAGTAATAATGACGTGTCTATCAACTTGAGTCTTTTGTTGTATACAGACGCCGTATCTCATTCAATGTATTTTGTTCCCTAATGCAAAGTGCATTAAGAGATAGAATGCCGCGAACGGCCGGTGGAAGAATAATAATATTAATCTGTATTAAGTAGAGAGTGATTTTTACGGTCCGAATTTATCGTCATCTTGTGGGTTACATTCCGAGTCCTTAAAGTCTCTCATAGTTTAGTATTTTTTTTACGTAACTATTCATTCTTTGGAAAACAAAATGTAGAAGTTATCGTATGGAATGAATTGTTTCTGACATTACAATATCTTCTTCTTATTATTATTTTAGATCTATCTGTTCCGGACTCCCCTCTGGTGATGCAGAAGACTAGCCGTTCTTCCATCTTTTGGGTGCTTAGCCTGGTAGAAGCCATGGGACAATACAATCTGAGTTATCCTTCTATCGTCCATGCGTTCGAACCGTCTCCTCTTTCTACTGTATCCTCAATATCGAACAAACTTCTGAACTTCGAATAGATTTCTGATGATGTAAAAATGTTCTGTTGAAGTTTTGTAATTTATGCAGACCTGCATGTATGTATGAATTAATATAATTTATATCCTGATGCAAGGAGAATCACTAGAGGTGACCAATTTTACAAAATAGATAAAGCGACGGTTGAGTACAATACTGTTACAAACTTGGAGTACCTTCATGCGACTGTACATGCATACATAGAACAGTCTAACACAAGTATGATCCATGGTAGTATTAGTGCATACGTGATCCTTATGACGCTGGTGGAACGCTCTGGTATTGGAATCATCCACTATGTTCGAGAACAGTCGAGAACCGTCCGTATGAACGAGTATAAATGTTAGCCGAAATCGTGTGCTGGGAGAGTGTCGATTAAACATTAAATAGAGCTAGAAATCAATTGCTGTAAATTTGGAACCAAATTGAGTAAAATAAGTTCTGTTAAAATAAATAATTGCAGTTTAGTTAAAATAGAACCCAGTAAAAAGGTATCAATACTCAATGGTGATGAAGCAAATGACCTAGGTTTAAGTCTGTTTTTAACTTGATGATTTGCCTAACAGATTGTATCCAATTACCTTTAGCAAAAAAATACATCCCTCTTCCCAATTTTATCACGAACAGCAGACGCATGGACGGACACACAATTTATAATGTTTATTTCGCCAACACATTAATGGAAAAATGCTGTATCCGTACATTTTGCATATTGGCTCGGTGGTCCAATGGAAATCGGCGTCATCGTTGAGCCGAATTAGCAGAGAAGGGTTGGCCGGACCAGCTGTGGGGTGCGGTGGGCGGTTAGCCACCGTATGCGTGCCACCAAAGCAAAAAAAGCACATAAATTCAATTCGCGAAAATTTAAATTCCACCCCAAAGCCTGGTCTAGCCGCTTGTGTACTTGTTTTTTTCCTGGTGGAATAATAAAGCCTCATTTATTATCTGTGGAAGGAGTGCGGTGGGAAAATGTGAGGCGAAGAATTTCATAACAGACTTTATATTATATTATATTAGTTTTTCAAGCAGAAAAACTCTAAGGCTAACCGCTGCTGGTACAAAACATGCTGTTGTATAACAACCGACTTGAACTCGATTTATCTAACAATGTCTAAAATCTAATTTATTTTGTACTTACAGTACGAGCTGTTGCAAAGTTTGTATTCAACTTTTTTGTAAGAAAATCTCTTCATTCTTTTATATGTGTTGCCTTAAAAACAGAAAACATGGATTAGAGAATTATCGATTGAAAAAAAAACGTATTTGTCATTACAAAAGCTGTTTTTCAACAATTTACTTACTCATATAAAATTCAAGGAATTTGTTAATTTTGTACGTACAAAAAATTACTAATATATCAAAAATTTTCGATGGCACATTTTTTCTACAATTGAAATTTTTGATAGTTCTTTATCAAAACTGTATAGACACATTTGTTTTACTTTATAACGGTCAGCTATAAATAAACACAATACTCGTATTAATGCCTTTAAGAATTTTTGAAAACGAACAACGTGGAAGTAAAGAAAATAATAAGTAGTATGGTTGTGTGTATTTGTTTGTTAGCACCTGTACCTTTCATTAAAGTCATTGCAATAAAGACAGAGTTCTGTTTTCTAGATGACAATTTATTTTACGCCAGTCTAGAGAGAGGTAAATTATTTCCTCCCGAGGTGCACTGAGGCAGTTTTTCCCTTCTCTGCCGGTCTCTGTAGATACCCAAAGTATAAAATTTATTATTTGAACTAAACCATTGAGTTAAACTAAAACAGTGTTATTCATTAGATTCCACCCATTCCTGTTTAGTGCGAGATTTTGAGAAACCAATTTAAATCTGTACCAGCCCGCTAAACCAAAATAAATAAAAAGGTGATTCATTAGCGAAATACGTGCATTTTTTTTTTTGGTTTACCGAATCCTGCTTAAACAGACTTCCGGTAGCTTTTTCTGTATGAAAAAATACGAAATGCTCGACATTTATCTAGGTATTTTGGTGTCTATGAATTTTTTTGAGGTTTTTGACAACTTTCGGAGACGCTCGGATGCATTCGGGTAAACGCCCCCTCCCGAACGTTTCCAAACATTCCAGCTGTCAAACTCATGTCGGTTGCAGCTTTGAATGAACTAAAAATGGAAACAAGTATTTTTCAAAGCATGACTTCATTGTGGCTTCAGGTTTTGGCTGTAGGCATCACGAAGAAAATCTCAAAGATGGGCCTTCATACTTCATTTACAAGAAAAGTGACAGTTTTACAAAATTGGTGACTTGAAAAATAACACGACGCGGCATCTGTCACTTTTTTTCTTGTCACAGTTTTTATATTTGTTTCGTTGCTGCATGCCGTAGATTTGTTGTTATAGTGTAAAATTCTAATGTTTTAAAGTTACTGTAATTGCTGAAACTCTTATTTGATTCATAAATCTTTTATTCTGAAAGTTATCTCGTACATTACGATCAGCTGGGGAATGAGGAAGATCGCCATTTTGCGTATGTCGATCTAGTTTAGAACGAAATAAACCTACTCGTAGGTGGTTTACAAATGTGATCATGTTTTGAAACACGTTTAGTGTTAAACTGAATTATAAAGTTTTTATGAATCACCTTTTTTGTAAATTGAGATTAAATCGAGAAATTAAACCAGATCTCTAAAGAAATCTGGTTTAAAAAATCTAATGAATAACACTGAAAGTGTGTTGAAATTCAAACGATCAAAAAGGCGCTGTTGTAGGTTTCATATACTTTTTGTTAAACCCTATGGTTGAGTTTACGATTGTGGTACTGAGAGCGTAAATCACGAATCGGCCGTTTCGAAATTACTACTCCAAAATGTCAACACGGAAACGATCTTTGATTATTGAAATGCAAACATTTGTATTCGAAAAACAATCTACGCGGTACGATGCTTATGAAAATTAGAAAGTAATACCTTTGAAGGCGACGGCAAAGTATTGGACAAATCATTGCTTGCCGAGATGATAATGAGTACCTTTTCATTTTCATCCAACTTGGGTTTTATTTCAATTTTTAAATAAACATTTAAACGTTTTTTTACATCTGATTTAGGATCTTGATCAGATGTGGATTTATGATGGTGAATATATTGAGAAATGATTCTTATTGAGGATATTGGCTTATCAAACTGGGAACAATGAAAAGACTACAGTCTCCAGATCGAAAGAAAACATCCTGAATGAAGAACACGAGACAGAAACACAAGTCCGTTTTTTTCTTATAGCAGTATAAATATTATAGTATAGTATCGAAATAAATGGCGGTTGATCTGTAATGCTGGCGGTTAAAGCTGAGGCTTTTAATTTTTTGTAGTTTTTTACTGTTTAATTGTTTAGAGTTTATTTGTTTTATACATTTGAATGTATTAATTGCTTGTATTCCTTGACTGATAGGTTGGTATGCGGCTGACCACCCATACTGTAAAAAATGGTTCACTTTGCCAATATCACCCCTGCTTCAGGGAAGGTCGGTAAGAGTTGCAGGGCTTATGTTCATTTGAGATTGGGTTTTTTATATTGTAGGTCCACATGCGGCATGTGTAAGCGCGAAATTATGCATGTCTGCTAGTGGGAATGCATTTAATATGAATCTCAAATGATACATATCTTTGCAGCTTAGATTTAGATTTTAGATTTAGTATCGGAGGAACAAATTACTATGATTATCACTAATTTTTGCTGAAGAGGTACAATATGAAGAAGAGTAAGAATTCAGGTGAAAAAGATTAGAGAAGATTCATCGACCTGTTCGTAGTCTCAACATTTTTCTAAAGATCAACTCAAAGTGATGCAATACGAGTAAAACAACCTCACACGTTCTTTTCTTTAATTTCATTCATCAACGTCTCTCATTGTGTACATTACGAGCTGAATCCCAAAGCTTTGCAGGAGTATGAATACAAAATTTGAAAGCGGGAAAAACTTTCAGCAGGTGCATTTTTGTTGTGCATCACGTTTTGCCAGACATTTCATTAATATCAGTCACACGCTGCATGCAATGTGCATTAACCGCAATGTCACGTGGATCCAAACAAACGGCGTCGTGAAAAATGGTCACCAAAGTGTTCCGTGAATTGCTTGTCTTCACAAAACCCCGACACGAAATGAAAGCAAGAAAAAATGTACACTATTTCTGTGGGATTCATTACTGGTGCAAACAATTGAGGTGGATTTCCCGGACAATGAAAGAGGCCTTTGCTCCGCAGGATGTTTTGTTGTTGTTTTGTTTTGGGGTGGATAGATAGGTGGGTCGTAATGTTTGGGATGGGTAGAATAGGCTACATCTAATGCTACTAGAAAGAGAATCCGGTTTTGAGGTAATGATATATGTACCCCATGTTGTTGCAGTGGAAGCGTAGATTTAGAGCTGAGTCGATTCGAACCATCGATGCAACAATTATGATGGTCAGTATTTTTTGTTGTTGTTGTCAGATTTTCATTGTCAGATTGAAAATACCGTCTCTTTACCATTTATGCAAAGGAGTCAGTAGAGATTACCCTACTAATTGTAGTAAATTTGAAAAATAAAATTTTGACACGTAAAAGGGTAGAATAGAGTTTTATTTTGAAAATGATTTAATATCATTGAGTCCACTGATTTTTGGATTTGTTCTTATTTTATTACAATTTTTTGTGCTTGATTTTTCAGGGGCTTAAAAAATATTCTATACATTTAATAAATCTGATAAAAGCGTTTTTTTTGAGACGCATTTCTATCAATATATCGTTCTAGAAAAAAACCTGTCCTAGAACTCAACAGTTTCTCAATTCAACAATTAAAGTCAAAATTAAAACGAAAGAAAGACTGTAGATTCT
The DNA here is from genome assembly GCA_951799405.1 of Agapetus fuscipes. NCBI lineage: Eukaryota > Metazoa > Arthropoda > Insecta > Trichoptera > Glossosomatidae > Agapetus > Agapetus fuscipes. Next base: position 2,076,447 of record OX637340.1, on the reverse strand, counting down.
AGTAAGTATTGTAGTAAGACGTAGATTGAGTATATTCACTAAAATGCTGATCACGTGTGCTGTGGTGGAGCGAATTTCACCAAAACAAAAAATACGCCGAATAGGCAAAACTCCTTGTGCCCATATGCAGAGTCGAGACCCTAAATTTCTTGGAGTGCCGTTTTACCGTCTCTAGTTATACTGCTCCCAGCCCACGAGAGGGTGCTCGCTGATGGATTGGGTAATTTCGTTAAATGTTCCTATTTTATCGTCCCATAAAACGAATGTGGGAACTTTGTATTTTTTGTCTTTCCGCCCAAATTTTATTGTTGTTTGGTGTTAAAACATTTAGTGCGGTAACCAATTACGGTCTAGTGACTTGTCTTTACGCATACAGAAATTGAATTATACTTGTATCTTATCCACGCATCCTTCTAAATATTTTACATGAAAATTTACTTACAACCTATGAAGGCTCTTCAGAGGGCTCTTGAGGTGTGATACACACAAAAACAGCGGTCACCAAATAAATCATCATAATATTATTATTTTAATTATGAAGTTCTAAACATAGTTATTAGATATACGATAAATTTGTTTATCTGCCTTTGAAAAAATGTTCCTGTGATAAATTGTATCCTGCTTATTCCATCGAAAAATTTGAAGGTAAATTGGAAGCAAGAAGAAAGAAACTATAGACCACGGTGAGAGCCCAGAAGAACTATATCATGCATTGAATCATACATACAATCGAGATGAAATTCAAGACTTCAAGGGGTTTTAAAATTAACTAAATGTACTACCGAACTCAAGTCTTTTGTTCTGTAAATTGAACATCAACCATCCTCTCCTCTGGCCTGGAACCACCTACCACATCATGTGAGAGACCAAGAGGACCATAGAAAGTTCCGGAATGCACTGAAGTCAAGCAAATTTCTGGTATCATTTGCACAAGCACCCTTGGAGTGACTACATCACGAAACGGCACTATAAAGAAACCATCAACTCATCATCAACCAATTGAGCTATCGGAAAAACAGGAAATCAAGATGTATATAACAAGAAAAAAGCATAATTATTATCTTCCGAATAAAGACGTTTGAAGACGAGGGGAACGACACAAAACGTCTGCAGCGATTAATGGCATCGCTTATGCCGTGGGTCATAAAAAAATACCTTTCCGCCGAGCAAAGGTGATGTCCCGGAATAATTACAGATCATTTATTGGAAGTGTACCCTCGCTGCCCGCTGGGACCCAGACCCGTGGAAGGGCAGGGCAAACAAAACGAATAGAACTGGACCCAGACAATGAAGACTGCTGGATCTGCCATACTAGTTTTAGGTGCTCAGGTTGAGATGGATTAAGTCAGAAAAATAATAGCTTTTTTTAAAAGACGGAATGTAAAGTTTTTGTTTGAATTTCTTTAGCTCTGTTTTTGTGTGTTTGTGTGTTTTTTTTTAAGAAATCCTGTGCGGAATACTCCCTAGATTCTAGAGACTCTTGGGGTCTATGACTCTTGTTGTAGTGCCACATAGGTGTACGAGCTTGGTCGTCGCTACAAAGCGCCAATACTCAAGCAAGACCCAGTTGCTGTAAGGCTGGATGGACCTTTGGTGACCGGTCATTGGTAAAGGGTTATGAATTTTTCAACCCAGCGAAGAGCAAATTTGAAAATATAAATGGTATATTCTTTGTGCTCTGCCGGGATTCGAGCCCACAACCTTCCCATTCAGAGTCCGCAGTGTTACCACTGAGCTACAATGATTTAAACCTCAATTCTAATTTAAAAAACCTAGTCCTAGCCGCCAACATTACAGATCAATAGCCATTTAGTTCTGTCCTTACATACTTCTTTTATTCCATCCAGAGTCATAACCTTCTTCATACAAGCACAACAACTCGGTTTAACCTATCTTCAAGCATGCGGTCTTCATTGTTCCTTCCATTTTATTCTCTTTTGGATAGTTCAACTCCAGCGTTGTGTTTCGGTTCCTCTTACACCCCCTTTCGCCAGTGCATCGTCGTTCGTACGTACGTAAGCCGAGTGAATCGAAAACAATTTCCACCGCGTTTATCATAATGATGGGACTCTGTCCGTTTTTTATCCAACTACCGTCGGCCATACCTGCAACTTACAATAATAGGCCCTGTGAGGGTTTTTCTTCTGTCCTGCTGATTGACACAATTAATAATTAACAGCCACTTTAATATGTTTATTTTTATTTCTTTCACAATGTATACACAATAAACCACAGCACAATAATATTAATTATTCTTAATTACACAGGCTTGCGGCTATCCCGCCTGGCAAGCTTCTTTTTCTCTTTCTTACCTTCTTTTGTTTTCCTTTTCATTCAAATTCAAATCTCATGTTCCATTTTACCTAACAAACAAATCCATCTCGTTACAATACACCTCCTTCCTCTCATAAAAAAAAACATTCCCAATTTTTTTTTTTTTCTTTTACAATGAGTAAATAATGTATCATAATGCTCAGCCGGCGCCACATATTTTGTTTTATTTTAAGGATAAATTTCAAAAATATGAAAATAAAAAAAAAACCTGTTTCTGATACATTATTCAGTCATTAATACCTTTTTTAACAATACCAATTATTTTCATACTAAAATTAATATATATATTTTTTTAACACAAATTTCATATTCAATATTATAAACAAATATTTGTTTTTTTTTTAAATACTTAATTCAACAATTCAAAATAATCAAATAACAATACATAATAAACATTCACCAGTTAATTAATCAATTCATTAAAATAACTTTTTTTTTTTAAACATGTATCACATCTTTCCCAATATTTAAATTTATTTCAAATTTATTTTTCATTAATAAATTTATCAGTCCATAAATTTTTTTTTAAAAAACTTTACCTTCATATGTAATACTTTGTTTAATTTATGTTTCATACCTTCATTCATGCAATATTTCATAATTCATTCTTTCACTGATCACTTTTATATCAACTTTCACCGTATCATTCATCACCTCAAATTTTTCATACACATGAAAATATGTTTTTTTTTTTTTTTTTTAATCTAATTTGATTATGTCCTTGATGTGATATTTATTTATAACATTTGTGTCTATATCTTTTAATACATAGACTATCTTGCTAACTTTCTTTTCTATTCTGGCTTTGACAAATTTTGGAGCCAACTTTGTACAGAAGTATTTCCCTGCATTTGATTGTATGAAATTTTTACGCCATACAATATCCCCTTGATCATAGACACGATTTGATCTACCTTTATTATAATAATTTGCATTTTTATTATATGCATCCCATAAATTTTCTGTTACAATTTTGTATAATGTGTTTAATTCCTTCATTTTATCTTTATGCATATCTCTATATTTATTTAATTCTTCCTTTGATTCTATTTCATCATTTACTATTTCACCATGAATTTCACCCTTTAGTACAATCTCCCTACCTCTTGCTAATACATTAGGTGTGTATCCTGTTGCTAAATTGACTGTATTATTTATTATGCTTTGTACTGAATCTAAAAAAGTATCCCATTTTCTTTGTTCATTTTCAACAAAAATAGCTAATGTGTATCCTATTGTTCTATTATATGTCTCTACATTATTGCACATGGGAGTATATAAAGTTGTATAAAATATTTTCTGTACTCCATATGAGTACATAAAATCTTTAAATGCATTAGACTTTAAATTCTTTCCATTATCTGTTATTATCGTTTGCGGTACTCCTTCTGTTAAAAATATTTTATTTTCTATTAATTTTACTATTTCTTCTGTAGTAGCTCTTCTTAAAGGAAATAACCAACAATATTTGGTAAAAACATCTATTATTGATAATATATGTATATAACCTGTACTTGATTTTGGTAATGGTCCTATCAAATCAATACTCAGCATTTTTAACGGTCTATCCACTCTTTTTCTATTTTCCATTTTTCCTGCTGGAGGTAAATTATTCGGCTTATACATTTTACATTTTTGACATTTATTTATAAAACTTTTTATATCTGCATACATATTTTTCCAATAGTAACATCTTGATATGTATTTATAAGTTTTAAAAATACCTACATGTCCATTATCATGATGATTCTTTATTATAGTTAATCTATTGTCTATAATAGGTATCTCTTTCCAATTATATTCCTCTGTGAAAGGATTATCATCATTTATTAGTTTAAATAATTTATTATCTACCATTTTGAATTTTTTGTATTTGTGTGGTGTTTTTGTACATCCTTCTGCGATATTATTATACCAAGGATCTGCAATATTTGAATTTATTACTTCCATTTCTTTAGTACCAGGAATCCTAGATAATACATCTGGCACTGTATGTTCTTTCCCTTTTCTATGCTCAATCTCAAATTCATACTGTGAAAGTCTCATGGCCCATCTTGCTAATCTACCTGTTGGATTTGATATTTTATTCAAGAATTTTAATGCCATATGATCAGTTATTACCTTGAATTTCATCCCATCTAGATAAGATCGAAAATGTTCAATTGACTCTACAATGGCAAGAAGCTCACGTTCTGATGTCGAATAGTTTTGTTCTCTAACTGTCAAACTTCTTGAAAAATATGCTATTGGCTTTTCGGACCCATTGATATTTTGGTTTAATACTGAAGCTACTTGATTTTTACTGGCATCAGTGTGTAAAAAAAAATCTTTTGTGAAATCCGGACATATTAATACAGGGGCTGTGCTTAAGGCTAATTTTAAATTATTAAATGCATCCTCAGATTCTTTTGACCAATTAAAATTGTTCTGACCTTTTTTACCTCTCAATAATTTATTTAGTGGATATGATATCTCACTGCAGTTTCGTATAACTTTTCTATAAAATCCTACCAAACCTAAAAACATTCGTAGTTGTTTTACATTTTTCGGTGAAGGATATTCCTCTATAATCTTGACTTTATTTGAATCTGGCCTTAATCCATTTTCATCAATAATGTATCCCAAATATTTTAAACTATCTTTGCAAAATTCACATTTTGAAAATTTTACCGTTAACCCTGCTTCTTGTAATATATTTTTAACTTGTTTTAATAAATTTAAATGTGAATTGAAATCTTCGTTAATAATAATTAAGTCATCGATATAACAAAATATGTTAGTATCAAATTTAGGTCCAAATAACTTGTCTAATAAACGCTGTGTTTCAGAACTTGAATTTTTTAAACCGAACGGCATTTTTGTGAATTGAAACAACCCTCTATTTGGTACGACGAAGGCAGTTTTTTCTTTGGACGATTCTTCTAGTGGAATTTGCCAAAACGCCTTGCTTAAATCTATTGAAGAGATATATTTGGCATTTCGTAAATTTGCTAAAACTTGATTTAAATTTGGAATGGGATAATTATCTCGTTTTGTTACTTCATTGAGTCTTCTAGAGTCCAAACAAAATCTAGGCGTTCCATCCTTTTTAATTACAATCACAACAGGACTGGACCACGAAGATTTGGATTGTTCAACTATACCTTCTTTTAACATTTTATCTAACTCTGTGTTAACCTGTCTCTGTCTTGCTGGACTGAGTGGATAATACTTTTGTTTTATTGGAGGACCTTCTGTCTGAATTCTGTGTTCAATGAGGTTTGTGCATCCTAAGCCTATTTTTTCATAAGAGATGTCCTTGAAATCATTTTCTATTGTTTTTAATTGCTGTAATTGGTTATCTGTTAATTTAGTTCTATTTGTAATTTTACCTAATTCACTAATATTTTTGCTATTTGAATATGTAATTTTACTTATTAAACTCGGTTCTAATTCAAATTTTATCCAAAAATCTATTCCAAAAATTAAGTCTTGTTGTAAACCTTGTAAAACATAAAAATCTACATGTTTTATTTGATTGTCACATTTTACCTCTAAATTTATTTTACCAAGTATTTTTATATTTTTACCATTTGCTAACGAGATACTTTCATGGGTTTTTATAATTTTGTAATTTCTTTGTAAAAAATAATCAAATGTTTTTTCATTGATTGCAGAAATAGATGCACCTGAATCTAGTAAACCTGTAAAGTTTTTGTTCTCAATATTTACTGTTAAAAATGGTCTTTTATCAAATTGTTTAGCAAAAATGAGTGGTGCAATTTGATAATTTTTATTAAAAATTTGAATGAAATTAAGCCAGCTCTTCATTTCTGATTTTTGTGTTTGTACTGAAGGCCGACTATCTACAAGTTTTTTTGAATTACTTTTGTATGTCGTATTTGTTCTGTTTTGTATATTTATATTTCTGTTCATTTTTGTTTTGTCTGTATAATCACTTTTTTTATTTTTAACAAAACAATCTTTTTGTACATGTCCTGTACGCTTACATGAGTAACAGATTACTGTGTGTTTTTTAAAATTTCCATTTTTTATAAAACAATTTCTTTCCACATGTCCTCTTTTATTACAAAAGTGGCATACTAAATTATTTGTGAAACTTCTACATTTATTCTGTATGTAATCTAATTTTCTATTTTTAGTCCAACAATCTATTTCATCATGTCCTAATTTATTACAAAAATTGCATTTTTGCATTACATTTTTCTCTTTTATGTCATTCATTACATTTAAATTCTTACATTCATTAAATTTTATAAATGATTCAAACTTGCTACATATTGTAGATAATTCCTCTGTATTTTTAATTTCAGATGTTGTCAGTAAAGTTGCATATTTTTCTGACAATCCATAAATTATTATGTCCATAAGTTCTTTATCATGCATTCTTTTATTTAATAAATTATTTTTTGATTTTACCTTTAAAATATAAACAGATGCATTATCATGACCTTGTACCATATTTAAAATTTCTAACTTAAGATTCCTTTGAAAGTCATATTTTTCAAATTGTTGTAAGAATTTGGTTTTAAAAATTTTCCAATCAAATTCACAGTTAATTGCTCTGTACCAAGTTAACGGAAAATCTGTTAAAAATATAGGCATACACTCTACCAAATAATCTAATTTTAATTTGTAGACTTTGGCTAATTCTTCTAACCTTATTATAAATTCATTTGGTTCACTTTCACCATTAAAAGATATTTTTAACTTGAGAGGATCAAAATTTATGGACTCCATTGTGTTACTTTCTAAATCCTTTTTATTATTTATTTTTTTTAGATTTCATCATTTGCTGTATATTTTCAATTTATGCAATTAGAGAATAAATCATTTCATCTCAAAAAAAAAATTTCATACAAATTAAATATAACACCATCTATATATATTTATCTAAACTGATTTGAAACAAACTGGTTCATATCCATTCTTCATTCTTCCGCGGTGTTCCATTTTTAAATGTTCATTTCTTCCGAACGTAGGTAGGTAATTTGAATTCTCTTGCCTTCAATATTTTCAAAACAGCCGTTCAATATTTTCAAAACCGCCTTTTAAAACTTGCAATTTCTTGTTTTAAATTGTATAAGTTGATGTCTTCACTAGCTTTTAAACGTGTTGATGCTTTCCATTATGCTTTCACAACCATAAATCTGTTCAATTTTAATTATTTCATATATTGTATTGTTTTCAATGTCATTTATTGGAATCGAATGTCATTTGTTTTTGTTTGAGAAAATTTTCTTCATAGGAATTTCATTTACAGATTTTTCTTTTACGTTGGGCGCCAAAATGTGAGGGTTTTTCTTCTGTCCTGCTGATTGACACAATTAATAATTAACAGCCACTTTAATATGTTTATTTTTATTTCTTTCACAATGTATACACAATAAACCACAGCACAATAATATTAATTATTCTTAATTACACAGGCTTGCGGCTATCCCGCCTGGCAAGCTTCTTTTTCTCTTTCTTACCTTCTTTTGTTTTCCTTTTCATTCAAATTCAAATCTCATGTTCCATTTTACCTAACAAACAAATCCATCTCGTTACAGCCCTTAGCCGTATTATTATAATCATGGTAATCGTATGAGACGACCGTGCGCGCCTCGTCATGCTAGGAAACTTCTAGGTTTCTTGTATGAAAAAATATTTACCTTTTTTCTACTCCGAGTATAATACATTGCGTAAAATCCCTTCGATAGCGTTATTAGAAAATAATTTAGGACCCTGTGAATGATACAGTTTTCATACATTTGCTATATAAATGAATGAAATTTTAAAAATGAAATCTGTTCGCTCCCCCAGTTCTTGTTTATCGTATTCGCCAATCTTGTCAAATATGACTTTTTCATGCAGTTGTCTTATGAATCAAATTCTACACAATCTAAGCTAAGAAAAACCGTAAAACTCGATAATGTGAGAGTTGTTTTAAATATTTTTGAAATAAATTTCTTGTTTTCATAAGACACATTGGTCTAGTACACATGCAAACATTGCTAATGTAAAATTTTCTCAGTGGTGTATACGATAAACAAGAACTAAGGCAGCGTGTTGTGTATGCTCCTTGACTTGTAGGTTGGTATGCTACTTCTAGTTTGGTATTGCGTTTTTTTTTTTTTTTTTGCGTTTTCTCAATTTATTTTGTACAATTTTTTGGTCTGTATCTAGCGCCGTTTTTGTGTGTACCCTTATCTGTAAAAATAAATGGGTTCTTGACTTCACACATGATCCCGTATGGGTTTGTACCATTTTTGAAGCTTAGTTTGCATTGCATTTTATATGTAACCAATATGAAGAAATATAATGTAAGATGAAATGATAGCATCACTGTTTTTTTTGTTATCACGTAAAATTTCCATCAAAATATTCTCATTCAAAATACAAAGAAAAATGCTTTAGAATTAATTGCTCCAAATTGAATCACACATGCCACTCACTTTTCATCGCTCTCCTTATTCAAAGACTTAAAATGATAACCATTATCTCGTCATCTGTAATAAGGTAATTAAACGCAATCAACATACCTGTGTAACAATAAAAATTCCGGGCCGGGAAAAATGAGCAAGTAAATATGACAGGTGTAAACCCATAACCGCTTATAAATTAAGCCTTAATATGAGGCTTCGGTGTCTTGAATTAGACTAATTAGACGGACCCTGTGAAATTCTATCAAGTTGTACCATCTTTTGTTCGAAGGCGGGCTCGGCATTAAAAAGATCAGACCGATATCCCCTTCATTTTTATTTCAAGTTGTAGTTTTTTGCTTTACAAATAAACGAGAAGTAAATTTGGTTCATTTTCGCTTTGATTTCGATGAAAACATGTGTATTGTTGCGAACTTGAAATAGGTGCGCTTATACACACATACATCAATATGATTACACACACTGAATCATGTAATACAGAAACATCTAGGAGTATTCGTGCCTTGGAAATATGAAATAAATGTTTTGGTGGTGGAATAATCCAGAAATTGCGAGAAAACCTCTCCGGTTTACCATACAAGAGATCAAAATGGTAGGACAGAAGAAATCACAAGAGAACAATTCGCCAAGCAACACATATAACCGGTGAATGTCTTGTCTTGTCTTGTATCCTGCCGCCTTTCCTCTAGGGGTGGCCAGTACCTCCACACAAGTGCCTCCACTTGACTCTGTCCTTGCATACTTCTTTCATCTCATCTAATTTCATCACTCTTTTCATGCATGCTCTTCTCTTGTTTCCACTCTGTAGATTCCATTCATTCGCAATCTCATTTATCTGATCAATCCATTGTTTCCTAGGTCTTCCCCTTCCACGCTTACCTGTTACATTCCCTTTATACACTCTTTTTGTCAGTCGGTCTTCATTCATCCTTTCAATATGTCCAAACCATCGCATCACACTTCTTTGAACTTTCACTTTCACGCTTTCTTTTACTCCGCATTCATTTAGAACCCATTCGTTTCTCACTCTATCTTTCAGTGTTTTTCCTGTCATACTTCTCAGATGGGCCATTTCTCGAATGTCAAATTGTGAAATAAATTGTAAACTGTGAAAAACTAAATTCTTGAAAAAAATAATTCTGGTAATTGAATTAAAAATAGGATCCAAGTATTGTTTATTTTCAATGTAGGTACAAGTCTATACGATATCTGAAAGTTTGATTAAAGTAAGAAGATTAAAGAGATACATATGCGAGGATATCAAAAGAGACGCATCTGCGGAGGTACCGGACACCCCTAGTCGAACACAGGTAGGATACAGATACGGATTTTAGTTCTTTAGGCCCGTTTGACAAGACTCTCTCTTGTACCCTTAGTATACTCGTAAAACGTTGCGTATATTCACATTTATCGCGTGAAAAAAAAAGTATGAAAACTAAATAAATTACTATAAATAAATACGAGGACTACCTACCGCCGCTGATTAGCGGGCGGTAGAAGCTCTGTTTATTTTTTGTAATTTTTTTCTAATTAAAACTGTGTTCTAGTGATTACAATATTTTAAAAGTTAACCAGCAGTTCAGATGCTTACGCAGTGCAATTAAACACAGTGAATGCGCCTGCAAATAAACAATTCAAAATAAAATAAAAAATTCCATAACCTCTAATTTTTGACAAGTGACATCGCGGCAAAGTGCTTGCAGTGGGTAGGTACCTACTTACTCGCCTGCATGACAGAAACAGACGCGCCAGTGCTATGTCCAGTGCAGAGGTACTCCCTGCAAGTACTTAAAGATATAATAACTAACACTGTGCCGCGAGTGCAATGTCGAACAAAAGAGTGGCCAAACATTGTGCTGAGGAGGCGCGTGAGGCGCAGAAAACGAGGAGGGCGACGGCTGAACTACTCAGCCCCGCCAGTGACAACTCCTGCTGTTTGTTCAGTGCATTGTGAGGATCTTGCTTCCACATCCAGATCTTCAGTGGCACCTTCATCGCCGAGCTCCCTGCTGACCAGCGGGAGACATCAGCAAATTCTGGAGAGGAAGATCAATCTTGGATGCTGGAATGCGAGATCTATCGCCAATAAAGTGGATGACATTTGTGAATTATGTAAAAGCCATGACCTTGGCATCCTCGCACTGACAGAGACGTGGCATGAGAGCTACCACTCAAGTGCCATGAAGAGACTGCGTGCACTGGGGTTCGCGACATTTGAGGAAGCACGGGCAAGGCCACGTCATGGAAAAGGGACAGAGAATATTTCCTGGACCAACCATGGCGGAGTTGCGTTGCTAGTGCGTCCAGGATGTCGTGTGGAGAAGATTAACTTTTTTTCTTTCACGACATTTGAGTGCCTTGTATGTCGGGTATCTTCCGGTGCAACGCTCACAATAGCTATTGTATATCGCCCCGGCTCTAAGCCTGTTACGGCGGAGTTTTTTCATGAATTTCGGGAGCTCTTTGAAGTTTTAGTAACTCGTAATGAGATGTTTCTGATAGTGGGGGATGTTAACGTCAGGCTTGAGCGCAGAGATGACACCAATTGTGTTACTCTCACTGCCTTGCTTGCGGACTATGGCTGCAGACAGTGGGTAGATGCTCCCACTCATGATGCGGGTGGCCTACTGGATGTGGTCATCACTAGACAGGAGGATGCTCCTTTGAAAACAGAGGTAAGAGATGTGGGTTTGTCGGACCACAGGTTGGTGGTGGTACGTTTAAATCTAGGACGACCTGTTCCTGTATACAGGAAAATTACCTCCAGGTCCTGGAACAAATTTAAGATCGATTTCTTCAAAATGGATTTATCTCTATCGCCAATCTGTTGTCCGGAAACCTACGTCTCAATGCACCCAGACACATTAGTTGGGCTGTACAATGACACCATGAAAAGTTTAATAAATCTGCATGCTCCCATTACAATCAAACATGTTAGGGAGCGGAATAGTGCTATCTGGTTTGATAGTGAATGCAGTGCGCTGAAACGCAAAATGCGACAAGCAGAGCGTAATTTCAGGAGTGGCAAGCCAGGTAGCACTAGAGAAATGTGGATAATTGCACAGGGTCTGTACAGGTCAGCTATCCTCCAGAAAAAGTCCCAGCATTATTGTACCATTATTGCTAGTGAAAAATGTCCACAGCGTTTATGGAGACTTCTGGAGAACGTGTCTGGTAATGCCCGGGCCGGTGCGGGTCCGGTGACGACTGCTAGTGATCTCGCTGCTTACTTTCAAAGTAAAATACCGACCAGATATTCTCCCCTAGGGGTTAGTCCTGGTTCTCTGGGACTTTTGTGTAATTCACAGCTTGAAGTGCTTGGGCTGACCTCTATTGAAGAGGTGACGCGAGTTGTAGCGGGATCGCCAAATAAGCAGTGTGATCTGGATCCTGTGCCGACGTGGGTACTAAAAGAGTGCATTCTTCTAGTGGCTCCATTTATTGTTAGGTTTATCAATGGATGCCTAATGGATGCCACTATCCCCTCCTTTTTAAAGGAAGCGCAAATAACGCCAATATTAAAAAAGCCAAATCTCGATCCTAACGATCTCTCCAATTTCAGGCCGGTGTCAAACTTACCGTTTCTGTCTAAGGTACTGGAGCGCATTGTCTCTGATCGGCTGGTATCTTATCTGAGTGCTAACGATCTGATGCCTAAGAGGCAATCAGCCTATCGAAAATATCATTCGACTGAAACTGGCTTACTGACGGTGGTCTCAGATCTGATATCGGCAGTGGATTGCGGAGATCTTGCTCTCTTAGCGCTTCTGGACATGAGTGCGGCGTTTGACACCGTATGTCATGATATTCTGATAAGGAGGTTGGAGGGTTCGTACGGCTTGAGGGATAAGGCGCTGGCGTGGTTCTCCTCCTACTTGGCGGATCGCAAGCAGGTAGTGCGTACTTGTGACTGTGTCTCACCTTCCTATTCGCTGATCTCCGGGGTGCCGCAGGGGTCTGTACTGGGACCGATCCTGTTTATTTTATACACTGCTGACATTGAGAGTATAGTTGAGAAATGGGGCCTCATTACACATGCATATGCAGATGACTGGCAAATTTACTCTCAGTGTCAGCCACATATGGCACAAACTCTCAGTAACAGGGTGGCAGCTTGCATTGCGGAGATTGGTGAATGGATGACAAGCAATGGCCTAATCCTTAACATGGGTAAGACAGAAGTGATGTGGGCGGCTACAACCAGGCGTGATCATCTTTTGACAACTCGAGTACCACTCTCCATTGGGGGAGAGCTGATTCAGCCCTCCGACTCAGTCAGACTTCTAGGAGTCACACTGGATCGGAACCTCACAATGGGAGAGCAATTGAACTCGACTGTATCTTCCTCATTTTTTGAACTTCGCCAGATAAAGGCGATCAGGAGATGTTTACCGTCGGGAGCAGTCAAGACCCTGGTGAATGCCTTTGTGATGTCACGAGTTGACTATTGCTCAACGCTGTACATAGGTCAGCCGAAAAAGCAGTTCAACCGTCTTCAGTCTGTGCTGAATTCAGCGGCAAGACTCATATTCGGGATGTCTAAATTTACTCGCATTACTCCATTGTTAGGGAAACTGCATTGGCTTCGTTTTCCGGAGAGGGTGGTCTACCGTGTTTGTCTGATGGTGTATAAGGCTGTAAATGGTACAGCTCCTTCATATTTGGCTGACATGTTTACACCCGTTGAGAGGGATTTGAGGCGCCAAACGCTCAGATCTGCAGGGGATGGCGTGGTGGACTTGGTTCAGCCACACCGTCAGACACGCACTAATTTTGGGGACCGTGCTTTCCGGTTTGCGGGACCAATGGAGTGGAACAGACTGCCACCTAATGTGAGGAAGGCAAAGACTGTTGGTGTCTTTAAAGGAGCACTAAAGACACATCTTTACAAGAAATCTTATCCGTGATTTGAGAGGGCCCTTGAGGTGTGACACACACAAAAACGGCGCTCTTTAATTATGTGTACATTAAAATAAATTATCCTTATATATATAATATATATACTAGGAGTGCCGTCGTGTATTCCATACATTTATGATTTACGTGATCGAAGGAAGCTTATACTCGGAGTTTGAAGAAATTGAGAGTGTCATATCTAAATAAATCTAGTTAAAACGATTTGAACGAGAAAATTACTGGAATGGTTAGTTCAAAATCTGTTATTTTATGTCTCTTTTTTAACGGATGACGCTGATATATAATGCTTATTTTACGTTTATCTAATGTTTATAATATGAGAAAATACTGACACATTCCATCCAATGTAAAATATATATTTATTTATTCCCTGGGGAGGAAAAAATAACAAAAAAAGTAAAAGCCAGTGTAAGTTTACAACTGGTTCTACAAGAACTTAGGTAGCTTCAAGATCCCGCTTATCTTGAAGATGTTATTGTTATTATGTAGAACCATTGGGCAATTGAAAATGACTCCACTACCTAAAACGGGGCCTTAGAATAGCTCTGAGCTAAGGTGCACTCTAGTATGCACTTATCTTAAAGTATCCATAGCATATCTACATACATAAAAGGTGTTTACTATTATGTGCACTTTTATTTTTTAGCTACAGTATTTTTAATGTTATACAACATGAAATTTTAGAACTGCAAAGCTTGCTGTCAAAAGGTTTTTTGAATACTCGTAGCTGGGATATAAATGATAATTAAGTTAGTCTTTAAAATAAATGTAACTTTTTCTCTTAAAATCATCACATTGGCACAAAAATCTCATTGATATCAAACGTCTAATTTGCGTACAACATGAACATATTTTTGAAATTATATTATTGTTTTTAAAATCACTAAAAAAAACTATCCTATTCTTGTGGCTACGACGCCTACAAAATACCAAGAATCTAATCTAATCTAAGTTGCAAAGATATGTTACATTGGAGATTCACATTACATGCATTCTCACAACCAGACATGTACAAACTTGCGCTTGCACATGCCTCATGTCAGCCTACAACATAAAAACCAAATCTCAAATGGACATACACCCTGCAACTCTTGCCGTCCTTCCCTGTAACAGGGGTGACATTGGCAAAGTGAACCATTTTTACAGCATGGGTGGTCAGCCGCATACTAACCTATAGGTCAAGGAACGCATACCAACCTATAAGTCAAGAATGATGCTACTAAAATTTTCTATAACGGTTAGCCAAATATCCGAAAAGTGTAGTTAAAATAAATTGTAAATATTTGCTATTCTTCATCAAAATTACGTATTAAATTTAACATCGTGGACTGATAAAATTTAAAAGCGGCTTTGCAAAAACTGCATGGCGTCTTATCGTGCTGTCGAATGTCTAGTAAACTAAAGAATGATGAGTCTTGGCCATACAAAGAGGAATAATCAGTTGCGAACCCCACTCATGAGAAACTGACAAGGAAGAAGAAGTGCTCGTACATTGTAATCGCTTTTGTAAGAAAATTTCCGATCAATAAAAATCCCATAACAAAGAAAAAGGTACGCGTGTACCACGCCGGTAATATATCATATTGATTCTATAATATGCCCCGTAATATAATATTACCAATACCTATATCGGGAATAAATTATAACCAGCCATTAACTTTTGATACCGGGCCAAGTACGTGATGGTCCAGTACAGTGTTTGTTGAACTTTTTAGTGAAAAGTGGCATTTAAAGTATTGGCTTATTAAGGTAAATAAAGGAAATCATATTGTGTATAACATCGAATCTTTTATGCGTTAGAAGTATTTTTATTTAATAAAAGGCTTCTGCTAAAAAAAACCTCTTCTTGATGGTACGTGCTCATTTAAGTTTTTTCGACAATCTGAAATGAATGTAAGGCTTTTAAAATTAATAAACGGAGAAATGAGTTCTTTGAAAAAAAAAAAATTGATAAAATAGTGTATTAAATTACAAACAAATAGACCACTCCATTTTTCCCTTGCAAGACTTCGCCCCGCCCCCTCAACTTCGCAACTTAGCAACACAGACAGCGGTTATAAAGCGCGGAAGCGACTCACGACATTCAGTCGGATTCCATACTCCGACGGTATCGCATCAGTGCAATGAACGAATCATGGATCACATCCTATAGAAAGAGAAAAAAAAATCTTATGAAAATCAATGCAAATATTACTATGAGGTTTTTTGTGTGAAGCACACGAAAATTCTTGCTGCACACGGTTTGATGGACTCTGGTCCAATGTTTTGTTCGTATCGAATCAGAAGCAACACCATAACGATGAACGGTTCTTCGGGAATTATTACCATCCACATTATTGTCGGCTGGATGGAATTAATCTTTTTTTTTATAACAGCGTCAATGAAGAAATAACTTTCTTCGTTTTTAAAAATAAACCGCAAGCAGCACAACCGGTCGAGGTTGTAATTTTTCTCTGTTTTTGTGGCAGTGCTTCTCGGATTATTACAAAGTTCCTCCTCTACGTTACCGTGCAGCGTGTTCTTATGAAATTGTAAATTAATAATATAAAACCCACACTAAGAAAAGGTGAAGTAATTGTTTTTTTGTATACTCCCATGCGATGAAAAATGAATTTCCAGAAACTTGTATTTTTAATGTACTTGGTCGTATAAAGTACTTGAATAAAATAAACGAAGTAACATACTTAAAACACACAGTTTGATTAATAAATTAATTGATTATTAGAATCTGAGCTTTCAGATGATAAAAATAAATACGAAAAAAATATCCTCATGCTACTCCATTAACTTTTTATCAGTACTGTCCAATTTAATACTACTGAAGGCTATCGGGGTACTCTTTCCTCACCCACAGTTCCTTTACTTTAACGTTTTATATGTAATCTTCATCCAGGTCATTTCTCCTCAAGATCCTTCCGAATTGTGTCATCCATGTTTTCTTTGATCTCCCTCTTGATGGAGACTCATAACAATGACTTTGTTAACGAGGTCTTGTAACCTTACTCTTATGTACCTGACTGCTCCTATATTTATTTAATTAAATAAGATTAAAAAATAGAAACTGCAGGATACCTTCAATTAAACCTATTTTTACCGAAAGAATGCATATTTCATTCAGGTGATTATTTTGGTATTTGAACAGTATTATGCTGTGAAAAATGTTATCATACTTTTGAGTTTATTTTATATTTTTTCTTAGACTTCCTTCTCTTGATCGTTGACCGTGATGCGTCCTAATTATTTCAATATTTTTTTCTCTCCAGGAATGGCATTCGAATAAATTTATTAATTCATCTCATTAAAAGCGGCCGCAGGAATTCTTAGTATTAATTTTCCCTTTATTATAAAACCGCGTCGGGGAAAACACTTAAAATAGCATAATATTCTGATTATTTTTCCTTTGTGGTAGTATGTAATTATAAGATGGCTGGCCGGATGTCCATATGTCGGTGTTTCCGTATTCTAGTGGCAATTAAGGCGAACGCATTTCGTCGCCCTTTCGTTTGACCACCTTTCCATTATTTATTTAGTTAGCTTTTGCTGCCTTTCAACGACCTTTGTAGTGGCCTACATTATTGCATTATCATTATTCATACTTCCGGATAAAATACACCAGCAGCTTTCGAGAGCTTTTTTTGGGGAAACAAAAAATATTCGAAATTCTTCTCTTTTATTTTTTGTTATGTAAGAGTATCTACTGATACTTACTCCACTCGGGTGTTTCATTATGCAATTTCAGCATGTGGAATCTTTTGGTAAGGAAAACAGCCTTACGCAACATGAAGGCTATTTTTTTCATTATAATTTCACCGAAATCAAAGATAAATACACGGAAACGAAGGAAATTATTTCCATGTATTTATAATATAATTTCCCCAAAAAATCCTAGATTTCAGCCATTGGTTCTATACAACACATTCGATTTATCTTTTAATAGATTATTAAAAATATGAACATATTCCTCAGTTTTATTGTCCCCTTTGATGGGTACTGACTTCGTGAAACCGCGACTTCAAAGCAGATTCCACCTATGCTTTGTTCTAGCATTATGCACATATTTTAGTTCTAAAAGCTATTTTAATATTTACACAAAGGGGCACGTGTTCCTCAGCTTTGTTGATGTGATTATTGTACATTCACGCTTTTTCACCGTATTCGTACCACGTTCTTCACAGCTCGCATTCACCGACAGCTCTGTCTGTAACCCAAGTATCGAACCTTTTACGTCAAAACTAAATCATAATGCTATGAAAACTAACATAGCTCCTCTAAGTGTCTAAAAATTTTTGAATAACGTAAACGTAGAGTTTTTCACTTGCGTTTCGTATCTACTGTTCTTCTTGGGTTATATTATAACTGGCAGTTTTCATTCAATAAACGTCAAAGTCAAACAACACTGTCTTCTGTACGTAGTTCCCTTTCATCACGAAACTGTTACTTTCAATTCAATATCCCGAGCTGATCCATATGTGTATACTGTATGGGGGAGATGCCAGGAGATGTAGGTTGTGCTAGCAAATAAAATTCATATATTTAGATGGGGTATAAAGGATTGTGCGTGTCAAGGCAAACGGGAAGGTTGTATGTCAGCTTGAAATTTTGTGAGTGAATATTTTAAAAGGCAAATGTTCAACAGTTTACTACCTGGAAAGTAATTAAAATCGTTCGTAAGTACACGAGTATATTGAAACCGTCTCTTTATTGCGAAAAGCTCTTCCAGATGAGCTGCTAGTTGCGCAAATTTAATTTTTGAAAAACATTCACTTAATGGACATCTGGCATCAAATCTGACAAATGGCATCTGTTAAAATTTTATAACACTATTTATTGATATTTGTACATCCATTTTTAAAACCAAGTTTTGAAAGCTTATAAGTACTTAGTTGATTATGCTTTGAAAAAAATACAATGAGGCAGCTCCGGACTGGATTGGAATACATTAATAATTAAAAGCGCTCGAGAATAAGTCACTCAAATAGTTAAAAATAAAAGTAAGGTTTTAAAAAGTTTATTCTGGAAAAACAAATTTAAATTTGAAATATTTTTCAAAACCCTCAAATAGGACTAATTTGTGATGACAGGAAGTGTCATCAAAATATTTCAACCTTAATCTCAGGTCTCCCTTCCGCAACAAACTTGCGAGGATAAAAAAAGATAAAATCCCCAACGACATCTTAATTTTTATCGTCCGACAGTCGGCCGTAACGAGCGTTGATATTAATTATAACGACTCGCCGAGAATAACAATAACTTAGCGGTTTTCGTTAATCATCCTAGACCGCAGGCTCCCAAAGTCTTTTGTCTCATAGACTTCTTAACGATTTCTTTTTTTCCATTGATTCCCCAAAACGCATTCTCCTTATTTTTCACAATTTCTGAATTTTATTAAACAAATGTATAATTTCATTATTTATTTAATTATGACTGATTATTTACTTTCACTTAGAACTTTGTTTCACTAAGTACATATCAATTTCGAGGAGATGAAAGTAGTGTGCGAGGACAGAACAAAGTAGAGACACATCTGTGGAGGTACTGTCTATCCCTAGCGACTGGATACAAGTACAACAAAACTGTTGATATGAAAATCAACACAATAAGTCAAACAACCGCAACTCTACGTCACCACAGTGATTGTTTGGCTTATCTACCATTTGATTCAAACATGATCTTTCAATGAAATCTTTCAAACACAATCTTAGCTAATTAAAAAAACGTTAAACACGATAATGTGAGAGTTATTTGAAATACTTTTAAAATAAATTCCCAGTATTCATAAGACACATTGCTCCAGTACATATACAAACATTGCTAATGTGAAATTGCCTCTGATCGAGATAAGACAATTTTCATCGATTCATCCTCAGTCGTCGTGCAGAGAGGGTGTCTCCTGAAGACGTTAGCTACGTCGCTATATTGTCTCTCTAAATCTAAATCCAAATCTTAGTTGCAAAGATATGTATCATTTGAGATTCATATTAAATGCATTTCCACAAGCAAACACGCAGAATTTCGCGCTCACACATGCCGCATGTGGACCTACAATATAAAAACCCAATCTCAAATGAACATAAGCAAGTTCTCTTATAACGGTTCGTCTAAAATCCATTTAAAGAATTTTAACTGTGTAGTGATTGTTATTGTAAATATGTAAAACGACCGTAATTTCAACCTAATCCTAATAATTTTTAAGTTAACGACTGATGATGTTCATCCTCAGTCGTTGTGCAGAGAGGGTGTCTCCTGAAGACGTTTATTACGTCGCTAACGAAACGTCGAGAATAATGTAAGTTCTCTTATAACGGTTCGTGTAATATCCGATATTTTTTTTATAACTTGTAGTTAAAATCTAATCCTAAAGACAAACAAGCTCTATGCTAAATTTGACCGGTCCGTAGCTCAGTGGTGCAACACTGCGGACTCTGAATGGGAAGGTTGTGGGTTCGAATCTCGGCGGAGCACAAAAATATACTATTTATATTTTCAAATTTGCTCTGCGCTGGGTTGAAAAATTCATAAACCTTTACGAATGACCGGTCACAAAAGGTCCATCCAGCCTTACAGCAACTGGGTCTTGCTTGAGTATTGGCGCTTTGTAGCGACGACCAAGCTCGTACACCTCTGCGGCACTACAACGAGTATCATACACCCCTAGAGTCTCTAGAATCTAGCGATTCTCCCGCACAGGATTTCTTAAAATAAAAAACACACACAGGGTCATTTAGTGTAAATGTAACTTTAGGAATCACCGTTTTAGACCGTTGAGAGCAACCGTAATGACTCATTGACTGGCCCGCTCGTATTTTTAAACATTTCAACTTGTTTTTATTGTCGGTTCGTTTGTGAGTTTACGACGGCCGCAGATGTCGCAAAAGTCCCCACCCTTCCCTAGTCCCTGTATTTCTGGCTTTATGTGTTTTCGGATACAATTTCTCCGGGCGGAAAGCATTTCCCCGGCAGACGCCACTCCTGAGTCTAGTTAATGTTTCCAGATTAATTAACTGTGAAAACAGACGAACTATAAAATTACAGCGTCTTGAAAAAATACACTGAAATGTCGGCGGCAAAGAGAAAATGCTTGCTTTTAAATTTGTATGTGAATAAATGCTTTTGTTGATCCTATGTATGTTGAATAATGTGATATTCATTTTCTAAGGATTGATGATGAAATTTTCTATATCGTGAGCTTGTTGGCTGTGATCCCATATTGTTTGTGAAAAAACAAAGAATGTTTCTACGAATCCATTTTTGTGATAAAAAGAATAGTTCTTCTGGCAAGTGAGCATATTTTTTTGTAGAAAATTGTTCATTCAAATTTTTATGATCATGATCTAAGATGCAAAAATATATTGACATATCGATATCTTAAAGGTTAAAATAAATAATTGACACATAGCTAACTTAATTAAAATAATAGCTAAGAATAGAGTTTCTCGGATAAATGCATCTTGTTCCTATTTTCTAGAAAAATCAATTAAAAAGTGTACAAATCCTGTAATTTCCAAGTTTTGATGAGCACTACTATGAAAAGTTACACACAATCAAATGTTTTATCCAAAAAATTTCAAATCAGTTAATTAAGCACTTATTCAGTTTTACCTTTAAGGTGGTGATGTAAGGCTCACATGTGATGCATGCCCACAAGCGGACACGTGTCAGTTTGCGCTGACAAAAGCTCCATGTCCATGTGTACCTACATCCAAAAAAAACACTTGAAACCGGGGTGACATTCGCAAAAGTACACCAAGTTTATATATGCGGGAAATCGATGATGGGGATCAACTTCATACTAACCTAGCACTCAAGGAACTTGCAACGCTAATACGAAAGTAAGCTACACATATAGTGTAACTATTTGCTTGCGATATCCCCGAAGGGTCGTATGTGGTGATTCGGGACCTATATGCTAATCAAAAAAAAAAAATCTATCCGGTCACGTATTGCACCCTCCGCTTGACCACGCCGAAATAAAAGTTTATTATTATCATTGCCTTTGTAGATATATATTTTCTCGCATATACCGATCCGCTCGGGAATGTTAATGAAATCACCGCATACATATTTACGGCCGCCATGTTTCACTGGGCATATTTTTTTGTTCGTCGAGTTCGCATCCATCCAGTCGGCATTGCAGGGCTCATATTTTGAATTCATGACTTCACGATTAAAAGTTTACAACCAGAAAATCTTGTATTATAGCATGGATTGAAATAAAATACCGGCAAATTTTACTCAGCCTTCACAAGAAATGAGTACCAGCCCTATCGGGAGCTAAGAAATCTCCACTTTAGCTGAAGTGGTTGGCGTAAGGCCGGCCCCCTTCCCTGTAAAAAAAATAGGTTCAACTCGCCACATGCGACCCCTTCGGGGATAACGCGGCAAGAAGTTACACTATATGTGTAGCTTAGTTGCGTTTTAGTTGCGTTGCGTATTTTATATAAATGTGTTTGTATGTTCCCTGTGACCATTCAATCGAATTTCAGCAATTTTTCAAAAAATGTGTAACAAATATCCAGAAAGGTTTTTGTACAATTTTATCAATATCGGTTGGTAAACAATTTGTTGTCGACCTTTTTTTCAAATGAATTTTTTTCATGCCTGGTTACAGCGCTCATTAAATTTTCAGAAAACGTGTAGATTAACCTCCTAAAGGATTATGTGATGTTTGAAATCAATCAGATTATAAATAATGTAAATTTTATTTATTGTAAAGGTAAATGTGCAAGTCTATTTTTATTTTTATTTATTACTTTACTTATTGATATGAGTGTAACTGTTTTATTATTTAAGTATCATGGTATCTTTAAATATCAACATGTAATTGGAGCAATGCGTTATTTCATTATCTTTTTATTTAAACACATAAGTATCGTATCCATTATTGCATTTTTCTGTTTGTTGAATAAAAAAATTAAATAAAAAAGAATTTTCACAGTGTTCATACACAAACCATACAAAATAGAATACTTACGTGTTATTTTCAATCCTAGAACTTAGTGTTAAGGGTTTTCAAAATATCCACATAGTCTCGTCGTATTCACAGAGAATTAAATACCGCCTTTATGCGTAGTCGTGCGTACGTAAACGATGATTAAGTATGTACTGTTCGCTTAGTTAATTAAATAGCATGTGCTCCGTATTAAATCATCTCGCGCCTTGGATGATCCATGAATATTAAATGCGCTTTATGAATAAGCGCCGGAACATCTAAAACAGGGTGCCCATACTTTTTCTTGAGGAGATCGACTTAGCAAAAATTTATGAGTAGGAGATCGACATTTTACTGAACTGTTTGTGTTAACGCCTAACTGGTTGAGTTTGTAATAATAATAATAATAATATGCGTTTATTCCAGCTAATGTAATGGCAGTGTTTATGCCAGCCAGTAATGATGTTAATTATCCATCGATCCTCTGGTGTAATAACGTAATCCTCTTTTAATCAAGTGAGGTATTTCTTGACTTTCACCATATGATATATGAAATTTAATCTAGTGAATCCTGATGATGCCTTTTTAGGAGAAAACACATTTGTTTTGTATCATATACAGGAGCTGGTGCGAATCCTATCTGGATTTCGTTTGGTAAAAAATATACTCGACTCCAGATTCGAGTGAGACTAGGGCCTGTTGCACCAAACTCCAATCAGACGAAAATCAAAATTAAGTGTGATTTCTCCCTTTCAAATCAAACAATTGATTGCATATACGTAAGTCAGCTGATGTGAATCATATTTCCTGTTCAAATTCCATCACATTTTTACCAACTTTCGAGAAATATTTAACCGAGGTCCTTACCAGAACTAAGCAATCAAATTTGATGTTTCAATTAAATATTGATTGGAGGTTGGTGCAACATGCCCTTTAATCTAAATCTAAGCTGCAAAGATATGTATCATTTGAGATTCATATCAAATGCATTCCTACAAGCAGACACGCATAATTTCGCACTCACACATGCCGCATGTGGACCTACAATTTAAAAAAAAAAATCTCAAATGAACATAAGCCCCGCAACTCCTGCCGACCTTCCCTGAAACAGGGGTGACATTGGCATAGTGAACCATTTTTTACAATATGGGTGGTCAACCTCATACCAACCTATCAGTCAAGGAAACCAACCTATCAGTCAAGGAAACCAACCTATTAGTCAAGGAAGGACAGTTTTGGGAAATTCTGATGAATTCATTGTCTCGTTTGAATCCGAAAATAAACTTCTCCGAAGATAAATATGTGTAAGTCCTTATAAATCCATTCTTATAAGTGCATAAAGCGTTTAAGTGTGTTTTACTTGACACAACATTATTCCTTATCTCTTTGTTATTTTCTCATACCAACCATATTTATCATACATATGTATTTTCATTATTTCAAATTACTCATATGCATTACACATTATCCTCGATAATTAATATTGTTTTTTCATATGCATCATTTCTTTACATTTGTTATGTCTTCATCAGAAAGTATATTTTGAAATAATTTTTACTCTCAAGTTAGGAATGATAATATTATCCTCGAGCCTGCAAGTTACTTAACTTAACGAAAGCGTAATCCTACAATGTATATTAAATTCAAACACTCAAGAGAAGCGTTGTCTGGGATTTCATACATTTTTCTTTGTAAACTTTATGCTGGAGTTTCAAGATATTTTTTATACTATGGGTACTCGTGTCGGCAATCTTTTACAAGTAATTATTATGATAAAGAATGCCCGAGCATTTTGTCATCAGCCGGGTTGATTTATACTTTGCTGCGTTCCCTCGTTAAGTACATTTTAAACCCTTTTATAAATACTAAAAGTGCGTTTTCGTAGATAGGTACGCCCTGGGGCTTAGCGGACGAGAGGCGCTTCAAGTAATTTATGTTACTCCGAACCAAGCCATGGGCCCCTTTTAATCGTTTATTTAGGAATTAAGATCATCCTTTATTACCGTTTTTTATTGTAGGCAACGATGTTTTTTTTGGCGCATTCTGTACAAAGAAATGTTTCGATAAAAAATGATTGGATAAGTATTCTGTAGCCTTTTGGAATTCAGTTTCATTATTTGTTATTTTTGAGACCCGGCGGCGAGAACTGAGAGCATACCCTTGGAAAGCCTGGGAAGGTAAATAATAAAAAAATTTAGGAATAAAAAGTATTGAAATTTGAAAAAAGTACTACATCACATAATGTACTGAATACAACACAAGGGAGATATTTTTATTTGATTTGAAATCCAATAATAATATTCTAAATACAGATGTTGATACCCAAAAATACTACACGAGTGTTGCTTCAACGTTAGCTACACTACATGACTAATGTAACTTTATTCTGAAAAAACCACCTTCTTGATTTCCATCACCCAGATTCCCGAGTTTCTTTACCCAATTTTATTTTGACAAGACATTATTGTTGTAAAATACTCCTTTTTTAATATTATTTTTTTAATTTATAACTATTTTCATGATGTGTTATTGTTGCATGAATCGTATCTCTAATATTCTATGCATCGTAGATGTTGTTCAAGTTTCAGTATAAATATTTAAAGATATTCCAGCGTAACTACCCTTAGTACGAGTTGCAAAACTTGAGTAATGTAAAGTTTACGGCAATTATCAAAGAGTGATTTCCCCCAAAATCTGCCGTTTTTGTGTGTTTGAACTTTATTTTATTCATCACTGTAACTCTTTTGCTAAGACCATAAAGTGTTAGAAACAAAAAAGGCAGATGTTGAGAAAAATCACTCTTTAATATTTTCCGTAAACTTTACTTTTCTCAAGTTTTACAACTCGTACTAAGGGTACATGTGATTTATTTCTTCGAGCGCTTTTGGTGTTGACACAACATTATCAAAAGTAAATGCCAATACACAAACCTTTGATATTTTAATGTCAGAATTATTGAAATATTTTGCAATGGACTGCAAAAGATTAAAACACCTTTAATTAACTTGTTTTCTGCATCTCGCATCTCGCCGTATCTCTAAAGTAAAACAGATCATGTAACGGGCGGATGATCACAGTGCAATCATCGGCATGCACACAATATTCTTAAATCAGACCCAGCAACGTACAATTATTTTCATGCGTTACGCAGAATTAAAGGCTAAACGCACCGAAGCGCATGACAAATGGCACTTTTAAATGCCCCCCCGTACTCCAAGTATACACCATTGCATCAAAAGAGTATCAAAACTATAACGCTCACTACAGACGCTGTTAGGTTT
Source organism: Agapetus fuscipes (assembly GCA_951799405.1). Classification (NCBI taxonomy): domain Eukaryota; kingdom Metazoa; phylum Arthropoda; class Insecta; order Trichoptera; family Glossosomatidae; genus Agapetus; species Agapetus fuscipes. The sequence goes on along the minus strand of OX637340.1, from coordinate 2,050,561 downwards.
TTCATATATATTTGTTGTTGCACGTTAAGGTTGAGTTTTAACGTGGAACGCAAGATGCATGGTCGCTTGCTATCTCTTTGCCACCTCTCTAAAGGGACGAGCTTGCAGATTATAATTATTGTTACCTTACATACTATTGAATTGAACGTGACTTGGATGGTTCTAAAGGGCGAGATGGTGCAACCGGGCGAAAGAGTTGAATCGTGTTGGGATTTGACCATACAAAGGACTGAGACTTCCACTTGAATTGCATGTATTGATTCATTTTCGTTGTGTCACAATTTTGTTTTCTTTTAATATCTGAAGGAATAGTTTATCCCCCGATATAGCTAGAAAACCATCATAAAATTCACCAATCCGTCTGGCAAACGTGGCAAACATTGACGTATTGCAAACTCGTTCCAGCTAAGCATCGAAATGTGGAATCGAAAGTAAAAAAGGTCTAGGACCAGAATTGGATTGAAAAAGGCTGAGGAAGGCATATAATGTACACAATGAGAAAATGAGTTTGAATGTAGGATAAATTCACTAAGCTCTTAGAATTGATTTATAAATTATACTTATTTTAAAATAGCATTCAGCAACATTTTGGAACGATAATAAATCATCTTTTTAGCAAATCGCTTTTCTTTTGCCGAGCATCAAAAATATTCGAAATTTAAATTTAAAAAATGCTATTTAAGCAGCGTCCGCCTGGCTCTCACTTCAGTCTGGCGTTGCGTCTACGCGCGCACCCGCCCGCGGCCTGCATAACGTTTTAATTATGGATTTCACGCTCGCCCTGCGTAAGGCGGATATTTGCATAAATGACGTTGCCGTAGTTTTTAATTACTCGCCCCGGTGGGCTCAGAAACGATCGCCGACTAAAAGTGCAAACGGACATTATATCCAGTTTGCTCTGCTAGCTGTGTAAACAGCATCCAAGTGTAAAGATTCACGTTTAAACTCAACCATGAATTTTATCAAATATGTATGCAAACAAACCAGTGCATCCAGTAAACGTTTTAGTTTCTTTACATCTCTAGCAAACGCTATGGTTGAGTTTAAACGTCAGGTACTGGCTTAAATGTACAGAGTTAGTGAAGACTTTGGCAAAAGGACAACGAAATCTGGCAACGTTTACCTTTGGATATATGTACAAAAACTATAAAATCTCCAAATATTTATGCCCTGCGATAGTAAATGTCTTCTTATATAAAGTCAGGTGTGCAAGATGGTTCTAGCAATACCCCAACAAGGTCTCTTGCATGCTATTGTTACGAACTAAGGATTTGAAGTACCCACGCGCGCCTGAAAATGTACGCTAGTGTGTAGAACAATCTGACTCTAGTCCATGATGGTGGTAGTGCATAGAACGGCGTTCTGGTGTGAGCGAGAAATCGAAAAATGACCTGGAATATGCGAGAAAGATCTCTTTTGTACCTATATATAGGGACTGTGCGGAGAGCGATTAGTCGATCCAAGCATTTTGCCGTGAAGACCAATAAGCAGAGGTTATAAATTGTTGTAAATTGTGAACCAAACCGTGTACAATTACTTCTGTTAAAATAAATAATTGCAATTTTATTGATTGCAGAGGTATTCACTTTGTAATCGTTCATCTTAAAAGATAAAAAATAAAAAGATCTTTGTTTACGATTACTTTGAGCATATTTTTATTCCACAACCGGTTTCGCAAACATCCGTTCGCATCATCAGGTGGTTAAAGTATTAATTTGCGCCCTTGTAGTGATGTAAATCACAAAAAGGCGCATATAAGTCTAGTTTATTATTTTATTGATTGTAGAGGCATTAACTTTGTAATCGTTCATCTTAAGAGATAAAAAGAAAAACCACTTTGTATTCGATTACTATGAGTATTTTATTTTATTTAATACCACAACCGGTTTCGAAAACATCCGTTCGCATCAATTTATCCACCTGATGATGCGAACGGATGTTTGCGAAACCGGTTGTGGTATTAAATTAAATAAAATACTCATAGTAATCGAAAACAAAGTGGTTTTTCTTTTTATCTCTAGTTTATTATTATTATTAAAAGACTAAAGAATGAGTTGTTATAGGTATATGGAATATTTTCACCCTATGGCATGTAAATTACAAATCCTTCTATTTTTAAAACTCAAAAGGATCGTAAATGTATCAGTGGGTGTGAAAAGTATAATGGCCCTTCTTATGGTCGGCCTTGTTGAAACGTCTATGAAAAAAAGTATTCACGTATTCAGGTCACATTTCACTCGTGACGGGATGCTTTACTTTTTGTTTGCATTTGCCCATACAGTTCACAATTTTACGTTTGAACCCAACCACAGCAATCATCATATTTTTTATGTAAGCTAAAACAGCGTCTATGGTGGGCGTTTTAGTTTTCATACAGTTTTGGGTAGTAATATTAAGCGTACAGTTTTATACTTGGGATATAGATCCAGCAAGCCAACTCGCTGATGGGTTATGCTCATGGCTAGATGAAATATTCATAAATGTGTTATCGGGTTTTTCTAACAATCCCATATGACTTCTAGGATAATATTTTATTTATTTTATTTTTTTTATTTAAGAAGAATAAACGGCTATATAGCCTTTTACAACATTGCGATAAATATAAATATGTAGGTACATAAGTAGGTACTGTATCTATAGGTATAAAACTAATATCTTAAAATATAACACAAATAAATGACACATAAATAATATACAAAGATGTAAATATACGATGGTTATAAAGCAATAGAACTAACAATTTAAAAATAATAACAATAAACTTTAAAAATAATAATGCAAAAACCATAAACCAGTGTAAGTAATTGTTGTATACAAAAATTGTTGTAATAAACAACAAATCTTCATTATTTGATCAGGGTTGTCACAAACATAATATACTAAATCAAGTGTAAAATTTGCTAAAATTAATAGAATAAACAAAAGATCATTTAAAATTTCAAGGATTTTTTTATAAAAAAAATTTTCATACAATGCAATACAACATACAATTTACAATGTGTTGTGCAAGAAAGAAAGAAGATGTGAAACTAAAGGTACAAAAAAAAAATGTGTTGAGATGGCTTGGGCCTGCGGAAAGAATGGATGATGAGAGACCGACAAAATGCGGATACCTACATACTATTTATTATTTTTTTAAATGTATAGAATCCCGTGGAGAAAATATCAACCTCCAGCTTGTTCGCCTCCCTGGGCAGTCGCTGAAAAGGCGAGTAATACTGGTAGTTCACGGCACAGTCTGCCACATCAAAAGTATCCACGTTACGCGTGTTCCTTATTGGGACACGGAAATTAATTTTTGATAGGAGTTGGGGCGCGTCGGTCAAGCTATTAATGAGTTTGTATAGAAAAACCATGTCAGCAGCACTTCTCCGAGCCGAGAGCGGTGCAAGTTTATACGATTCTCGGAGTTGGTTATAATTGATATCCGAGATGGGTATTCCGAGTTTGAAGTTGATAAAGCGAAGTAGTTTGTTTTGTACCTTTTCTATACTACGTATATGTACCTGGTAGTGAGGAGACCACAACACGGAGTTATACTCCAGCAATGGCCTCACCAAACTTGTAAAAATATAAATAAAGGTGTGCACGTTATAAAATTTTTCACACAGTCGTAAGGAAAATCCTAATGTTCTGAGTGCCCTATCCACAGTTGCCTTTATGTGTGGTACAAATGTTAATCCCGCGTCCAACAATACTCCCAAATCTTTGATTTGCGCAACCGACATAAGCTGTGTACCATCAATCGAGTAAGGGTACACCGTGGGATTCTTAATTTTGTGGAAACGCATTACTTGACATTTTTCTATGTTTAAAGTTAAATCATTCTTCACACACCAGTCATAAAGCACGTCAATATTTCTTTGTAATATCTCGCAGTCACCAATACAGTTAACCACTCTGTAAATTTTCAAGTCATCAGCAAACATGACAAATCTCACCCCGTCAAACCCGCTCAGGAGATCATTGACAAATATATTAAACAAAATGGGTCCGAGATGTGAGCCCTGCGGCACACCGCTCTTCGCCAAAAAAGGAGATGAAACAACGCCCGACACACAAACCCTAAGTTCCCTTTCAGCAAGATAGCTCGAAAACCACGCAAGGAGTGCACCATCAATACCAAGAGAAAGAAGCTTTGCCAATAATATTGTATGGGAGACGCGGTCAAACGCCTTGGAGTAGTCTGTATATACACAGTCCGTCTGACTCCTGGTAACAAAAGCATCCATGATATCACAATGAAATTCCAAAAGGTTTGTCAAGGTCGATCGGTTTTGCATAAAACCATGCTGTTGGTCCGATATAACGAGTGCTAAGTCACTCTTAATCTTACTGAGAAGAATACATTCGAACAACTTCGGTATGCAGGATTGTATACATATTGGGCGATAGCTAGTGACATCAGATTTATCTCCCTTTTTGAAAATTGGAATAATGTTGCTAGATTTCCAAGCTGTTGGAAAAATTCCCGATTCAATAGATTTATTAAATATTTTTTGTAAAATCCAACACATAACATTTGAACAATTCTTAATAAAAACAGGCGGCAGTTGATCAGGACCTGCAGATTTATTAGTATCCAGCGAATCAATACCATGCTGCACGTCCGACACGGAAAATATCACACGCGCGATACGAACTCGATCAGTCAGCGGGAGCGCCGGAGTGTTGACACCCATGAGAACGTCCTCGTAGATTGACAGGAAATATTTTCTAAATAAGTCCACTACATCACTCACGCTATTGGCAGACCTGTCATTGAAATACATTATTTTCGGGTAATCGCTATGATCGTCTTTTAAAGATTTGGCAATTTTGTTTGAATGTTAGAAACTTTAGCTGTGATAAGCAAGCCACTAAAAATAGGTATCGAGTATTTGTTTATTTTTTCTATACTGATGGATCTACCGTGTTTATTATTTAAACAATACGCTGTAGAGATGGGTTTCTATGTTTTATTTGTAAAAATAAAACCACCAGCAGTTGAATCTTTGTTGATCGTCTTTAGCAGTAACCGTTTATCCATCAGAGATCAAACCAGGAGATTGGTCTCAAAGTTGTTTATGAAATATGACGATTCCAATTTCTTTCAAACCCTGTTACTTCGATTTAAATGATGAATCTGAATTTAAAATAAGGCAGAAGAACCTTCTTTTTGACGACATAAGATGTGGAAAGAAACAGGGATCTACTAAATTGAAGACAAAAGTGGTATCCCATGAACCAATCTAGATATGTGCCCTGTCTCCTACGAGGAGCTCAAAAAAATTGCCTTGAATGTAGAGAAAATGGGGAAAAATATGAATGAAAGATACTCAAATTGAAACGGAAGATAAAGAAGAATGTGTGTTTTGTTTTATAAGACAATTTTAAATTCATAACGGATATCAAAGTGATTAACATAAATATCTAAGTGAAAAAAGAATTTGTAGACTCATTTCCACACCCTTATATTGTTGACAAATTTTCACTTTGATCACTCTAATATTATGTACAAGAATAAGGCAACAAATATGTAGTTTATCAACTGCCAATTGATACACATCAAAAATATATGCATTAAATAATAATTATTATTGGTTTGCATTACGTTGAGCCATTGTACATTTCCCAAGGGAGGGGAAATTTTATGTCCAATCTATGGCACAATAAAAGTGTTTAATATCTGGCGGAATGGTGCCGTAATAATAGAGAGCCAGTCACCAAATAAACAATAATATTCCATTTTATGGCCCCGGTCTGTCTTCGAGATGTTTTACCAAGTGTATTTTCTTAGCCACAGAGGCAACCATCTACCGTGTTATTTTTATCTTCCATCATAGACTGTACACTCGTCCCAAACAATATTTATTTTTGAAATGAGTTGGAATAATATTTTGTGAATCTTGATTCATTTTCGAAATTCAAACATTGAATATCCATTGCAGTTCTTGATTTAACAGTAGATAATATACAATCTAAGATATACACGAATAAGTTTGCGGTTACGCATGCTGCATGTGTAGGTACTTGAAAAATCAAACCCAATTCTTAGATTAATATAAATGCTGCATTTTCCAGATATAAACTAAAAAATTGGTATATCGCACATTTTTATCATTTTATCCTTCACATCTAAAATTTGACATTCTTATAAAAAGTTCACAGGAAATTTGATAACTAAAAATTACATTATCACGTATTTAAAAATAATCAACTGGCTCCTAGTACAGCATTTAACGCATTGGACTCATAATCGGAAGGTTGAGGATTCAAATTTGTTGTTCGTTTGCTTAAAAAGATCATCTGCTTTTCAAAGACTGGTCACCAAAGGTCCATTCGACGAAACAGCATTGTTTTTTGTTGCTTTAGAATTGCCGCATTCAATAGCGACGTCCAAATTTGCAGAAAACTCTTAAGGTATGATGGCCACGAAAACCGAGCTCACAAAATAAGTGTCAGCAATTTTCATTTATATAATAATAATAATAATATTAGGATGATTTATTTAGTGAGCGCTTTTTTTGTGCGTATCATACCTCAAGAGCCCTCTTCCAGCTTGGGCGTCGCTGTAAAAAGCGCCAATTCTCAACCAATACCCAGTTGCTGTAAGGCTGGATATACCTTAAGCAACCGGTCTTTGGTAAAGGTATATGAATTGTTTATCCAGCGAAGAACATACTTGAAAATATAAATGGTATATTTCTTGTGCTCCGCAAGGATTCAAACCCACAACCTTCCATATTTCGAGTCAGAAGTGTTAACCACTGGACTACGGACCGGTCATTTGTTTTACCGGTCACCGGTTTTATATGTAAGTACTAACCTTGATTTTTACTTCCAGCTTCGTATTTCAACATTACTTCCACACGTTCACTTTGCTAGCTCTAATCCACAATGCAACACTTCCACGGAACATCTTCATGCACTGCATTTGGAATAACAAATGATCGTTTATATCCCGTTCGTGGAGTAAACAGCGTTTATTATAACTAACTGTTCCTCTGCGAGTGCATTTCCGTGTCATAATCCAGAGAGAGGGACAGCAAGATGCAAACATGACGGGAGAAAGAGGGAGAGAAAAGGTTCCCAGGGTACTCTGTCCTCTCCGTTCCGAAACCTTTGTATGTACTGCCATACAATATAAGTGGGTGCTCTTGTTGTTTGTCCTTGTTAATTGAAATCCCCTGTTTTTTTGGGGATATTTTCCCAAAAAAGGGGGAAAATTAATTTAATGTTAAGGGACAAGTTAATGTTTATGTTTTTTTTGGTGTTAGGGAAGGATACATTTTGGTAGATTTGCTTTAGTGTTATTTAAAAAAAAAGTATTGTTTTTACAGTCGAAAAATTAAACAATATAGTAAATACCTACGTTATTTTTCGTTTTTTTGACGGGCAAACGTCACGCGTCCATAAGAGTAGGATTCTTAGCAACCAATAACAAATTATTACATCAATGAGTAGTATGCCTTTGTCCTAGCGATCCGCTTTTTAGATTTTTGAAATATGCAGATCTCATTGATGTCTGCAAAAGTGAAAGGTTTGAAAGAGAGAGAAAAGTAAAAAAAGGTCCACCTAGAAAGGAAGCGCAAATATGTTTTCCTCAATAAGGATAACTCATTTTTGTACATTGTTTTCTACTCCCTTAGATTGATTGTACTTCAAATCCATGTTTTTTTTTTTTTATTATTAAATCAATGTACATTTCAAATTTTCTTTGTATAAAAAAATAAAAACACTTGTTGTCAACAAACTTAAAAAAAAAACAATCAAATTGAAATTTGTTACAAATAGTCCATAAATAATAACTATTGAGAGTATTGTTAAAAATGTATATATGCTGCAGCTTTGGCAGGGAAAAATTTATAGGTAAGTGATAGCTATGTGTTAAGAACCGATTTCACGTCTTTTCCCCCATAAAATGGGAATTTTCCTCAGGCGCGTGGGGAATTTCCTCTTAGGGAGTTGTCCACACTGTTCTTGGTACAGTATCCCAAGTATACAACTAAAGGTCTAAACTCAACTAAAGTGATCTAAAAAATGTATGAAAAGGGAAATAGTGCCTCTTCTGAGCGTTTTGGCTTTCAATCATTTTTGGCAAACGCTGTGACGTGAACGAAAAATGTAATATATGGGGTTGGTACTTAAAATCCTACAGCAGTCGGCTCACGTAACCGAAACCTCTCCTTTTGTATTGCCTGGCCGGTGCATGCTTTATAATTACACTCCCTACCTATAAGCCACAAACCTATACAACGGGTTGGGACTGGAATATATGTGTATACTACATACTTGGTAGGAAGCGAGGTGTATATAAATGCACATACAAAAAAAAAAATGTAACCAGACACAATAAATAGTTTTAAGAGAACAATGATTAATGCTATTGTCTAATGGAACGTAGACAAATATCAATTTGTAAAAATCTATAATCTAAGTTGCAAAGATGTATTGACATTAAAGGCTTATACTCAATGCATTCCCACAGGAAGACACGTGTAAGTTTGCACTTTCACATACTGCATTATCACTGACAAAATAAGCTGAACCTCACATGAAGTTAAATTTACAACTCTTGTCGCCCTTCCCTAAAACCGGATGGCATTTGGAAAAGTGAACTAGTTTTTACAGTGTGAGTGTCAGCCTCATATTAACCTATTAATCCGGGAACATTAATGTTTAATAGCTGGTTTAAACATTGTTGATTGATGTGACATCATCATCATCACCAATAGGATGACAACCCGGGATTGGTCTTGACCTCCTTGATTAACCGTAGCCACCGCTGTCGGTTCAACACCTTGCTCCTCAAGTCCGATGGCAGTTTGCTACCACTCAGTTCAGCCACCTTAATCTAGATCTTCCCAATGTCCTGCGCGCCTTTGGGTCCATCATCACAACCATATTTTCCAGGCTTCGATGAATTATAGATTGGTATGAGGCTGACCCCTCATACTGTAATGGTTCACTTTGCCAATGTCACCCCTGTTTCAGGGAAGATGGGAAAAACTTGCAGGGTTCATGTTCATTCGAGGTTTGGATTTTAATATTGTAAGTAGGTAATTCCTTGACTTATAGGTTGGTATGAGGCTGACCACCCATACTGTAAAAAATTGTTCACTTTACCAATGTCACCCCTGGCTTAGGGAAGGTCGACAAGAGTTGCAGGGCTTACGTGCATTTTAGAATTGGGTATTTTTATATTGTAGGTCTACATGCGGCATGTGTGAGCGCGAAATTATGCGTGTCTGCTTGTGGGAATGCATTTAATATGAATCTCAAATGATACATATCCTTGCAGCTTAGATTTAGATTAGTACACATTCAGCATTTGTAAGAGCAAACTACATGTGTCTGTAAGTGGGCATGCTATTGATATAAGCTTTGAATGTTAATATGGTAATATATATTTGCAACTTAGATAATAAATGTCCATTTGCTGGTTGTGACCTAGCCAATGTAGTCTATTGTTATCATTGATAGGACCACCTCAAGGTCCTTTACAATTCTATCCTTGATGTGAAATCTTGAAAGAGAAAATGCTTAACTAAAAAAAAGCTGGTGACTAAAAAATAATAAAAGTAGATCTTTACTTTGAATTTTTGTTTCCCTTGATTTTGTCGATCCCCGAATTTAAAATTTTCTGGAAATCATTAATATAATAAATTTGTAATATCCAAACTCATCTCCAGCCTGTTTTCAAATATATTGTTATGAACAGAGCTCTCACTATAAAGTATAACTTTTACACTCAAACGTAGCTTTTTACAAAAAATAAAAGGAAACTATAGCGCTAACTTGAGGCGATGCTTTTGGTTTTCATATATTTTTGTTAAAACGCAAATGTTGAGTTTAGACGTGAAGTCACTCGGGGGTACTGTTGGCAATTCGAAATGAGACGACTTTGAAGGAAAACTTTGTTGTTTGAGCAATATTGACGCTTTCCAAAGTTTTATTATGATAATAAATATCATTAGAGGAAACTCGTTGCTATGAAGTTTATTGTTATTATTTCTGGCTGAACTAAATAAATATATAAATATTTGTGTAATTATTGACGCAGTTAAATAAACCATAATAATGAAGATTTTGGATAGAAAGAGATGATTAGATGAGCAAGATAAAGAATGGAAAAAATACAGAATACAAGACATGAGAAAAATATTTTATGTAGACTTAAAAATCGATTTCACCAAAGAGCTCCACCTAAAGTTTCTTTAGTAACTTAAACCCTTTACTTAAGGAGTCACGGGCACGCCTCTGACCTGTAGGTTATTTTTTGCCGTAAAATTGCTTTTAGCTTCATCAGAAGGCCACCTTCAAATGCGGCAGTGCTGTGTTGTGGACCCTTCTGACACATACATACGGAAAGTGTACCAAAAGGGTTTGAGCATACTTTTTTTTAAATAAATCCTGTGCGGGAGTCTCCTTAGATTTCAAAAAACTCTAGGGGTCTATGACACTTGTTGAGTGCCGCAGAGGTGTTGTTTACGAGCTTGGTCGTCACTACAAAGCGCCAATACTCAAGCAAGACCCAGTTGCTGTAAGGTTGGATGGAGTGGACTTAACCGTGGTATAGGGAAGATCGGATTTTTCAACGTTCCGTTGAATTCTTATCACTCGATATTTGATCCAAATGCCTTCTTCATGTTGAATCAATTGATCTATCGAACATGTAGCTATCGTGATACCTTCACAGGTGTATTCTAATTATTTTTATTGTAAATTTGTTGGCTTAGATAACAATCACCTAATGATTATCTATAACAGACTTCTGGGTTAGATTAGTTTTTTTTTCTCAGAGAGTTTCTAACAAACTTAATGATAGCTATCCAGCATTGAATTTGCATTTTTAAATTGAAACACCTCTTCCAGTTATAGTTATATCTATCGATCAATCAAATTATCCACATACATATCTATATATCGTTCATCTATCTATGTACTCGTAGTGATCATTCCAATATTATTAAACAAAATGTTTTAGAAAATATGTAAGATAATAAGTACTTTCTCTTCAAAACTATTTTGTTTCCTGGTTGTTTATATTTCCATTTTACTAATATATTTGTGTTTCTTATGTTGCAGGTAAGGACTCAATGCTTTATGAATTAAACAAAGAACTAGACGAGTTGTAAAGGTAAAATGATATTTTTTTGGATTTTTATTATTACTTATTTGGCTAGCAATCTTTTTGTGTAAATCATATACATGAACCCTCTAAAAGTTGGTCGTCTTTTTAATAAGCGCCTAAGGCTAAGTAAACCTTTGGTTTGGTAAGGGGATGTGATATGTCAATCCAAGAAATACGGAAACCAAACGAAATGGTTTTTTTGTGTATTTTTCGAAAATTAAACTTTCCACTTACAATTCCGTAGCGTTAACTATTACACTAAAGATCGTTCATCTGTGTTATTAACACTTACTTAGAGCTTCATTTTATGAGTTCCAACAAACCAAGACATTAGGATAACCTATCCATACTCCAACTTCCATAATCCAAGAACGAAAAGTAATCATTTTCATGTCAAAGTGGACATTTCTTCTACATCTTATGCTCATATTAAATCGAGAGAATCTTAAACAGATTAACAAGAAACCGAAGTCCGTTTATTTGACTTTTATCTTCTTTGTACAAGCAATTTTAAAGGCTGAAGAACTTTGTGTATGTCAATAATATACGTTTTTTTCTAATAAAGTTCTCTCATAAAGTTGTCTTATTGCGTTTCTGACAATCATTGCGAATATCTCATATTGTCAATCTAAGTAATAAACAGGAAAGCTCCCCTCTGTGTTTTGGTATTCCATGTTCGTACCACGCGTCAAATAACTATAATCATAACAAGAATACGGTGTACTTTTATTCCCCAATAGTCGCGCACGCCTCTATCAATATTCCCCTTGTCATCCTTACTCTGTAGACCAACGACTTTCTTTTAATACAGCTCCAAGATGTCATCACGAACTTTATGATTTCATTTCTATATTCTCAAAAAAAAAAATCCTCACTTCTGTCATGGATTCTTTATGTACTTTCTTACAACATTAATCAGTTATTACTGTAGTCGAAAAATTTGAGGGAAAACTTCCCAAACAAAATTTCTAGATTAATTAATATCTTAAAGTCATTATAAAGAAGAATCTATCTATAATCTAAGTTGCAAGGATATATTCATTCAAAGCTCTCAGATGTATGCCCACAAACAAACACGTGTAGTTCGCGCTTACAAATGCTGATTGTGTACTTACAAATAAAATCCAAACCTCAAATGAACATAAGCCCTGCAACTCTTGCCGACCTTCCCTGAAACAGGGGTGACACTGGCAAAGTGAACCATACTATCCATCTTTCATAAAGGATCTTACCAATAAAAACATCGTGTTTCTTTTCTTTTTAATCTCGTTGCATTTGACCTCTAGTTTCAATACATATTTCACATATGCAAATACTTATTAACTATTATTATCTTTCATCTATACAAAAATCAAATAACTTCATTTGTTTTAATCGTAGCATTATATAATTTTGTAGCAGTTTTCATCCATCTTCTTCGTCTTTTCTCCTAATCAAAAATAATCATTTTGATCTCCTCGTTAAAAAAACAGCACATTTAAAGGTTTGGTTCATGTGTTCTGGTTCATTAGATGCCACTTGAACCTTAGATGTGGTATTTTACCGTTTATTTCTCCATCCTATGCCCTTTACAAAGAAGTTTATTTTGCCTTTAGAGATTGTTGATAAACCTTAACTTTGCTATAGAAACTGCAATCGACGTCTTTGCCCAAAACATCAAACCAATCAATCTTTTAAATTTCACGTGGAAGCAAACTTTTAAGTCTCATAAAATTATGCGGGAAAAAACTCATGCCATCTATTTCACATTCTAAAAATAGATATCAAGGAATTCTTCCAAATGCTTCGTTGAACTTTTCAGAAAGCTGAACCATCACATCTAGTTATGTTATGTCAACGGGAGAACGATGATTCTCGTGTTGATCTTCCCCACATAATAACTATGCAAATCATTCTAATATTTCGGTTCAGCGAGTCCCTTTTACAATTTCCAGGTTACCGCCCTGCCTTGTGACTACCATATTTTGCACTGCAGTACCTACCTAAAACTTAACGTTTAAACTCAAACATACCCAAATTGTATGTAAACCAGAACGTTCACTAGAGTCACTGCTTCAGTTTAAATATATTTTTTGTGAAAACGCTATGGTTGAGATTGAACATAAAGTTTTGTGCTTGAGGCTCAGATCTGAATAACTATGTTTGCAAGGATATTGCTTTGATGGAGAACTCTGAGCTCGATTTGCAGTGCCGTAACGAATGAATCTGCTTTAAACATTAAAGTGATTCTGGTTGTTAGGCTTAGGTTGGAATTACGGTCGTTTGACATATTAACAATAATTATAACTACGCAGTTGATTTTTTTTTTTTGATCGGATATTACACGAACCGTTATAAGAGAACTTACATTATTCTCGACGTTTTGTTAGCAAAGAAGCTTACGTCTTAAGGGGACACCCTCTCTGCACGACGAGTGAGGATGAATAAGGATGATATAACGGTTCGGGTAATATCCGTTAAAAAAAAACTCTGTAGTTATAATTATTGTAAATATGTCGAACGACCGTAATTCCAACCTAAACCTAATAAATATTTGTAATTCAATTGTGATAAAAAATGATAAGAATAAAGCATTATATTCAGTCATATAATATAATATTATTGCAAATTGAACCTGATAATTTCTGATACAAATAAACTTGAAAATTCTGTAGATTTCAATGCGCCCATGTTTCGGCAGTCGTGGCGTCATAGTCAGTTAAATTGCAAAGCCCAATACGGCATACGACGCGTGTGTTTGATGCCACCCCTCTGGTCTGCAGAATCCATCCACCTAACCTAACCTAACCTCACCTAACCCCCTCGCTTGACGTGACTGTGGCTGCCTTCATCTGCTCATATCTCTGGGATGCTTCAACCCCTTTCACAAATGAAGTGATTAAATTTTCATGCCAATGTGCGTGATCCATTCCTTCGATATTCATGTATTCCTGTCCATCATTCATGGCCGCGAAAGCCGGTATGTAAATTAAGTTTTTACAGACAATATCTGTCCATCATCTGTAACCCACTTTGACCTTTTCGTATGTATATTTTATGGATCAAGTTTGTGTGTAATATTGCGTAGACTCAATTTGAGTGCTGATAAAATATTTACTGTTTTAAATGGATCAATTTCACATCCCTCGCATATAGGCAAAAAAGTTCCTCTTTAAGATTGACTGCTTCAATTCGAATTCAAGATTTTTTTCTTAGACGAAGTGTAAAACGTTTTTTATTTAAATTTTTAATCCAGTTTAAAGTAAGTTTTACATACAAAAAAAAACAGGTTTAATCCTGACTTTTGGTTTAACAAATCACCCAGATTAAGAGCGTATATTTAATTAAATTTTTGTATTAAACATGCGCATTTTTGTATGAATTGTAGGATTTTCAAAGAAATTACATTGACTTTTTCTGAAGAATTGTTACTAAATTTGAAATCACTAATGTCTACAGTCGTACTCTATAAAATTAAGAATTTTTGTATTGACATTACGAAGACTCATTTTAAAATAATGTAAAAATAAAACACAAAGTTTTTCTTAACGAGTTGATTTACTTCCTCGACCGCTTTCGATGTTATCCCACCATTATGAAGAGAGCAACTGTGTTTACCCCTGCCTTCACACCACCATAGCTCCGCCACCTAAAACTTTCTCCGAAATTCGTAGTTTTAATTTTAGAAATGTTAGTTGCTCTCTAACATAGGTATAAAAATCATGAGAATCAAATGCAGTTAGTTTTGTATTCCTTCCGTGACAATCTATATACCTCCATAAACTACCTTCTAATCCTAAAAATATGTGTAGGTAGACTTATTCTATATTATAATATTGTTTATTATTATACTATTCTAATGGTTCAAATACCATTTTTTTATTCCAAACCCTCATCATTTTTCTACATTTTTTTACATAGATTGTGAGGGAGATTACGTCTCTTCTCACATTTAATATTCCATCACGCTCACATTCTGGGTGGTATCTTTTGTTTATCAATAAGACTATCCGAGTATCATATTAATTTCCTTTGGGGTTAGCTCCATACGTGACTCTGACACCTCCTTTTATTTACTCAAACACGTCTGGCATTTTTCTTTATATTTTCTTTAACTCCTTCATACGATTGCGCATTCTGTACTCCGAACGTACAGCTTCACGTTTAAACAAGCATTTCATGAATAATGCATCGAAAGTAAAACCCTCACTACAAGCGCTATTTTATCTTCTAAGCATTTTTTTTTAAACGCAGTGGTTGAGTTAAGTGTAAGTTTTGCAATATATGAGATACTGTATCCACAAATCTACACTCGCTTCATACGTTCCCAATAATAATAATTTTCGCGAGATTTCATACATCATATTTATTGAGATATCAATTTTTTCATTGACATAAAAATATAAGACGTGACATTATTTTCTACACGCTTTTTACTTCCCACAGAAAACGCTTTCACGATTTTGTTTCCAAGATTTTTTTCTTCTCAAGTATGTTTACAATTACAATTGAAAAAAATAATTTTATCCATTTAAACGATATAGGTCTGTTTGACGCTGACCTCTCATACAATAAAAAAATAGTTCATTCTGTCAATATTTCCTGTTTATGGGAAGGTCGGCAAAAGTTGCAGGGCTTATGTTTGCAGGGATTATTGGTATTACACAGAAAAGTGCTCTTGGCGACTCTCTGTCCGTACCAATTTTATCTCTTATATAAGGAACCAGAGGGGTCTTTCTTGCATTTACTAGAACGTCATTCCAATGCACTAATACAATCATGAACTACTCCTAGATGGTTCTATAGTACGTGCATAGGGATGCGTAGTCACTTTGATTTCATAGTCCGTCATACAAGGTCGGTGTTATAGCCGCGGGGATCAAGACAGGTTATTTGGAACCGGATAACGCTGGTTCGAATCCTGCGACGATAACTTCGACCCTGGTTCAACAGATGCCGTTGCATGCACACAAGCTTCTGCTTTCGCATGAAGACAACTGGCCAGGTAAAATAGGTTAGTGGATTGCATTCCTTTCCAAAAAATCTATTTTTTTTATAAAAAAAAAAGGTATGCTTGTATAAGCGCACGTACGTATTTCAAGTTCGCGACCATATCCATAGTTTTCCTTTAATATACCAGTGTTTTCATTCCACTCCAGAGGAATTTGCCACTGTTAATACAATAATTTTAATGCTCGTATAGGTGATTCGCCATATTTCAGTTATGTCACGTACCTTTGGGATGCAAGAGCCTTTTGCATTGACAGAAAGCGTTGCTTTAAGTCACTTGCATACAGTCTACCAGGTAGGCGAACACTAAACAGACAGACAGTCTGTGTACGTTTGTGTTGGCCGGGTGGAAATTAGTTCATTTAGCATTTGCAAGGGGGAGAGTACGTGTTAGAAATGCCAACTTCCATGTGGGGTATGCTAGCCTACCCTTGTACCCCAATATAAAGCATTTCGTTCAAACTCAACCACACCGTTCCACTTAAAAATATATAGACGTTGAAAAGTGCACCTAGTCAGCGTTTTTGTACAGCACATTTGCACCTGCCACAGTAAAAAGTGTTCAGTACTCCAAGTATACAACTTTACGTTTCAACTAAACAAAAGCGTTAAACTGGAAAATGTATGGAACTTAAAACCGCGCTACAAGTAAGCGTTTTGATTTCCATGAATCTTTATGCAAAAGCGATTATAATATGTGCAACGCGTAAGTCGCGAGCATCGAGTAATAACATAGACGAGCAGAAACTAACTGACCGCATTGATACATACTATCTACCACTTTTGTCTCAGTCCTGTCAAACGTTGCAGTAGTCATACAAAACATGTTTTTACGTGTCAAATTTTATGTTTTCTTATTTTCTCCATTTTTTGTTTTGATACTCAATCACAACACACGCCACAATGTCTTAAAATAATGCCTCTTACCTTTAAAATTCGTCAATTTTATCGATCACAAGATTTATACCGCATTTATCTACGTTTGGACTGCTCCGGACATAGTACGCACGCGGCAATGCTGCCACCTTTTTAGAAACATTTTTACATTAAATATTTTAAATTATGATCACGGTCGTTAGACATTTTTTGGAATGAAAAAAACGGATGTTACTGACCGTAGAAAGAGAAGTACTATTTTCTCTACGTTTCTTCACAGTCATATCCGACGTCTTCAGGAGGTGTGTCTTCTACAGAGAAGAAACATAAACTATTGAATTATTGTTGTTTGCTTGAGATCGAAGGTTGTAGGTATTTTTACATTTTTTTACATATGGAAATGCAACTGTGAAGTTCTTTGTTCTCTTTCTTAATAATGACCATTTCCGTAAGTAGGTTGAAACAGATATATACGCGTTGTCTATTTTCATTAAAATAATTTCTAGTCTACAGATATCACAAGTCAATGGTCGTAAGTATAGGTTCATACAATCGTTTTCACACTCAATGTGCTAATAATTATTTCAGTAGAAGTTCGCTCGCCTCCCTCCTAAAGCAGTGGCCGTCAGTCCGGCTACTTGCGCCACTCCCCCGTAGCGCGAAAACACCCGGATAAAGTTTTCCCGTGTCTGCAAGAACGTGATGAAATTTTGATTTAGTGTTTCTTTACCCAGCGCCGCCATTCCGGGCCCGGACCAAACTTTTCCCGGGCTGTATCGTTTTTACGGCCCTCCGCCGTGTGTATCCTGAAATATGTGCGTGGCGATTATTTTTCCCACGTTCGCTGTAATAAAATTTCCGAAAACACGCTGTGGGGTTTAAATTAATAGGCGCCGGGCCTCTTTATGCCTCCGCTACGTTTGCCCTTTGTTATTTTTCTTACATTTTCTGCCTCGCGCCTCAAAAATTGTCTGGTTGAGTTCGGTAGAACCTCGATTGTCCGACTTTGCTCTAACCGAGGTCACGATTATTCAAGCTTTCTCACTATTCTCAAGAGCGAAACTGTATCATTTTTAAAGAAGGTCATGCAGAAGACTCCATTAACAACCACCGGATGGCGTCTACAAGACTGAGAGCCTGTCCAGATGGAGCGTTTTACGCGCGAGTCGACTCGCGCGTAAAACGCTCCATCTGGACAGGCTCTTAGAAGACCTTAAAATGGCAAACGACAAGGCCAAATTAGTCGCTGAATCCTAGAGCGCGATCCGTTATGTCTGGATATCGTGTATACGGAAGCTTTATCTTCATTTCAAACTGCTTTAGCTTATATGGAGCAGCAAAATGAAGCAATGTCAGCTGATATTTTTGTCACGAAGAAATGTAAACTCATTGTTGAATAAAATCGCACTTCTGGGTTAGGTACATCAAATGATTGTGTCGTTTGTTTTTTTTCTACTGGTAGTCTATCTACAAATATTACTTTATTGCATATGTAAATAAAACACAAATATATCTATATACATTTTAACTGGTTTAATTTAACAGCATATTATAAATAGAGTTATAATATTTTTTTTTTAGAATCAAATTCCAATGAAGCACCGTATATTTTCACCAATATTATTTTATTAAATATATAAGTGCAATAGTATAAGTGCAACCGAAGATGGTGGAAGTACCCACCGAAAACGTTTTTGAAATAAAAAATACTCAAGTGGTACAAAACAATGTTTTTTAATTTTAGTTTTTTTAAATATTTTTTAACTATTTTGTAAAATAATCCTAATTAATTAATATTTACAAACGTTTTCGATTAACAATCATCGTCCGGTACAGTAAAATAAAATGAATTTTCACAGTATTAATAGAAAGTTGCAATATCCGAACATACATGGTTTGAAATACTAAGTAGTCTGTGTCCACACCTCAGATAATCGAGGTTCTCCTGTAATTCGACCCCTTCATTCACGCATGGATCTTCATTTGGTAATGATTCCCCAAACTTTTTACGATTCCCGCAAACGTGTGCGCTTCTTGTTTTTTTTTATATTCACATAGGCATTTCCATCATCACCGGGTAACCGCACAATCTAAAAAGTTTATTTTATCTTCCCACATCTATCTTTATTTATCATCCCAACAATACTTACTCCATACGTTTTCATACAATAAGTTTTCTCATAAAAAATAAGTAAGTACAGTTCACTAGCGATAACCGTATAACAATTATTTTTCTTCTTTTATGTTCACCAGTAACTAACTTCCTGATTATTTTTATGTGCGTACGGTTACAATAGTCGAGCTTTTTTGTTTCATCATTTAAACCAAAACAGTCCGCATAAAAAAAGATAAAGATTACAAATATTATTCAGGTAAGATAATTCCTTGATTTACAGGTTGGCATGAAATTGACCACCCATACTGTTAAAAGTGGTTCTCTTTGCCAATGTCACCACTGATTCAGTGAAGGTCGGTCATTGTTGCAATGTACAAGTGCAAACTTATACGTGTTTCCCAAAGAATTTTAAATACATAAGAACCTTCTTGGTCAACATTGTAGTGTCCGGAAATAAGAAAAAATCTAACGCATTAATCTCCTTATTCATAAAAAGTTTTTTTAATTTTTGAACCGGTTAAAAGTCAAATTTCCCGTAGTAAAAAGTGGGTTCAACTCTAGCATTAGGTTTAACCAATCTAATGAATAAGCCCGTAACGATTCTCGAAGCATCCCATGAATCAGCAAAATGAACAAAATGTATCACATAAAATCTTTGTTAAGAGTACTTATAATATATAGATGCATGTACAAAAACGTGTGGTTGCATGAACAAGAAATTCATCTCTTACCTTGGAAACTTTGATAAGCTGGTCGAGCAATAAGGTAATTAGGTCGCCAACCTGAAATAAGCAGTCTTCTTAACTTCACGTTGAAACCAAATCTAAAAATGTACGACAACTAAAACAACGCTTCTATTAAAAGTTTTAGTTTTCGTACATTTATGATTAACGCGATGGTTGAGTTTGAGCCAAAGGTTACAGAAAAAAAGGGTACAGAAATTTGCTTTGGCTTTTCTAGGCTTGCTATCGAGCCGGGACAATCTCCAAAACGTTGGCTCAGCTTGTTCATAATATTTGGGTAAATCGGCTTATAAGACTGTGGAACTAGGGTACGTCCTACTCCGGCCTTATCGACATTCAAATGCAAATGGCCTTTGCAGTCTTACTTAGTCACTGGGCCAAACTGCCTATGCGGAAGTGACTCGGAGAACTCGGAACAGTGCACATAACAAAAAGTCCGGAGAAACTTGTGAATTTTGACGTGTTCTGTAAATGCATACCTACTTTGATCGGTCCGTAGTCTAGTGGTTTTATACTTCTGACTCATGAATTGAAGGTTGCGGGTTCGAATCCTTTCGGAGCTCAAAAAAATGTACAAGTTTTATTTTCAAACACCTATGCTCTTCGCTGGGTGAAAAAATCATATACCTTTACCAAAGACCGGTCACCAAATGTCCATCCAGTTTTACAGCAACTGTGTCTTGCTTGAGAATTGGCGCTTTCTATAGCGACGACCAAGCTCGCAGAGGGCTCTTGAGGTGTGATACACACAAAAACAGCGCTCACCGAATAAATAATCCTAATACTATTGTTTATTACTTGTACTTTTACTCAGCCGCCATTTTGCTACGTATCTCCATAATGTAGATGTGACACTATTTTGTCAGTGCACAGTTTATCTCCTCGAAATTCATTAAGATCTTCATGCATGCTGTGTAAGCTGTTCTTCATAGATTTCAGAAATTTGTAATCCAACTCATTCGAGCAATCGATTATTTCCCTGATTGACCTTCTACGCTTTTCTCATACATTCCCTGAGTTCACTATGTATTGGTTGTAAATGCGTGCGCTCGCATGATTTCTGGTCAGTCGAAATTTACACACATTACTCCTCTTCTCCAGAAGCTTCACTGGCTCCGTATACCGGAGCGCATCGAGTTCAAAGTGCGCACGATGGTCCACAAAGCTTTATTTGGAAAAACACCCAAATATCTCGCTGGTTTAATCAAATGATGATGATGATGATGATGATTTTTATAGCGCCGTTTCGTGACTACTGTCACTGCAAGGGCGCTATAAAAATCATCATCATCATCATCATCATTTGATCAAACCAGTCACCCTCGGCAAAAAAAGCCTTACACTGCGCTCGGCTGAGACTGGAGCCAAATCAAGAATTGAAGAACCTATAAGAAGAGTTAACACATTATTTGGAGAGCGTGCATTTGCAGTTGCTGGCCCTCTGGCCTGGAACCACCTGCCACATCATGTGAGAGAGCTAGAGGACCATGGAAAGTTCCGGAATGCACTGAAGACAAGCAAATTTCTGGCATCGTTTGCACCAGCGCCCTTGGAGTGACTACATCACGAAACGGCGCTATAAAGAAATCATCAACTCATCATCATTATGCTAAAAATCATTCATTGGCATTGTTTCTAGATGCCTGATCCATTTCATTGAACTGCTATGTTCTTTCACTCGTATAAATAAGAAAATATGCAGTACCAGGTCACGATGCTAATGTTTTCATTAAGATGACAAAACAATTTAGCAGAAGCAAAATGTTTGTAGAAAAAACATAATTTTATTAAGTTAGCCGGAAATCAAGGTCAGAAAGCGAAAGATGGATCTTGAACTTGATGGACCAACCTGCTGAAGGATATCACCGGATTTTTCGTTACAAGAGCTTTGAAAGTCGCTCACTGCAAGAAGTAATAGGCTCACTCACTGCAAGGCTGGCGTTGTTTCTAGTACAGCAGATCCTGTAAGAAGATCACAGCGACTAGCCAACCGCTGATAATGCCCATCGGAGCAATGGGCGAAACTGTCCGGAAAGAATCAACCAGACCACGGCTACATAGCCCGAAAAAAGTGATTGTTGTGCCAACAAACATCGGTCGTGAAAGCTTATGTAGGTACATGGTATAAGAATGGTTTGGATGTAGGAATAAGAAAGGATGGTACGGAAGAGAGGAATCCTGGGCTATAGTGGAGAGGACTACAACTCGCAGAAATCAAACTCGATGTATTTTCAACACGCCATTTATTTGGCTCACTGCCACAAACACATGTTGACAGTATGGTAGAACACAAGAGTTTTTACAACTAAAAAAATGACATAATAATAATAATAATAATAACAGGCTGATTTATTTTAAATTACACATGATAAGAGAGCGCCGTTTTTGTGTGTGTCACACCTCAAGGGCCCTCTCCAATCATGGATAAGACTTTCTAAACAAGTGTGCCTTGAGTGCTCCTCGAAATACACCCACAGATTTGGAGTTCTTCACTCCGGGTGGCAGTCTGTTCCACTCCACCGGCCCCGCAACACGGAAAGCGCGGTCTCCGAAGTTTGTACGAATCTGACGGCGCGGCTGAACCAAATTGACTACTCCATCACCCGCAGATCTGAGTGTCTGCCTCCTAACACCCATTTCAACAGGTGAAATCATATCAGCCAGATAAGGTGGGGCCAAGCCATTGATGGCTTTATATACCATTAAACAAACACGGAAGACCACCCTCTCCGGGAAACGAAGCCAATGAAGTTTTTTTAACAGCGGGGTGATGTGAGCGAATTTGGGAATCCCGAATATGAGTCTTGCTGCCGAATTCAACACAGATTGAAAGCGATTAAACTGTTTCTTCGGCTGACCACTATAAAGCGTCGAGCAATAGTCAATCCGAGACATCACAAACGCACTCACCAGGGTCTTAACCGCATCTGACGGCAGACATTTTCTTATTGCCTTTATTTGGCGAAGCGAAAAAAAAGAAGAAGCTATTGTGGCATCTATTTGCCTATCCAGTGTCAGGTTACGATCCAGTAAGACTCCTAGAAGTCTTACCGAATCAGAAGGCTGGATTAGCTTACCTCCTATGGAGAGTGGTACTCTATTCACCAGAAGGTGGTCACGCCTCGATGATGAGACGTCAGGCAAGTCTTCTTCCTCTTTTATCTTTTTAGTTGTTAGACAAAATGATATTAGACTTCAGAATTGTCTTCTTCTTCTTTTAATATTAGTTATCTTATTAAATTCAGACCAATACAAGTAATAGTAAACATTCGTCCAATTGAGTATTGATGCAGCGGTCTGTTGTGTGTTTCACCAGTATCTATATTTCATTTCCTGTGGTCGTAAATTTTGTAACAAATCAGTCTAGAGACATTATTTTGACATGAAAAAACCGGTACAGACATCAAATCACGTTCCAAATCATTCCGAAATCAATTTGCATAGTTAGATTAATATTTTCTGCATCGCCAGTTCTAAATATGGCCGGCCTGCTTTTACCGTTGTTCAATTAGGAGATGAACAGGTAATCTCAGTGCCAAGATTAATCCAGTTATTTGAAGAGCTGTCGGAATGTGTTTACAAGCCGTGTGTACCGATGCATATCATTAGGCTTATCCTATAATAAGCATTTGCTTACATAATCCCTCAGCATAAACAATTATGAAATTATATCGTGTCGAGAACTGGAGCGTCTTCTTGTACAGGCGATGCCGACTGCATTAAGACAGATTTCAACATCAAACAAATCTTAAATGTAAATATTTAATTTTGATTATCAATTTTAATGCTTGAAATATTTTATCTACAGTATATTTCGTTATAGCTACGCTTAATTAGATTTGTGTGTCTTGTAAACCTTTGAAAAGTTAAGTACGAAAATCTTTAATATGTATTACAAATGAAATTAATTTAATCAATGTAATCTTTTAATATTTAAGTTGTACATCTACGAAAGAACAAAGACATTCTGTCATTTCTCCATGTTTTAATTATTTTTTTTGTAAGTTAAAACACTTATTAGGAAGTAGATCCATCTTGTATCGTGTCAAACAGGTTTGTTTTAAGAAAGTACATAGTAAAAAAAGACATAGTTTTGTTTTCACAAATCGTTTAATTACGTCATTTTCAAGAGGACACTGCAGCTTTTTTGTAAGTATTATTCCGTTTCATTCTCGAATACCATACAGGCAGTAAAATTGTTGCCTTTCAACCATTCTACAATCCTTAGTCTTCTATTCTGATTCATTCTTGTCTTGTATCCTGCCGCCATTCCTCTAAGGGTGGCCGGTACCTCCACACAAGTGCCTTCACTTGACTCTGTCCTTGCATACTTCTTTCATCTCATCTAATTTCATCACTCTTTTCATGCATGCTCTTCTCTTGTTTCCACTCTGTAATTTCCATTCTTTCCTAAACCAAACAAAAGTTTATCCTTTCTTTGCCTAAATTACAAAAGGAACTTCAATGGAAACTTTGTCAGGTCAATTGTTGTGTTGTCTGCAATTCTGTAGCTGCAGAATTTGCTACGCCGCGTATCCTTCATAAACACGTAGAGCAGCGGCACACACGTACTCGTCATAAGAATTATTATTCCGATTCGTGTGATATAGCACTGCATGCCATTACCCGGCACGTCCAATAGATTCGGCATAGCCAGTTTCCAGTTCAGTCGGCCTATGCAAATCGTTGTTGGGAACTGTATCCCTCTACGTTCAAACTCACCCCCAACGATTCACCGAAAACTGAAACGCTCACTGAAAGCGCTTATTCAGTTTCTGTACATTTTTCAGTTGCGTTTAAACGGAATGTTTTGTGCTTCCAGTTTGGTCGGCCTATGCCAATTGTTGTTGGGGACTGTCCTCTCTACGTAATACGTTCAAACTCACCTCAACGTTTCCCCCAAAACTAGAACGCTCACTCAAAGCGCTAATTCAGTTTCTGTACTGTTTTTCCGTTGAGTTTGAACGGAATGGTGTATACTTGGGGTCATCTCAGAGGCGCCTACACCCCACACGTACACTGTTCAGCCAATGGCATTGCGGTTTCCCTGTGACAATTCCTCGCACCATTAAAACCTCGATTATTGCATCCCATATCTACGAGCAGGGCGTGTTTCCTGTGCTAGAGACGACATGTAAGATGAATGTTCTGCCATAAAGAGTTTTGTGTGATGTATGGGATGGGACTTGGTGAATATGTAGGTTTTTTTTTGGCGTAGAAACAAAGAAAACCTTTTATGGTACAAAACGTTTTTAATTGTTATTTTTTTGTCGTGAAAATTGGACCGTAATAATTCTATATGATTTTGTGTAGTGGTGTTTTATTTTACAAATAGGGAATACCTGATTATTATCTACGAAAAAAAATGTTTTAACGTGCATTGGAGATTAAATGTATTTATAAATTATCTAAATCAAAGTAAACAAGCAATCCATCGATAAAATAAGTATTTTGGGGTATTTAGTACATATGACGCTTGATGTAAGTAAGTATTTTATGGTTAAGTGTAAGGGTAACTATAATGAATCAAAGATGTATACATATAACTGAGTAAACAGTGCAACTCTGAGCCCCCAAGCAAGCAACACCTATTGAAGTAGAATAGGCCACTAGTCAGAAATACTGGACGACAGTTATTTTGCATCTCAAGCCAAGTCACTCCAGACCAAGAGGTCCAGCAACATAACAACATCACAGCATTCTTGAACCAGAGGTGTAATGTGGTATGATATCATATTGTTACGAACGTATGAGTTCGTGGCAACATGTGACTAAGCACGTAGCTTGCTGGTGTGTGTCTGCCTTTAGTATAACCTACTATTAGTTCGTGTTTGCGTGTACCTAGGCATGTAGCTTGCTGGTGTGCGTAACGTCTCTGGAATAGTGTCAAACAATCTTATGGAAGTATGTGGCATATTCTCGAATACGCGAGAACCAACGTTATAAATAGAGGCGGTGGTTGTCTGAGAAGGGGAGTCGCCTTGAACATTGTAACGCGAAGAATGTAGGCAGAGAGTGAAGAGTGAACACTACATTGTTGTAACCTATATTGTGAAAAATAAATCAAGTGAAATAAATTTAATTAAAAGAACCCCAAGTAAAATCATAACAATATCCATATAAAAAATAACATGGACCACCTACATCTAATCTTCGAGGAATCCATCGACCGCTGTTAATTTTCACACGTCTTTGTAGTATTGATTGTAATTAATAGAGTGAACAATAATTGTGCTGCTAGAGGCGCACAATTACTGAATAAATGATTGCGGGGTACAACGATTGGATAATTACAGGGATAAAAATAATTGGAATTAATTTACACCAGCTTATTGTTGCTATAGTCGGAACACGCCCACAGTGCCCTAAGGAAAAAAAAAACATTTGAACAATCATCGTATTCCATAAAATAAAAATCTATTTCTGAAATTGTAATTTTTTTCATATTTTCAGTTTAAATGTTAAAAGCATTCAATGAATCACAACAACTAGAATTAATTTACCTCTTTTAATTATAATTTGATTAGGAACGCTTGAGCTAAGGAAGTAAAAAGATATACCATGAGTATTATCTATCGATAGGACATGACACGCACGCACGCAGGGTTCGAACCAGCGTTAGTGTTAATAGCGCAAATTTGACCGCCAACTACTTATCTCCTTGACCATATCAGGGATTTTTTTAATTTTTTTATTGTACCAATTCTCTCCAAATCATGCGTATACTTGTAGAATACGAACTCACACTTGTAGAATACTGTAATAGGCACAATGAATTGTTAATAACTATCTTATCTATGTAAAAAATAACAAAATTATGATGTTGTATTATTGTTCAAAATAAAAATAAAATACCAAAGAACTGAAGAATCTTGACATCTATAAACCTGTATATCTATCGAAGCAGATATGCAGTTAGTTTTCGGATTGCAAAATCAAAACAACTATTTTCAGAATTAAGGAAAACATTTTTCTTAATTATAACTTAAATATTTATAATAATAATAATAATAATATGCGTTTATTCCAGCTTGGTCATGTGGAGGGTGCAATACATGACCAGCCATAAAAAAATAATACATCAATAGAAAAAGTACATAGAAAATTACAAAAATGCAGAAACATGAAAATATGTGATGAAATATATGAGAAAAAAGAAATATATAGTTAAACGTGAAAGAAAAGAGAAATACATGGTACAATTGTACTGATTATGTAGCTTATTTAAAAGAATGTTTTTTTTTTAACTTTAGGCTTCTCGTAGAAAGTAGCCCTCTTTTCATGGACATAAAATATATCGCCTAGACAATGCTATTCCCGGTGCAGCACCAAGTACCCACAGCCATAGTACCCACAGCCATAGTACCCAGAGCCATTATGTAATGCAAACACAATGAATTAATTCATCATCTCAGTAGAATGCAAACAATTGAATAAAGCACTAACGCTGTCAGCCCAGATGTTATTTATCGACTCTTGACTCCCAATTATATTGAAATATAAGCGGAAGATGGCGATTTTAATGGTTTTTATGATCTTTACACTGAATACATGGTTCATTTGCTCTGAAATTTTGTTTATTTTGAGCTTACACAAAGAAATCAGATGGAATATAGTTAATGATGCAAGAATAAAAACTCTTGGCGAGTAGGCTAATTATTTTGAGCGTTTTCGGAGTGTTATCACACCATTATCAAGAAAACAACTGAAAAATCTAAAAATTACCGAAGTGTTTTCTATGGTTGGTTGAGGAAAAGGGTAAATATAATATCAAACTGAAAAGCAATACAGTTATAGAAAATTTTAGCCCCAAGGATGAAATGTGTTACGTATGACCAAAAAAAATATGTTTTACACATTTTCGTAAATATCCTTATTTTATATGATCACGAAAATGATCCCAACACAGTTTTTTTTGGTGTGGGTTCACTCTCTTCATTCTTTCTCTTCCTTTACGATTTAAATTATTTTATTCCCGTATACTCCTTGTTCCTTGACTTATACATAGGTTGGTATGCGGTTGACCTCACATACTGTAAAAAATGGTTCACTTTGCCAATGTCACCCCTGTTTCAGGGAAGGACGGCAAGAGTTCCAGGGCTTATGTTCATTTGAGATTGGGTTTTTATTATGTAGGTCCACATGCGGCATGTGTTAGCGCGAAATTATACATGTCTGCTTGTGGGAATGCATTTAATATAAATCTTAAATGATATATATCCTTGCAGCTTAGATCATATTAGATTAGATTATACTATATCAAAGAAAGATGTAACTTTTCGTTAAAGGTCTTTTTTATTGACGGTGAATATATACTCGCCGTTATCAAAAACAATGTTGTTTTATTTTTTATCAACCAAGGTCCTGTTTATTAGATGCAAAAAAAAAACTGAAGGATCTAATATGTAATCTTAGCCATAGCTTGAAATTGCAGAAGGCTTAGAGCCCGTTCCCACTTGTCGGGTGTCGGATCCGTTTATTAATCGGAGGTACCAAAAGGCAGAACATTTCGGACAAAATTGGTTTCCGTAAGTGTGAACAGCTTCATACATAATGTTCTGCCACTGGAACCTCCGATTAATATACGGATCCGACACCCCACAAGTTGGAACGAGCTCTTACTAAGAGGTTGAGAGCAATGACTGTATAGACACTGAATTATAGAGTCCACAATGATTTGCTGATGAAAAAGTGTGACAATGAAGTGACAAAAAAGTACAATGAGATGGTCCGGACATCTTGAACGACTGGATGATAAACGACTAACGCAGAAATAATACAAAAAAATGTCAGAGGAAAGCGTAAAAGGAGAAGACCGAGGCTGGAATGGATAGACAAAATTGGTGAGTTTATGGAACAATGGACACTGCAGAGTTAGAATAAGAGAAGATTTGTATGAGAAAAATTATGAATTTTGAAAAGATGAAAGAGATATGCAAGGACAGAAAAAAGTGAAAACGCATCTGCAGAGGTGTCGGCCAGAATACAGTAGTGGAACGGTGGCAGGATACAGTGACAGTAACAGTTGAAGTATTATTTTGAAACTGATTTATACCTTAACATTACGAGACCATAATTGGGTAGAATACCTTTATGGAGCATCTGTTTGAGTTCCTGGAAATTCTTGCCGCATTTCCATCTAGCTGGTCGCATACATATCTGCGAGCGTGTCTACACTTGGTCGGCTAGAATTGCATTTGCATCCTGCCATAGTGGGTCTCATGCTCGGCTTGTTCGCATCCATCATTGCCGCCAGTGTGCGGAAGGGCCGCGGGATATTTACGATCCAACTTTGCCTGTGAAATATCAACACTTTATTCCCCATACAGACAATCAAACTTTCAGGCAATTACAACATTCAATTGGATTATTTTGTACGACGTTTTTCTCGCATCCGTCCCCAAGATGGCGAATGAATTAATGTTCATTAAGCTTGCCCGGAGGGTAGGGATGAAATGAAGGTCCTTGAGTTCCTATAACTAAAAACACGGCCTTGTTGAGAGCGCAAGTGAAAAAAAAATTGGTTTTGAGAAAATGGTTTTTGAATTTTCCCTCACCCCACACAAGAGCTTTGCCTCTTCTTGGTGAGGTACGTACAGTAAGGTGGAGCGTGAACTTTTTTTTGGGATTTTGATTTGGGCGGAGTGGGGAATTGGTGCTCCATAGGGATACGAACAAAGACACTATTACAAGATTTCAATATTTTCAGTGGAAATTGTGCCACAAAGCCACTGAAAAAAACAAAAAAGTCCAAAAACAGGGGTTCTAATAAAATTCAGTAAAAAAAAAACTATAAGTATTTTTACATATTTTATAGATTAATATTATTTGTTGACTACCAACAAAAGAATAAAGTGAAACAATTTACACAAATGACACAAGATTTTTTTTTTAAAAATGGTTGAAAATACGGTAAATTTCTAAAAATTACTTAGTTTTGTATTCTCTCTTGGTATTGAAAATCGGCATAATTTTACAGGATTCCAACTTATTTTTTATCCATCCTTCCCGTCTTTTGGGGCCACATA
This sequence comes from Agapetus fuscipes, assembly GCA_951799405.1. Classification (NCBI taxonomy): domain Eukaryota; kingdom Metazoa; phylum Arthropoda; class Insecta; order Trichoptera; family Glossosomatidae; genus Agapetus; species Agapetus fuscipes. The sequence continues at coordinate 2,020,693 of OX637340.1, read as the reverse complement.
CAGCAGAGCACGCTTCAGTCACAAGTTTGATGCATCTTTCAGTTGCTTGAGTGTGACAGGGCATTTGGCGAAAGAGTATCAAAATCTGAGTTTCCACTATATCTGGATTGACGATGGCATCCTTCAATAATTCGGTGCTAATTTGTTTCAGGACTGGTGGTTCAGAAACTTTGTCCCATTCAATCAGGTCATAATATTGCTCTGCGTTGAAGTTCAAGCTTGGCACCTTGAAGATTCGGATAAGAGCGAACCCCGACGTTTGTTCCCTGATCTTCACGATTCGCCTGACAGCTAGTTCTCGGATGTGGCGTCTCTCGTCGTTCAACATTGCAATTAGTACATTTTCGCAGTGACCGAAATAACCATTCCTTTGTATCACGGGGTCGACAATTTCTTTCAAGTGTGTTGGAAGATACCGAGTCAATTTAATGGTTTCGTGTAGGTGTTTTGCCCCGTAAACGCACAAAGGTTTTGTTTTAATGTGGAACCACATCGGTGCGTAAACCTTCAAGACGAATTCAGTCACAGTCATCTGTTTTTCAGTCGGATTATTGGTAGAAATGTATAGCCTGAGAAGTGAGTTGGCTGTCGTCAACCAACGCGAATGACATATTTTTCCTGGAGACCTCTTAGCCAAGTTTTCATCACAATGTCCTGCACTAATAGCTTGACATATTTCCAACAAATAAAGCTGGTCTGTGCTTATATCCCCGCGAACTTTTGTAATGTCTGGCAGGTTGCATGTTTTTGGTATAAAATCAACTACTGGGAGGTATTCGCAGTTTTTCAGCTGTTTTTCCAGCTGAACGCTGAAGCTCTTGGGTCCTGTTGTCGTCCCATCGATAGATTCAAAAAGGTGACGCAAGCTCAATTCATTCGCATGTAACTGACACACTAGCCACTGGAGCGGTCGTTTAAATGTTTTTTCTTTAAGGCGTATGATACTTGAATGAATTCCAGTATTAACGGCAGTACCGTCGCATCCGATGGTTGTGATTGTAGTTGTATCGATCGATTTCGCTACAAAATAAGCTAAAACTTTGTTGGCAATAGTTTTAGCATCGCTTGACTTGCATATAATGTGGCCAATGTATTGTGACCCAGGTTCTTTTAAAAGAGTGATGTGTTCTTCTACTACCAATATTCTGCGCTTGCCTTCCATGACTAACGTTTTATCCTTTCGTCCGTCAAACGAGATACAAATGGACTGCCCTAGGTCAAGCTGAGTGGAAATCTGCACGTTCCTAGTTTGAGTACGGGCTCGGCGGATCTTACTGCGATCAACTACATTCTTGCAATCATCTTCAGTCACCAATCCGATATCTTTTAATGCAGCAGACACGATGGCAGCTCCTGCCCGATCGGAAACGCCATAACGATCCAGTGTTCTGGCTACAACTGGCAAATTAAGTTTATTTAGCTGATTGCTTGCTATAGCAGTAGCTGTAGTAGCTGTATCCAAGTTTACTACAACTACTGGACTGCCAGACGTGGATGGTTGATCTCCACCCGACAAGTTTTCCCTGTTTTGAACATAGCAAATTTGCGCGAAAAATTACTTAATCGACAACGATATTTCGCGGGTAAACACATGTTTTTTTAGGATTTTTTCACTATTATTCTTTAGTTGTGTTTATCGTTCGTCAACAGCAAGTGAGAAATTGTATAATTTATGGTTAGAATTTATACGAAACCAGTTATTGCACTACCCACTTTTTTGAATATTTGTGATATTTCAAGGGCTTTGGGGCACAATTTGCAGATAAGATATTGAATCCAAATTTTCTGTGCTTAATATGTATGTACCAGAGCACCGATTTCGCACCCCGCCTTTTTTAAATTCGAAAAAAAAAAAAACTCCATACAAGCACGCTCCAACCTAACGTACAGCTTATAGAACTATAAACTTATTATGTAATAGAAATAAGTTTAAAAAAAATGTACTAAAAATGTGATGTATTAATAAATAAACAATAAAAAAAAATTGTCACTTGATGTTGTCAAAAATTTCCTTAATTTTGACATACTTTTTTCCTAGACAGCGCGACCTCGATGGCGGATAGGAGGATGCTCGCCAGGTTTGTCTGAAGGGGAGGAATGAAATAAAATAGTCCGTGCGGACCAATAGGTAGTCGCCAGCCCGTCTGGCAAAACCTGATTAGGAGTTCAACCACGCAGGGGAACAAATTTTTCCATTCATTTTGTATGACTTTTTTTTGTAATCCAATCGACATCAAACTTCACAGGAACCATAAAGAGAATATTTAACAAGTTATTTGAAAATTTATGTAAATTGGTTGGGCGCCGATGGATTCCATAGGGAATAAACAAACATAAATACACATATACATAGATTATATCTCCATTTTTGCATGTTTTTCATATAGAACGCTACTAAAAGTTATCGCACATTGTAAGTACGCGTAAAAATGTCACGCAGGAACTATACTCGGTAGGGGAGCTGATTGTAATGATTTTGTTCGCCGAGTGTGGACGGGCTGTTCGTGCGAAACGGAGCCATGGTCGAGGAAATGGTTGCGATGGTGACATTGTCATTACGCGATGAATAATGTCCAGTAATGCAAATTTTACAACATGTTTTAGCACGGGTGAATAAAATTAGTGCGTTGTAATTTTACAAACTAACCATGTGACGTTGGAGCTGGTGGAATCATATTTGAACATTTTTCTTCCGGTGCGTAGTTCAGTGGTAACACTTCGGATTCTGAATAAGAAGGTTGTGGGTGCGATTCCCGGTGGAGCACAAAGAAAAACCATTTATATTTTCAAATTTGCTCTTCGCTGGGTTGGAAAATTCATAAACCTTTAAAAAAAAAAAAGCTCGTAAAAAGGTCGATAGCTCAATTGGTAGAATGCTAGCATTCTATGCCGAGAGCAAGGGTTCGATCTCAAGGTTTACTCAGCCTTCACAAGAAATGAGAACCAGCCCCCCCACCCCCCGGAAGCTGGGCAACCCCCACTTCAACTGAAAGTGGTTGGTGTGAGGCCGGCCCCTTTACCTGTAAAAATAAATAGGTCCCGAATCGCCACATGCGACCCTATATGTGTGTGTAAGCTACACTATATGTGTAGCTTAGTTGCATCAATTATTTTTATTTTCACACGGCACAGCCTTTGACTTATAGGTTGGTATGAGGCTGACCACCCATATTGTAAAAAAATGGTTCACTCTGCCAATGTCACCCCTGTTCCAGATGTCGGCAAAAGTTGCAGTGTTAAAGTTCCTTTGAGGTTTGGTTTTTATTTGTAAGTACACATTCAGAATTTGTAAGCGCGAACTTCAAGTGTTTGTTTTTGTGAAAATGCATTTGATATGAGTTTTGAATGTTAATACATCCTTGCAACTTAGATTAAAGATAGATAGACAGCCCCCTTGGGAGCCAGAAACCCCCCACTTCAAGTGAAGTGTTTGGAGTAAGGCCGGCCCACTTACCTGTTAAAATAAATAGGCTCCAATCGTCACCAGCATCCTTTTTGGCGAGAACACGGCAGCTTCACTACTAATATTAGTTTTGCATCTTTGTTGCGAGTAAGTTCAATTCCTGGAAAAGAACAAAAACTTTTTGTTTCAAAATATGCTTTTCGCTGTGCTGCCTGTAGCAAAGGCTGGTCTCTAAGGTTTTTGTATAGTTTTTAATTTAAGTAATTTTTACTAAAAAATCTAGTCGATAGTTCTTACTTAAAATTTGTTTGTGTATTTAGCTAAGCAATGTTTTGTAAATAAATTGGATCGCAGCTTTACTCCGTAAGGGGCGGCAGGTATTAGCGAACGGTGTTGATATATTGTCTCTCTTATCTGTGCTGATCCACCATTACGTATTAAGCCTCAGTTTTACCAACAATCTACAGACACTTGAACGTTCACAAGTAGTGCTCTTTTAGTTTCTGTACTTTTTTTCTCAAAGCTGTGGTAGAGGTTTTGTACTTGGAGCAGGTACAGGTAAGAAAAGGTCTGCACACACTCTCCAGCACCGGTTTTGCGTAATTCCTGTGATTATCAGATAGCCGCCTTTTGTGAGCATACACGTGTATTGTCTGCAGATAACATCGTGTTTATAATATGGAGTAGATACCACAATATTATTGTCCCTGGATGGAGTATTGGAGGCACTCCAGTTCACTCGCAATTATTTTTCAAAGAAAAATTTGTAAGGTTTATGGTTATGAGTAAACCTATGTAAAATAAATGAAAGCATTGAAAGAAATGGATATAATTTGGAAGATACTCTGGCTTTGTCTACCGAAATTGACCTATAAACAAACTTGGCCATACATTTACTGATTAATCCTCTTATTAACCAATTTTAATAAATCCTACTACTTCTTTAATCCCCTCTAGCACTTAGGCTCGTTTTAATTTATGTGTATGTTCTATAAACACATTTTCTAAGCCAAGGTCATCTGAGGTCCCGTAACAACCTTTCTCGAAATGTAAGGGTACAAAAGAATTGAATTCTGGACAAGAATTTACCGGATTGTGACTGTGGGGCAAGAAACCAGGCATCACAATACCAAGTGGAAGAGTGCCCTATGAAAATAAACATGGAAGACTAGACGAAACTTCACAGGGTGACTCTAGAGGCGGTGCAGTGTTTGAATGAGTGACAGTCAAGAATTGAAAATGATTTGAAGTAACGCAGCCAATTGCACTGTTAAATCAAATTGACAATCGACGTACAAAAAGTATAAATGGATTTTAATAATTCGAATATTCATTTAGAAGAAGTTGCTTTGCGTTATCCGAGATGGAGAAATTCTTTCCCAAGTGGTGTTATACGTCGAGGCAACTAATAAGTCGACTGCTCCAAGGAAGACAGCACTATGTAAAAAAATATAGTTTTGCGGGAAAGCCAACTGAATGTTATTTATTCCATGCCTAAACTATTTTTTACATTAATTTATTAACGACTTTAAAAGAGATAGATACACGGCTGTCATCTTGGAATGAAGATAATGATTTGTTGCCTTCAGAAATGGAAATAAGTCAAATACCTCAATTTCGGAGTTACTGCCTTCTTCCTTGAAGCAGTCGAAGTGAAAAATAAACTCCAGTGGTTCTTACTGAATGGCTAGGAGCAGTTTTTCGTCCGCCCTACAAAGATTGTCTTGGCACAAGCTTACGAAGACTTGCCACATTTAATTTCAGTCGTGCGTAGGCGAGGTTATTGTACAATGTACATAGACCCAGTGGTCGTGTGCATAATTCCTTACCGAGATCACTACCCCAAGTGTAAAGCTGTACCTCTTAACTACACGATAGCGTCCACCAAAAATGTTTTCCAACTGAAACGCTCACAGGAAGCGTTATTCTATTTAACAGAGAATTTCCGTTAGTGTTTTAGTTGAGTTGAAACGTTGAGTTCTTTACTTGGGATCCAGATCAGGTATAACCAATACGGCACCGCCAAAGTATGGGATAGATAATTATTCCTGATAACATGACAGTGTTGTATTCTATCTAATTTAATGCAAAACTACGCAAGACCTGTGGCTTCGTACAATACAAGTACTCGAGTTTATCGGTTACCCTTACATAGACTTTATCGGAATTAATAAACAAGAAGCTACGTATCTTAAAGAAGAGGTTCATGTAATTTTGTAAACAATTTCAACTCAATTTATACACATATACATATATATATATATGTGTACACATGTGTATATATTAACACCTAAAGTCTACAATGTATAGTTTTAAATCCTTTGGATTCAGGAAATGTGCTTAGAGAGAAAAAAAAGTTCAGACTGTTGAATTTTATTGTTGGAGGAAAGACCTACGTAAATTGAGGTGTCGGCAGAAAGCAGATCTCATGGCGCTGTAATATCTGAGATTGGACAAGGATAAAGAAAATGAACAGAGGACAATAGATAATCTATTTTGAGCCGCGAGAGGTACCTACGAGATATTCTTGCAAAAGATAGTCGACGTCGGGAGGACCTGACGTTGCAAAGGAAGAAGAAGATGAAGAGTTACGTTTGTGCATAGTAAGAAAAATTTTTGAAGCTCTTTGAGGCTTCCTGTGAATTTCATATTACTCCCGTCGATAATCTTGTTTTCACACATTCGATTACTGTTTTGTTCCTAATGGGAAATGGCATTATACGGATGGCGAGACAATTGAATCAATGGAGGCTGTGTGGAAAGCTGAAATACGCATTCGCCCTTAATAATGTTAGCAAATCGAGTTTTAAATTTATTAACAGTACTCCTGTAACCTGTTATATCCGTAGATGGTATAAAAAAGAATCCGTTAAAGAACTAGAATAACTACTTTTTTTATTTAATATGTAAATTGAAATGAAATGAAATGCAAGTGCTTAATTAATATACTATTTTTTTACTTAATCAAAAATAGAAAATATCGATTATTGCCACTAGTGGGGAATAATTAAAGATAGCTTATTTAAGAACCAAAAACTGCCCTCCTCCTGACGAGAAAATTTATCATTTCTTGTGAGGGCTGAGTAATTTTGCCAGTTTATAATTTTGGATTAGAAATAAACACTGAATCAGAAATTAAAATCTGTTATTTTTTATGGAGATCAAATCTTAGCCCTGTGGCATGGAACGCAATCATTCTACCAACTAAACTATCGACTGTACAATAAATTATTTAATAAAACAAATATCATTAAAACAAGAAAGATTATAAAGCCATTCTATTCGCGAAAGCGTAGATGTAGGTAGAATAAAATTGAGAGTTGTAATCTTCTGTATTTGCAATCCTTTCATATAACAATACTAATAAGGCCCTGTAACCCCTATACGTGTTTGAACTCAACCTAAGCAGTTTATCTATAATGTATATTGTTATGATTAATATTTATGTAAGAGTACTCGTAGTTGCAAAATAAGTTATAAGTATATTTAGGTAGCAAAACATCAGAATAATAAAGTGGAAGAGCATGTACAGGAGATTACTCGAAAGAACTAGATCACGCATAATCGAACCTTCTGGTAGATCACAGCGCCTGAATAAAGGGAAGCATTTTGCGTGACGAGACAGAGAATATAATTTAGCGAGTCACAAAACATCTATGCCACTGTAAAAGAAAGCATAATTTATTTTGTGAGCGCTTTTTCGGTGTGAATCCCATCTCATGAGCACTCCAAGCTCTGTATGACAAAAATCCCATCTGCGGTTTTAATTCAATAATGACCTAAAAGAACATGATAATTCGAGTATAAACTAAAACAGCGAACCATCTGTGGAGTATAGTTTCCTGCATTTTTTTTTGTAAAACTCTACAGTTTAGTTAGAGTGTGATGTTTTATACTTGGTGTAAACGCAACGCAAACGCAACTAAGCTACACATACAGTGTAACTTCTTGCCGCGTTATCCCCGAAGGGGTCGCATGTGGCGAGTTGAACCTATTTATTTTTACAGGTAAGGGGGCCGGCCTTACGCCAACCACTTCAGTTGAAGTGGAGGTTTTCCCAGCTCCCGAGAGTGCTAGTACTCATTTCTTGTGAGGGCTGAGTAAACCTTGCCGGTATTTTATTTTGGGGTTTGAAATAAACACCGAAACGGGAAATCATTTCTGACACCCTCGGTGGGATTCGAACCCGAGCTTTCGGCATGGAATGCAAGCACTCTACCACCTGAGATATCGACCGAACACTGTGTATAGGTACTGATAAATAAACAAGTGCATTAATATAGAAGAGGCCGACGCCCGCTCAGTAATATTAACTGATGATTTATATGGAGAACTCCCCCAGAAGGCGGCCTTTAATTTGATTGTTTGCAATTTGAGTGCATTTGCAGTCGCACGCGGTACGGATGCGCTGAAACAGGGAAACTCAACTGCGTCATACCACCATACATAATATTCATTCGCATCAAAAAAATCCACATGTGAGATGATCTTTTCTTTGACTGTTTGCTCATGAAAACTCCACAAAAATCGTGCAAATTCTTATCGACTTCTTTTTGGTGTCACTTCTATCGAAGATCGACGATCTTCATGACTGTTTTGGCCTTGGATGCTGCGTCTCAAAACGGTATAATACAACGGCCCTTGAGGTGTGGCACACGAAAATGGTACTCTTGTATCACCTATAAAAGAAATAAATAAAGTCTGCTATCTGTGAACATTCACAGAAAGGGGTGAATCATATGATCAGATTTGATAAAACTAAGATTTTATCTAAAGAAAGATTTCTCATCCCACGACTCGTGAAGGAAGCAATCGAAATACACGTAGGCACTCCAACTTCAACAGAGACGACAGCTACAAACTTTCCAGTATATGGAGGCCAGTACTAACTTTTATGATCCACCCTTTCATTAATCGGACGGTTTCACAAGATGACATAGTATCGTCCTTATGTACAAGTGGAGCTATTGTGACATCTATGGATGCATTACCGAAGGTTAATAATTGTACCTTCAACCTTCAACCTCGAGCAAACAACAATAATTCAACAGTTCGTGTTTCTTCTCTGTAGAAGACACACGCCTCCTGAAGACGTCGGATATGATTCTGACAAAACGTATAGAAAATCGTTCTTCTCTTTCCACGGTCAGTAACATCTGTTTTTTAATAATTGATAATTTAAAATCTTCAACCCCCAAAAAACTGACAAATATCGCTTAGGCCGTGTGGTACTCGAATATAAAGCTTTGAGAATGCCTGCCTTGAATGCATTTGCAGTGATCTGTTCGACGTAACCATGAAAATTTATAGCAGAAGTGCAGTACGGTGTTCAATCGCATTATCCTATGATTGTAATGTAATTACTATGACGCTTTCATGTCTATATTTACGCTTAAAACAAGCTTATGAAGTTATGCGGTTATTAGGCTACTATGATGATGATATAAGAAATTTTTGACTTTTTTGTATAGATTTCTTGTAAGGTTTTGTTGTTTTTTTATACTTAAATGTTATTTATTACTCGTATTCCTTGACTTATAGGTTGTTATGAGGCTGACCACCCATACTGTAAAAAATGGTTCACTTTGCCAATGTCACCCCTGTTTCAGGGAATGTCGGCAAGAGTTGCAGGGCTTATGTTCATTTGAGGTTTGGATTTTATTTGAAGGTACACAATCAGCATTTGTAAGCGCGAACTACGCGTGTTTGTTTGTGAGCATACATCTGAGAGCTTTGAATGAATATATCCTTGCAACTTAGATTATAGATTATAGATAGATGGTGATTAAATATATATATTTTTTTTTTAAATCCTGTGCGATTTCAGAGACTCTAGAGAGGTCTATGACACTTGTTGTAGACTTGTAGTGCCGCAGAAGTGTTTACGAGCTTGGTCGTCGCTACAAAGCACCAATACTCAAGCAAGACCCAGATGCTGTAAAGCCGGATGGACCTTTAGTGACCGGTCTTTGGTATAGGATTACGAATTTTTCCCCCAGCGAAGAGCGCATTTGAAAATATAAATGGTATATTTTTTTGTGGTCCGCCGGGATTCAAACCCACAGCCTTCCATTACGAGTCAAAAGTGTCAACCACTCGACTACGGATCGGTCAAATGATGCCAAATACTTTTTTTGATTGTTAATTGTTATTTTCAACTTATTTGCAGTGCATTCATCAAATCATTTTAGTTGATTCGTGAATTCAATCAGCCATGTAATTAAGAGTTACAGCCTCTTATCTTCGTTGCAAACCTTTAACCAGGTGTTTTGATAAAGCCTTACGAAGACAAATCCTTCTCATGTTTCAATTTTTATGCCTGCCGAAAGGTGCTCTCACACCTGCCAAATTTAATTATCTCACCTTGCATGACTTCATTTTCTTTCTTACGTAAGCTTGTTTTTGGATAGCCTCAGTTCCTTTGAACAATCCTCTTTTATTGATATTAAATATTCAATCGTAAAATACACAGAACTCGTTTTTAAAAACATTAATTTTGAAGTATTTCCACCTTTATATTATTGTTTATTTTTTTTCTCGTATCCTGTCAGGTCTCCACCGACGTTGACCTGAGAGTAGAGCCTTTCAACAGAAAAGTTTTATATAATCGAAATGAGCAAGATTGATACAGATCTTAACAGCTATTATATTTGTATAATTTAGTTGCAAAGGGATAATAATATTTAAAATTTGTATCTCATTCATGCTAACAAACAAAAAATTGTCATTTGGTGTTTATACATGCTTAAATGTGCTTAAATGTGGATATACTTACAAAATAAGACCTTAATCGTAAGTGAACATAAGCCCTGCAATTCTTGCCGACTTTTCCTGCAACAGGGTTGAAATTGGTAAACGTAAACTATTTATAAATTTAAAATAATTGATTGTTTAAAGTGCTTTGTTATGAATTTTTTCCGACACATTTTTTGTTGACGTAATAAAAATAATCATTTGTAATTTTGTTTAGTGGAACTAGCTACTTTTATTTAACTTTTTCTCAGCAATCTTTTTGTATTTTCAAAGCACAATAAAATTTTATTAAAAATCCTCTACATTTGTGTGAATAAAAGTCTGTCCATAGAAAGTAAGTACCTAAAAGCGTTTAGTAATATATTTTTACTCACATGTATGTACGGGCTGTACCCCAAGTGTAAAACTACACGTTTAAACTCAACCATTGCGTTTCCACAAAATGTATGGATAAGTGAAACAGCTTATCTAGAAAGCGTTTTAGTTTTAATGCATTTTATGGTAAACGCTATGATTGAGTTTACACGTGAAATGGTAGGAAGGTTCGTAATACACTTTTACATCGGAAGCGTCGCAGATTTTTATTTTGTTCGCGTACGCCGTACAGCATCTTTGCGGAAGTTTCGTTCCATGAAATAAAATAAAGCCAAGTCTTGGAAGGCAAGTGGGTCGAGATTAGATTTATCTGTCAACAATGCTTCTGTAAGAATCACAAAAGATCTCTCGAGGTGGCGTCCTACACAACGTCAAAATTAAATCTGGTGTAAAGAAAATAATGCTTTTATTATGAAAGCAGAAAGCATCGCAAATCAATTTCTTTAAGGTTGAAAGGAAGGACAAATCTTTAATCAAGATTTACTCTATTTTCACACAGTACAAATTCTGTCAGGTTTGTCTATAGTTTTGGATGGGATTGCCGGACAAAACGTGTGAAGATAGGAAATCCGGATAGGAAAAAAACATGCATAAACCGGAAAGAATTCGTTATGGAAGAAAAGGCTTTTGCTCTTCTATAATCTAAGTTGCAAGGATATATTCATTTAAAGCTCTCAGATGTATGCCCACAAACAAACACGTGTAGTTCGCGGTTACAAATGCTGAATGTGTACTTACAAATAAAATCCAAACCTCAAATGAACATAAGCCCTAAAACTTTTGCCGACCTTCCCTGACACAGGGCAAAGTGAACCATTTTTTACATTATGGGTGGCCAGCCTCATACCAACCTATAAATCAAGGAATACGAATAATAAATAACATTTAAGTATAAAAAAGAACAAAACCTTAAAAAGAAATCTATACAAAAAAAAAAAAAACTTCCTATGCAAAAAATGTAGCAAATTTATAAACCAACATCACAAATCAACATTGCAGATTAGCCGCCACTTCTTCCTGTCCTTGCATACTTCTTTCATTTCATCCAGAGTCATAACCTTTTTCATACAAGATTCATCCCCGTTCACTATTACGATACAGCTCCGGATAGGAAAAAAACATGCACAAAACGGACAGAATTCATTATGGAAGAAAAGGCTTTTGCTCTTCTGTTGCGCAAATTAATTGACTAGCAAATTTTGTGGATTTATTATGTTAAATTTGTTTTTACAAGATCGATATTACATACAATATACCAACGCCATAGTCAAATTTGCTTCATGCTCGCTTTGGCACACCTGTCCAAAAAAGGACCGATGACATCGAAATAAAAAAATTGACGCATCAAAAAAAGGATGATACATAGTCCAGATAGATCCAAAATCCACCTGGCTGCTAAGTTTCTGTGTAATTTGGCTGGCATTCCATTAATTTTGAGGGTTTAAATAGGATACTGAATGAAATGAACTCCTTGAGTGGGAAAGGAATAAAAAATTACAGTCCACTTCCAGATCGACGGACCAAAGTTGGATGGAATCAAAGGCGGCAATGTAGAATTTTCTTCATAATGGGAAATAGAAACTCACAAAAAAAAGTTGAAAAATAAAAATACGCTTAAAATTCTTATTATGAACTCAAGGATCTGTAGTGAAATCTGATATTATTATAAAAAAAAAATCTTAATAGAAATCATCAACTTTTTCATAATAAAAAAATTCTACCCACGTTCAATGCAACAACAACAACAACAAAAGATAACATCTTGCATCTGCGTAATTTCGTAAGCCACACAAAAATAAATAAATAGAAAAACTTTTTTAATAATGCTGTGAACCATAATGCAGATTCCTGATAATATTTTGTTAATTAACAAAACTTGTTAATGCCGTATCTTATCTCGTTTTTTTCATCGATTACTTGTGTACACAAAGGGGGAATTTTAGGCCACGATAAACAAGTTGAAATACTGAGTGAAATATTTTGGCATTGGTTGCCCACTAATGTGGAGTAATGTTAACAAAAAATAAATGCGTTTTAAATAGGTTTATGCTATGGGTGGAGTCTGGAAGCATGCATGTTAGCACGTGTCACGCGCACGTGTCGGGTGAATTTGGAACTTGGGGGATGGAAAAGTGGTCTTATGATAATTTGGCAGATGCAAGTTCACCCCCTAATGACGATAATTATCTTAATGTTATATGGGAACGTTTTAAAAAGCAGCAGTTTTTTACTTATTAAAAATAGATGTATAAAAAATGGTAGATACAATATAATTTCCGCGGTATATTTATAATAATCTCATAGATTTAGATCACAAGCAGACATATTTTGCAATATCGTGCTAAAACGTGCTGCAAACATTTGTAGAGATACTTTTAAAATAAAAATCAAAATCTCAAATGAACATCAGTCCTTTCACTCTTGCCGCCCCTTTCTGAAACAGGAGTGGCATTGGTAATGTAATGCGAAAACCTGTTGTGGGTTTTGGCTACCTTGATCAATTGCAGCCACCGCTGTCTCTTCAATTCCTTTCTCTATCTTTTCCATACTTCTACTGCACTTGGAGTATGAAGCTTTTTTTGCTGAGTATTCCTACTGACTCGCTCCAATTTGTTTCCTTCATCACAACCATATTTTCTTTCAAGCAACCATGGTGCAATAAAATTGCTGAAAATGTCCTAACCAATTCAGTCTACTGATTTTTATTGACCGGATCACATCATCATCTTGGTACTGATCATACAGGTCAGAGTTTTATCTTCTTGGACATAAAACGCTCCAATACTTTATTTTACTTTGTTTCGAGTAAGTAAAAAACGTAGGATATAAACACGTTTTAGTCATAAGTAGATGCCACAAAAATAATAAACTTAAATAATTTGACTAAGATGATGACACAATTATTGCTTTTGAAATAAAGTTATAAATTTATGTCAAGCGCTTTGAGTGCGTAGTGTTAATATATCATAAACAAACGTGGGAACGAAGCATCATCTGTCAAACAAAATAAAAATAAACAAAAAGTTGAGTTTGTTGAATTCAAGTGTATGCAGAAAAACTTGAGCTATTTTTAACTACTTACGCATTGGATTTTGGATTGTTTCAAGTGTTGTTAAATTTATTTCTTCCATTCTGCATACACTTGTGAATGATAATTACGTTTTACTTTTGAAAATTGACTTTGAAAGGTTTTTGAGCCGCTTAGTTAACAAAAAAGCGGTGGAAGGTTACAGGTAAAACGCTTTGAACTTGATATCAGAAGATACTGGTTGTATTGATTTCAGGCCCTTTAGCAAAGCAAAAAAAAACTTAAATTTGTATAAATCTCTTTTCTGGCGGGAGTATTCGTGTAAAATTTAAAGAAATCAGTCATAGAAGCTCCTTCGGTCTTATGGCAATTAAGTTTTGATAAAGATGGTACTTTATAGTGATAACCAAGCTCAAAGAGACCTCTTTTTGGCTTGAGATTCAACACCGTATCTTGCGCTTGTACTCTTGTATCCCGCCGCCATTCTGATAGAGGTAGCCAATACCTTTAAGTCTCCATTTTGTTTTGTCCTTGCACACTTCATTCATATCCTCAACATTCATGAATTCTCACCATCTCTCAATTCCTTGACTTATAGGTTGGTATGAGGCTGATCACCCATACTGTAAAAAATGGTTTACTTTGCCAATGCCACCCCTGGTCCAGGAAAGATCGTCAAAAGTTGCAGGGTTTATGTTCATTTGAGGTTTGGATTTTAATTTGTAAGTACACATTCAGCATTTGTAAGCGCGAACTTAGGTACACGTGTTTGTTAGTGGGCATGCATTTGATCTCTTATTAAAAATAACATTCTCACTACATAAATCATCCATGTATTATTCTAAAAAAAAAGAACATGCAAAAATGTTGAACGTGGAATAACCAAATGCATCCATTAAGCCTTGCACCCCCTTGAAGCCTCCTTTAAAGCATTATTTAATGAAAATATTTACTTACATAATTTCCATGGGACGTGCGGCACTCGGAGGGAAACGTGCCAGCACAGTTAAAACGTGAAACGAGCCGACTTTATAAATGACTCGCACTATCACGTGACTTTATGTTGTCTGGATGCGGAGAATATTTACATAATCAGTGTATATTTGTGCTTTAATGTACCCGCAGTTTTTGAAATTGAAACATTTTTTTTTAATAAAGGGAACTTGTTTGAAAATGAAAAAAAATATATTATGAAGTTCTTAATTTGCCTCTGATTTTTTTTGAACAAATAAGGTGCATTTTTATTTGTAAGTCAGCCAACAAAAAAAAAATGAACTGAAAACAAATAATGGTTTAAGAATTTGTGTATTGACATGCTGAAGATTCAGTTTCATTACAAAATATAAAAAAAGTTGTTCTTCACGAGCCGGTTTATTTTTTCTAGTGCTTTTTTCTAATTTGTAATTTTTGTAATTTTTGCTGTCCTTTTGATAATGGTGGGAATAATACCGAAAGCGCTCAAGGAAATAAACCAACTCGCGAAGAAAAGTAATATTTTTGCATTAATAATTTAAACTGAAATCAACTTTTTATTAGAGATTTGTTTTTTTCTATTGAACGTAAAAGTGAGCCAAAAAAAAAAATGCATGAAAAAGGTGATGGATATGAATGAATTAAAAGAGGTATGTAAGGATACGAATAAATGGAGGCAACTCTGCAGAGGCTCTGGCCACCCCTGGTGGAATGGCGACAGAGTTACAGTTAACAGTGTGCTTGAATCCAATTAAAGAATGAATAAAGCATAATTTTTAATTTAATTAAAAATATAACAGGAAACTATTTTATAATTTCTTATTGTTTATAATATTTTTTAGCAATGTTCATATCACAAAAACTTCCAAAAAGTAAAAAAATAATGGGCTTCATTAAAATAATTAAAACTGAAATTTACTAAGTAAGTGCGCAATTTCCTAACTTGTTGATTTTTGACAATGAAAATAATTACAAGGAAAATTTCTTCCCGCCAAGTTTGTCGTGCACTTCATAAAACAAACTTAATCCCTTTAATTATCTTTCATTAAGCTTAGCTAAAAATAACTCTCGAGCCTTATTGGAAGTAAGTCCAGCCTTTTGCTTCGTCTCTTCCTTTAGCAAGTATATTTCGACGACTTTCTGGCATTTGTTTGTTAGTGCCAAAACTTTTAATTATGAATTTCGGCAAAGTTATCTCGCCTCATTTAAAATTGGCTTTTTAATCAAGCCTTTTTTTAAGTTTGAGACGTAGAATAAATTACTGTCATTATAAATTTGAAGAAGTTTTTGAGAATGCCTCGCAGATACCTAGCCATATTATTTTGGACCTAAACAATATAAAGAACAGTTCCTAGATTTTGATTGCATATATACGTTGCAATGTAATCGTATATAAACAATTTTAAATATCATTAGATTTAATCGAAGAAGGTTATGACTCTGGATGAAATGAAAGAAATATGACGTACTGAAAGACAGAAAGAAATCGCGGCTGATTTGTAATGTTGGCGATTAGGCCTAGGGTTTTTCATTTTTTAAATTTAAATTAGAATTTTGTATTTGTTTTTAACGTCTATACATATTATTATTTGTTTATTACAAAAAAGTTATTTATTGTCTATGAACCTTAACTTATAGGTTGGTATGCGGCTATTTAGAAAGCCTGTTTCAGGGAAGTTCGGCAAGAGTTGCAGGGTCTATGTTCATTTGAGATTTTTGTGTTGTAGGTTCACATGTGGTATGTACAAGCGCGAATTTACACGTGTTTGCTTGTGAAAATGCATAGAATGTGAATCAACAATGTGACATATCTTTGCAACTTAGATTAGATGTACTAGGAAAATGATATTTCGTCCTTTTCAAATACATTTTTGAGTTTTAGGATTTGGGAGTCAAATGGATTTGCGTATATCCAGTGTACGCGCTTACTATGTACCTAGATATTTTTTACGAACATGATTACACCCTTTTATTATTTTGCATTAATTGCTCTTTTATCATAAGGTGTTTTTTCAACACAAAGAGCGTAATTGAGAAATAATTGTCTGTCGGATATCAAGTGTGTGGGGATTACGATATTCGTCTCGTCTCGCCCTTATCTAAATGACCCATTAGAGCTCATCATATTCAAGTGAGCGTTCTGGAGCCGGGACGCATATCAAAGTGTACACTCATAAGTCAAAACATGTGCGTCTGGAAGACTCAAGTGTATCTACAACTTTACGTTTTGTAAACTCAACAATATATTTTGCTGAGCGAAAAATGTATGGAAAATAAAACAGCGCTTTTAGTGGGTGTTATAGTTTCCAAACATTCTTTATTCGTATTTTTTATACTTGGGATTCAGGACATTGAGTATACAAACAAAATTGCATTCTGCAATGCAAGAGGATATAGAATACTAATAATAATTGTTGTTGGTCCAATTATGAAGGTGCCGTTTAATGGTCTGATATATTTTCGCACCTAAGGCTTAACCAACTTTCTCATCTCAGTTGTAAAAACTATCTCAAGGGTCTCAAACACAAGTTTTATTTCTTCTTACTGATTACCTTTTTAATAAAAACTTTTAGACTACGGACTGGGCTGGAAGTCTCATCACCACGGTAATTTTTACCTAGGGACTGTCCATATATTACGTCATTCGCATTAAGAGGGGGGGGGGTCTGGTCTGCGGATGATGGTAAATGATGTACGAGTACCAGAAATGACGTCGTTCTTGTAAATACCAATTTGTACAAAATATACGAAATAGTATGCAAGTAATATAACATTATTAATTATTAAGCTCTATAGGATGATTGTAAGGGGAGGGGGGTCAAAAATCGGCCAAAATCGATGACGTAATTTATGGACGGCCCCCTACCAAATATCGGGAATATTTGTATGAAGACCTGTCAATCCAAAATGGCCGCAAGTGGCCAGCTGATTAGTCTTCATAAAAATATTACCGACATTCGGTAGGTAAGAATTACCGTGGGGATGAGACTTCCAGGACGGGTGTAGGTGAATTTGATTTCGTTTGATATGAGTTTTAACTAAAAAAATCTCATTCACAATTTACATCAATTTTATTTTAAGCAATGTAGGTTCAAAAGATTTTTTATAAATTTGTAATTGAGCAAGTTAACCCATCTCGTGAAGCGTTGAACGCCTAATGAAAAGTTGCGTGATTTGATGAACTTAATTCTTCAGTGAGCCTGCTTTGAAATCCGATCCGATATATTTTGCTCCGTTAAGACAGTCTGCTTGCGAATGCGATTCACTTCAAGCAGAATAAACTTCGCGGTATCGAATTTCAACCTAGGTTGTTCGCGGGCAAGAAATCATGATGATGATGATGATGATGAGTTGATGCTTTCTTTATAGCGCCGTTTCGTGATGTAGTCACTCCAAGGGCGCGTGCAAACGATGCCAGAAATTTGCTTGTCAACACGCCGCAAGTGGTCCTAAAATATAAAAACCCGAATCTCACATGGACATACACCCTGCAACTCTTGCTGACCTTCCCTGAAAACAGGGGTGACATTGGCAAAAGGAACCATTTTCTACAGCATGGGTGGTCAGCCGAATACCAACCTATAAGTCAAGGAACGTACACAACAAATTACATTTTTAAAATCAACCAATAATTATAATATGTATGGACATCAAAAACTAACAGAAAACAAATTTTTGTTTAAAAAACTCTAGCCGCCAACATCACAGATCAACCGCCATTTCTTTCCGTCCTTAAACACTTCTTTAATTTCCTCCAGAGTCATAACCTTCTTCATACAGGCTCTCCTTTTATTATGACTGGATACTCCATTCATTCGCAATTTCGGAAATTTGGTCCATCCATACCTTTCTCGGTCTTCCTCTACCACGACATACATCTATTCTTGCAACATATACTTTCTTCGTCAGTCTTTCATTATTCATTCTCTCCATGTGCCCAAACCATCTTAACAAACTTCTTTTAATCTTAACTTTCACACTTTCTCTTACACCACATTCTTCTCTTACAAAATCATTTCTCACCCTATCACTCCGTTTTTTTTAAATATTAATAACAATAAATATTACTATTAAATTAATCCTTTTAACCGTCGATATGTTGTTATGGCTCAGTATAATATGTTTCATACTTGAGGTTGCAATTTCTTCCAAGCAGAATAAACTGCGATATCGAATGTCATCCCAGCTTGCCCTGGGACTGAGATCGGTTACTCTGGACGCAGATGCTCGAGCGGAGACTGAACCTAGGCACATAAAGTGCAGTGGAAGAGGAAATCTGAGATGTCAGCCAGTGGACACGGGAGATGGGAAGTGATGGAACGATGTGAAGGAGGAACTGGAGTGGAGCGATGCGAGGAACAGGTGGCGCAAACTTCACCAGACGTCTGCCGCTCCGAGGCGTGGATAAAGATTGAGAAATTGAATTTATCTTGTGAAATGTAAGGCGAGTCTGCAGTGGATTAAATGAAGCGTGCTAAAAAGTTACTTCTATTAAACATTTTTGAGGTCCAAAAAAATTTTTTTTTGGCATTTTGATTCTTAAGTAGATTCTACGTTGATGTACAAATAATAAGTCAATTCGACAAGTAAGCAAAGTGAAATTATGTTCTATAATTGTTTAAATAATTAACCTAAAAAATAAGATAATACGTTAGTACCTATTTCAGTTTGAACTTTCACGATGTGTCAACGATTTTGGTTTTAGAAAAACCAATACGTAAGTGATCTTTAAAATGCCTTGATATTTTCATTTTTATTCAAAAGCGTTGTATACAAAATTGTAAATAAATAAAACCCATAGATTAGTTTTGATATTTTTACGATCAAATGGTTAGGAATATGATGCAATATGATTCTATGTAACACAAATGCTTTGCTCAGTATAATATACTATGGTGTCTCATCAAATTCTCTTATTCAAAATGTACCATGTTTGTTTCTATGGTCATTTAATAAGCAAGTTTTCCTCTTTATCATGAGGCTGCCTCTGATTGAATAACTTTCCTCACATTCAACAGCCGGGTGGAAATCATAAAGTGGTGAACAAACCGCAGATGTGGCGTCATACAAGCAAACGTGGTCTGACCAGCATCCGTGTAAACTCAGTCATAGCGTGTACCAAAAAATACACGGAAACTAAAATAACATCTCTGGTGTGCGATTCGGTTTCAACACATTCTTTGGTGAAACGTTCTGGTTGAGTTTCCAAGTTATGTTCACATCAACTAAAAGTTCCTGATCACTCCGCTGTTAAAAACACTACATTGGCTTCGTTTCCCGGAGAGGGTGGTCTACCGTGTTTGTGTGATGGTATATAAAGCCATCAATGGCTTGGCTCCACCTTATTTGACCGACATGATGTTGCCTGTTGAGATGGGTGTAAGGAGGCAGACACTCAGATCCGCAGGCGATGGAGTAGTTAATTTGGTTCAGCCACGCCGTCAGATTCGTACAAATTTCGGAGACCGCGCTTTCCGTGTTGCGGGTCCAGTGGAGTGGAACAGACTGCCACCCGGAGTGAAGTACTCCAAATCTGTGGGTGTATTTCGCGGAGCACTCAAGGCACACCTTTGTAGAAAGTCTTATCCATGATCGGAGAGGGCCCTTGAGGTGTGACACACAAAAACGGCGCTCTCTTATCATTTGTAATTTAAAATAAATTAGCCTGATATTATTACTATTTATTATGTTTTATACTTTGGGGTTCTGGTGAACCATAAGCATCTGGACGTCAGGTGCTTGCCCATGGGCAAAAGCTCGAGTTTGCATCTGATCTGTAGACATGAATATGTACCTAAAGAGTTGTTAATATATTGAGCAGGATGGGAAGTATGTATATTTAGTAAATTTTGTATCTGTGTACAATTTTATGGACTTGGTTAATGTAGTATTTATGAACGTTTGTGAAGGAAATAATTTACAATACTAAGATTTTGGATTGAAGTTTATGGAGTTGCTGATCATCAACTTTGAGATACGCTGGTATTTTGAAAATAATATTTCAATTTTATGCAAATCGTAGCGTTCTTAATAATCATTTTATCTTGTATTAGAACTCAATTGGTAAAACATTTGATTTGAAACTTTCTCTGCATATATTTTATGTACTTGCATGCCATGAAACTGAAATGATGTTTGTTGGTAACCTTAGCACTCGACCATGACTGTTTTTGTCATAAAATTTTGTTTCCCGTTTTAAACAGGTTATGGCATTAAAAAAAAAAATACAGCGGCAGATTTTCAAATAAAGGTTAAGATGAACATCCATTTTTAATATTTTCTTCACATTGTTAAGATTTTCTTAAAACAATATCGATTAGCGAACACTATCAAGTTTATTGCATTGGGACAGGACTGCGTCTTTCGGGTCAGATTCTAACATAATATAAGAGACAATAAATAAACCACTCTGGATTACATCCTCAGGTAAAAATAATTCTCGGTGCTATTTACTCTAGTCATTCATGTCTTTTTTTACATAACATGCTGCAATTCTAAATAGAAATTTCGGCGGGATATTCAAGAAATATTACACCTCGGCAAAGCCCCGTAAAAAAGTTGCATGAAATAGGTGCGGTGCCCGACAGTAAAACTAAAAGGATTTTTTATCACTTTTTATCCATTTGGGAAAATCCGCCATTATATGGATTTATTGCGAAAAGTAGTAAAAAACAGCGACCCTTTTCGGATTTAGATGGGCCCTGCTTAGCCGATGTGTTACCGACCTATTATTTAGGGGTTCTGATATCTCCTGTAAATGATTACATCTAACTCTGCTCACAAAAAATGACCATGAATATTTTTCACTTATATTAAACGCTTCCTACTAACGGCTGAAGGGAGATAGAATTATTTTTCTTCTTTGTGGAAAATTCCAGCGGAGAGAAAGAGCGCCAGTTGGGTGTCAAGTTGACAACAATAATCATAATGAATAATACTATTTAGAGAAATTTTCGGATATAAGGTAAAATAATACAAATAAACCTTTATTTTATTCCACTCATATCTACCCTCTTGTTCACAAAAAAATGTTTTAATTTTTAATTCATTAGTATGTCGTTATTCATGTTATTAATTCATGTTCCTTGACTTATAGGTTGTTATGCGGCTGACCACCCATACTATACAAAATTGGTTCACTTTGCCAATGTCACCCCTGTTTCAGGGAAGGACAGCAAGAGTTCCAAGGCTTATGTTCATTTGAGATTGGGTTTTTATTTTGTAGGTCCACATGCGGCATGTGTTAGCGCGAAATTATACATATCTGCTTGTGGGAATGCATTTAATATAAATTTTAAATGATATATATCTTTGCAGCTTAGATTAGATTAGATTAGATTAGTAAGTAAGTTTTTCCATACAAAAAAGCTTGTTCAAGTGTTTTTCCTTGTGCGTGATTTTCATTGTCAACATAGCGTTTTTTATACTTTTCGATGCTGTGGTCGACCGGTCAGGGAGATGGTTGTTCTGGCGTACATTTTATTTCTAATCTAATCTAATCTAAGTTGCAAAGATATATTACATTAGGGATTCACATTATGTATTCATTTTCACAAGCAGACACGTAAAAGTTCGCGCTTAAACATGCCGCATGTGGACTTATAATATAAAAAACCCGAATCTCAAATAAACATACACCCTGCATCTCTTGCTGTCCTTCCCTCAAGTCAAACGGGGGTGACTTCGGAAAAGTGCACCATTTTCTACAACATTGGTGGTCAGCCGCATACCAACCTATAAGTCAAGGAACCACGTTCGAAAAGCTTTTACCCTGAGATTACTTACATAATTGCTTTGCAAAAAATAATAACACAATTCACGATAAATTTATGAAGTCAATACGTCTCTCTGAACCAGGCCGCAATAAGTTGACGAATATCATTCACTTTCACGAATGTATGAGTATGCCATTGATTGACCATTCTGCAAAATATTACATGTAAAATCTAGTTAATTCTAGAAACATGAAATGAAAAATTCTTCACCGTGACTAAATAAATATTAACTCACTGCAGGTAAACATAAAAATATTTTGTTACTCCATAAAGACCTCTTGATTAAATTTTATGTTGTTATAAATGCCCAAAAATGTTTCCGCGTAAAAAAAAATAATGCGGTCCATTAAAAAGCCAACATTTCCACGACCATTTTATTTTCAGTAAACCAAACAATATTTTGCTTTTACATTTTCAGTCCACAATTAAACGTACCTGAAGGATTA
Source organism: Agapetus fuscipes (assembly GCA_951799405.1). Classification (NCBI taxonomy): domain Eukaryota; kingdom Metazoa; phylum Arthropoda; class Insecta; order Trichoptera; family Glossosomatidae; genus Agapetus; species Agapetus fuscipes. Next base: position 1,997,941 of record OX637340.1, on the reverse strand, counting down.
TACCCAGGACGTTTTACTACAATTAATATATGGTAAATAAAACGTTCACTATGAGCGCTGCTTTCGTTTTTGTTATTTTTTTATTTGTAAACGCTCTGTTTGAGTTATGTATTTATGTAGTTTGTCGCCACCAAAATTAAAGCAAACGTTTTTAATCTCAAACGTTAGGTTACACTAAAAATGTTCAGAGTACCCTTAGTACGAGTTGCACAACTTGAGTAATGTAAAGTTTACGGAAAATATTAAAGAGTGATTTCCCCCAAAATCTGCCGTTTTTGTTTGTTTGAAATTGATTTTCTTCATCACTGTAACTATTTTGGTAAGACCATAAAGTGTAAGAAACAAAAACGGTGGATTTTGGGAGAAATCACTCTTTAATATGTTCCGTAAACTTTACTTTTTTCAAGTTTTGTAACTCGTACTAAGGAGTAAGGGTACAGGAATCAAAACTCACGTTTGTGGTGGTGTTTTAGTTTCTATAAATATTTTGGTAAACGCTTGATTGAATTGAAAGTGAGGTTTTCTTACTTGGTTGAAAATGAAAACAATATTAAATCAGGCTATTTCTACAAGTCCCGTATCGTTATGCTCGCGTGCCTTAAGCACTTTGGACTCAACTGTACGTATAAGGTTTCCCTTTCGTGTTAGTAGAGCATTAAACGTAGGAGGAAGACTCGTGCCGGAAAATGCCATCGATGCAAAATGGCCCTCTTTATGAAGTGCAGGGTTAAAAAGTTGTTTTATAGTCTCTCCATCATAAATTAATTAGGAGCGATCGACTTTTCTCCTTTGTCTAATCTAATCTTATCTAATCTAAGTTGCAAAGATATGTAACATTGGCGAGTCACATTGCATGCATTTTCACAAGCAGACACGTGTAAATTCGCGCTTGTATATGTTGTATGAGAACCTACAACATAAAAAACAAATCTCAAATGGACATACACCCTGCAACTCTTGCCGACCTCTCCTGAAACAGGGGTGACATTGGTAAAGTGAACCATTTTCTAAAGCATGGGTGGTCAGCCGCATAACAACCTGTAAGTCAAGGAATATACACAACAAATAAAATTTTAGACATAAGCAAATGGATAAACATTAAAATCAAATACAAAATTCTAATTTAAAATTTACAAAAATTTGGAAAACTTGAGAAACCTTAACCCTATTCGCCAACATTACAGATCAACCGCCATTGCTCTCTGTACTAACATACTTCTTTCATTTCACCCAGAGTCATAACCTTCTTAATACAAGCTCTACTTTTATTATGACTCTGGATATTCCATTCATTCGCAATTTCGGAGATTTGGTCCATCCATACCTTCCTCGGTCTTCCTCTTTTTTTTTGACGTTTGCTCGCTGAGAAAAATGTTCCAGATTCATAAATGCTGGGACCTCATTATATCTTTTTTAGTTTAAATAATTGCGAGTGTTTGAAAACTATATAGCTAAATTGACTTTTCTGTGAATCGTACGAGGTACGCAATAATTTCCTCGCTGTTATCAACATTCTTATCTGCAACGTTTTTTATGCTAATTTAAATAAACAAACTGCGTAGAGATTATCTGATAGCCACACCTAGGAGGGAATGAAACAATACATACGGTGTTATTCACAACACTTTTAATCTACAGCTGATCTATGGATCATCGTCTTTCTTGCGTGGAAAATTCACTTGAGGCGGTAGATGAGCCATGGATTTACTCTCTGTGAATATCACGGCTAGATATTAAACCTTCGTTGAGCACGTTGGTAGTATTGTTCACGTACAGCCAATTAAGACGTTTCGTTTGGAAAAAAAAAGTGTTTTACTTTTTAGGATACGATGAAAAAAACATGTTTGTAAGTTGCTAGAATTGTCATTAAACATAGATAATCTAGAACAATTTATTTCTATAATGATTTCAACTGACAGAAAAATCAATTTTTATTTGTATTAAGACATCTTTTCCTTTAATAATAATAAAAGGAACACATATTAAGAGAGAAAAAATAGAAATGAATGAAAAAAGATGAAAATGAATTAAAATACAAAATAATTGTTGCAATTTTCAGTTAGTTGATACTTCCTCTTACACACCATTTCACACCTTAACTCTCCCTTTACACATTCTAAATCTAAGCTGCAAAGATATATATCATTTAAGATCCAAATGAAACGCAGTCCCATAAGGGGCTGTCCATATATTACGTCATTCGCATTTAGGGGGGGGGTCTGGTCTGCGGATGATGGTAAATGATGTACGAGAACCAGAAGTGACGTCGTTCTTGTAAATACCAATTTTTACAAAATATACAAAATAGTATGCAAGTAATATAACATTATTATTTATTAAGCTCATCCATTATTAGATCAAGAGGGGGGGGGGGGGTCATTAGATAATGACTATAGGATGATTGTAGGGGGGGGGGGGTCGAAAATCGGCCAAAATCGATGACGTAATTTATGGACGGCCCCTAAGCAGACATGTATAAGTTCGCGCTAACACATGCCGCATGTGGACCTACAATACAAAAACCCAATTTCAAATGAACATAAGCCCTGCAACTCTTGCCGACCTTCCCTGAAACAGGGGTGACATTGGCAAAGTGAAACATTATTTACAGTATTCGTGGTCAGCCTCATACCAACCTATAAGTCATGAAAAATAAGTCAAAGATAGTGTACATTATAATTGTTGTAAAAAAATTTTAACCTTTCAAAAGAATGTGCAATTAAATTTACCGAAAAAAAAACACAAAGCAGTGATTTTATGGAGCCTTTATTTTGTCTCTCAAAATGTCATTTTGTGAGCTGTGACGGGGCCATAAAAAGCATTTTACTCCGTGATACAATTCAACATGGCGTCATAAACAACATTAAAGCAGTATTATTTTGTCAGTTTAAAAAAAAAACAAAAACCCTCGGATGGCTCCCGGCACCTCTGTCCAACACCCTAAGTATAAAACAAAACGCAACCAAATTTGTTAAGAAATTTAAACGCTCTCTAGCTTCGTTTTTTTAGTTTCAGTATATATTTTTTTCTGAGTCAGGTTATATTTATACTTGGGGTGCGGGGTAAAATTAAATGACGGTGACCTCTTGCGCCTTAAATATGTCGAGAGTTTTGCCCTCCCAGGGCCATAATTTCGATTTTGCCCCTCGGTCGTAAATTACCTAACTTCGGGTGGTCCTGTCTTTTGAGTCCATCGCGCTTGGACCCAGACCTTTAACTCAGTCATAGTGTTTTACCAAAAAATGCAAGAAAACCGACACCCTCACTAGAGGCGCTATTTAAATGTTCATATTTTGTTTGCAACACGCAATGCTTGAGTTTACGTGTAAGTTTATACTTGGGGTATAGATTTAAGGTACAGGATTTAATCGGTAATTTTATATAGAACATCATTCTGCCTTGCACGCTACGTCTCTTCATCATTTTGCACAGCATGCCAATCTTACGGGATGCCAAGATATATTTACTCCACAAAAATATATATATCTCACATGTTTGGTCTTATTTTTATAACAACAAAAAACTTCCTTTTTTTAATGTGATATCAATGAGCTCAGATTAAAAGAAAAAAACCTTCATCATTAATATAACAGCTATCGGTGCTATTCTTAGATATTTTAGTCGTCCGTTGAGCCCACGCTTTGACAAACGAATGATGCATTTATATAAAGACCTGTCAATCCAAGATGATCACAAGTCAACAGATGATTAGTCTTCGTACAAATATTACCAAAATTCGGTAGGTAAGAATGACCGTGGTGATGAGACTTCCAGCCCGGGCATCATAAGTTTGTCAAAGCGTGGGCTCAACCGACGACTTAAATGTCTAAGACCCGGTATATTCAACGTTAGCTTATGTGACTGTACACTGATAAAAAAAACTACCCACACGATTGTCATAAGTGCGTCGTTTTCATTCAGTATAAAGTCGCTATGCCAGCGTTGAAAATACCGGACCTTAGAATAGCCATTTTCGTATCTATTAACACACGTACTCAAAAGCAGTAGTACCTACCTGACGAAATATTATAGTATTCTAGCAACGAATTTATATTTATCAATTTAACAATATTTTTTTTGTTTAACAGTTTTTTTTTCAGATAAAATAATAATCTTGTGCAAAGAAATTTATTTCAGTATTAATATTTTATTTTATTTGTTTGTTTCAGGTAAGGCGATTCAAATGGATTAAAAAAGTCATTTATCATTGAATGTAAGTTTTTTTCAACAACAATTATCTTTCATTTTACCTTTGTTTCCAAGCACATTTTACAGCGAACATAGAATGCTTTATGAAACAGTAATTTTTCATTTAATTTTTTTATAGTTGCACAGTACAAAATTTCGCTAAATGTCCCTCTCTGATGTCAACTACAAAGCTAATAAAAATACCTTTTTGCGACACTTTGAAATAATTTGTTTTCAAATAAATGTCCCTCGGAAAATAATATCAACTTTATTGTGTACATTCTACTCGCCATGACTTCCAGAAAATTCTAAATGAAATATTTTGTTGTACAAATTTCTGTCACCTTTTTACTGCTCTTCAAGGCTGAAGTATTTTATACTTTGTATTTATTTTTTTATTTTAAAATTTCTTGCTGTTTTTTCAGGAAAAGGAATTTTTCATTTCTCGCTTTATGGGACAAAAAACATGAAAAAACTTTTAACAAATTGATGATTGAATGATTTTTTAAATAATCAGACAAAAAGGCTTTTGTAGATATTTGAGAACTTCGTATTGCATCTTTATAAAATAATTTAAAACTATCGAAAATCTTGGTACAAGAATTATTGAAATTGTGTTTTTACATGGACTCAATTTTTTTTTTAACGTCTATCGGGGCTATTCTTAGCCATTGTAGTCGTCGGTTGGGCCCACGCTTTGACAAACAAATGGTGGCCGGTCTGGAAGTTTCATCACCACGGTCATTCTTACCTACCGAGTTTTGTAATATTTGTATGAAAACAAATCAGCTGTTCACTTGCGGCTATCTTGCAAATGCATCATTAGTTTGTCAAAACGTGGGCTCAACTGACTACAAAATGTTTAAGAATAGCCCTGTATGATTTTAGTTTTTTCTATACTTATCAACTTATCTAAGAAGGATATAAAATCAAGTCGAGTTACATTTCGGAATAGGATTTTTCTGGTCCAGTACATTTCCAATTTAAGTTATCTCCTGCTATTTTTACTAATGCCTCCACACCGCAATCCATTGCCTTATTCCGAACCACAAATATTTTGAGCAACACGTTACGGCACAGCTATGAAATGCAAAAAACAAATATTTTATTTTGAGTCAATTCGTGGACTCCAGGGCCGGGAACGTTTCACTTTTACAAGGTGGAAGCTGATTATCAAAACGACAAGGGTGTTTTTGCTTCCGCTTATTATTATTTGCCAAAGTTAGATAGGAAATCTGAACAGAAGATGATGCTACCCAAAAAAACTCAAAAAGGTTTTGTCATCATTATATCAATTTAGTATATAACTAAGCCCCCGGTTTGCGCATTTGACGTACACTGAATCTATCTTTAAATTCTTGTTTTTTTGCTGTATCCATATGACACTTTCCTAAGAGTAGTCAGTATTTACGTAGATGTGTCTCCATTTTGTTTTGTTCTTTCACACTTCTTTCATCTCCTCGACATTCATCACTCACTTCGTACATGATCTTCTCTTTCTTTGATTTTTTAAATTTTGAATTCTTGTTGCTTGACTTATAGGTTAATATGCGGCTGACCACCCATCTATAATCTATAATCTATAATCTAAGTTGCAAGGATATATTCATTTAAAGCTCTCAGATGTATGCCCACAAACCAACAAGTGTAGTTCGCGCTTACAAATGCTGAATGTGTACTTACAAATAAAATCCAAACCTCAAATGAACATAAGCCCCACAACTTTTGCCGACCTTCCCTGAAACAGGGGTGACATTGGCAAAGTGAACCATTTTTTACAGTATGGGTGGTCAGCCTCATACCAACCTATAAGTCAAGGAAAATGACAAATGGAAAATGTCAACCCATGCTGTAAAAAATGGTACAACTTTGCCAATGTCACCTTTGTTTCAAAGAAGGATGGCGAGAGTTGCAGGGTGTATGTCCATGTAAGATTTGGGTTTGTATGTTGTAGGTTCACATGCGACATGTGCAAGCGCAAACTTATACTTACGTACCTGCTTGTGAGAATGCATATACTGTGAATACCTAAGGTTACATATCTTTGCAACTTAGATTAGATTTAATTGAACACTCAAGCTTTCCCGGCCGGTTCCTGTTGACACAGCAAACACTTTTTTCGGGCTAGGTAGCCGCGTGGTCTGGTTGATTCTTTCCGGACAGTTTTGCCCATTGCTCCCATGGGCATTATCAGCGGTTGGCTGGTCGCTGTGATCTTCTTACAGGATCTGCTGTACTAGAAACAACGCCAGCCTTTGGAATTAGAATAGATTGAACGTCATTAATTGTCTTACTTTATACTGAGACTTCACATCGAATTTCACACTTCTAAATTGTATTTTCTGTTATTTAAGCGTTGATTTGTTTTGCTTCAGTTGCAACAGTGCTTTACCAGTTTTTTAGGGTGTGAAATAAGAAATTCTGCGGCCTGCAGAGTGCAGGTTCGGCGCTCGTGACTCGCTTATATTGAGCAGCGGGTGTATTGATCGCGAGCCCAGATAAATAATGCACTTCACGAACTTTATAACTTACATTTTATTGTGGAAAATTTCACGACTCGCCGTTTCGAGGAAAACAATACTTTTTAGTGGGTACTAAAAATTTTCAGAGATAACAATTTGTGACTCATTCTAATCAACTAAGAAATAAAGTCGTCATCTTTATCAATGCCACGACAACCTGTGGTGGATCTTGCCTTCTTTGATCCTGCTGCCTCTTCATTGCCTTCCTCGTCAAGTCCAGAAAAAATGCACCAGTACAAAAAATAGTATGTATGGGTTACAAAGAAAATTTCAGAGAAAAAAAGTAAATACAATTAGAAAATTCTCTCGATCCAGTGAATAGAAAAAAGGAAGATAACTATATCAGCTCTCTCTACGGAAGCTGTTGTCTCTTCCATACATTTTTCTATATGTTTAGGTACTCTGGTTAAATGTTTATACTTGTTTTTTTTTTATAAAATTATTTTTCACCAAAAGGTCCATTCAGCCTTACAGCAACTGGGTTTTGCTTGAGAATTGGCGCCTTGTAGCGACGACGACCGAGCTCGTAAAAAGGTCGATAGCTCAATTGGTATAATACTTGCATTCAATGCCGAGAGCAAGGGTTCGATCTCAAGGTTTACTCAGCCATTACAAGAAATGAGAACCAGCCCCCTCGGGAGCTGGAAAACCCCCACTTCAACTGAAAGTGGTTGGTGTGAGGCCGGCTCCCTTACCCGTAAAAATAAATAGGTCCCGAATCGCCACATGCGACCCCTTCGGGGATAACGCTGGCAAGAAGTTACACTATATGTGTAGCTTAGTTGCGTTTTATTTTATTTTTATTTTTAATTAATAATCCAAACATTGCAGAAGGTTTTTCTATCATTAGATATGTTTTTCAAATGAATCGTAGCGTGTAAAGATTCTTATGCACATTTTTTTTTTTCAAAACCGTAAATGATAGGTCTGCGTATGTGCAAATTTAAAAATAACTTATGTTGCAGTCTCGCCTGCATAATAATGGTAGATTTTCGTACAACTGCAAATTCATGCATAATTTTATCCCATCCTCCCTGTTACACCTAAAATGATAGAAAGCTAAAACGCTCAACTAGATACGCTGTCATATTTTTCATATTTTTATGCGAAAAGCTATGGTTGACTTTGAACAAAATATGTAATACTTGGGATGCATAATCCCGGCAGCGTGTTCCCATTCCACAACGCAAAACGAATGTTCACTCACACATGCACACGGAAGTATTGCAGATGAGTGAACCTAGCTGAAAACCAACTGTTATCAAATAGCTATATACTGGCACACAAGCAATTTAATGCACATACACAGTTATGAGTGTTGAAAATTGATAAATAAGACAGCTGGATTATATTTAATGAAAAGTTTTTTTTATTTAATTTCTATATAAATGACTCTTGAAAATGACGACAGTCGAAAGTACTCGAGGATAAAATAACAAATTAATATTAAAAAAAGAAAAATACTTACGTTTTATAAGAAATTCAATAGATGAAGATGAATTTTCACTAAGTAAATGCACAAACCTTTATAAGTTAAAGGTATTTCGTTTCGGTGCATGTGTGAGTGAACATTCGTTTTGCGTTGTGGAATGGGAACACGCATCCCGGCACGCTTCGCGAAGACAGGAAGCTCCGAGTGTTGGTTTTTTATTTTTTTATTTTATTTACTCGCGAGCGGTTTTGCAAAAGTTATTTTTGACACATACAAACATCTCGCCCACCCAGATCTTCAAGTGTAAATCTACAGCCTAAAACTCAACCATAGAGTTCAACCAAAAAATCTGTAGAAAGTAAAACGCTCAATTGAGGCGCTGTTTTCATTTCCACACAGTTTTTCGTGAATTAGTTGAATAGTAAAGTTGAATACTCGGGGTGCAGTACCCAATAACTCTTTTGCAAATATAATAAATTTCGCCATAACGAGTGGCATGTTTACTTATCCACTGATGGGGATTCTGGTTTTAGGGCAAATAAATAAAGCATGAACTGTCATGCATGACGTTCGATTTATTTCACAGTTTTTGTACATATAAATACATACCGTTAAATAAGTCAATCCATTGGCGGAGAGATTGCAAATGTGGAAGGAGGAATGCCCGGAGAGCTTTGTGCAGCCTGCAGAGAGCCTACTCCAGGAAAGAACCTCGAGTGGCCCGTGTGGAAATCCATGAACAGATTGAGGACCAATGTTGGAAGAGCCCGGGCCAACATGTTGACCTGGGGATTTCTGGGACGGGAGGACTCTACACTATGTGAGTGTGGAGCTCAGCAAACTATGGAGTACCTGCGGTGTTTCCTTCCTATCCGACAAGCTGCTCCATGGATGATCTCTTTGCGGGAAACCAAAGAGCTGTAGACATTGCTCGTTACTGGGCCAATACGGTGTGAAGCTGACACGAAGAAGAAGAAGAATAAGTCAATACAAAGTTGTCGATGCTTTACCAAGAAAAAGTGACAATTACAACGTGTTGCAAGATGTGCATCAATTTTTTAGAATATAGAATTGTTCACTCGTTTGTGAATGATTGTAAGAGCTCGATCCCACTTGTCGGATGTCGGATCCGTATATTACCTAATCGGAGGTTCCAGTGGCAGCACATTACATTATGTCTGAAGCTATTCACACTTATCGGAAACCGATTTTGTCCGAAATGTTCTGCCACTGGAACCTCCGATTAATATACGGATCCGACACCCGACAAGTGGGAACGATCTCTTAGGGGTGTTCTGAGTAAAACTTACCTTATATACAAGCGATAAAGAAGTTTCGAGAGCCCATTATAGCGTTTATAGTTTCTTCCGCATATATCAGCAACAAGCTCGAGTATGCAGTATGCACTAAAAAGCTCCATATTTCTGAATATTAGAAAATTTGCAACGTGCAAATATAAAAATTAAAATTTCTATTTGGCAGGCGCGTGCACTGGACAGAGGCAAATACAAATCAGAGAAAATGATTGTTTCATTGTCTGGTAAATATCACGCAGCAGATAGAAGTCAAACCTTTTTGATACAATCTTTCATAAATGGCTGCGAAATCTTGATGAAGGCAAGAAGTTATAGCCGTACTAAATTAATAACCATAAAATATCCTTTAGTAGATATTTTAAGTTGTGTTATTTTTGTAGACCTATTGACTTTTTTGTATAGATTTCTTGCATTTGATATGACTTTTGAATGTATTTTGCAACATAGATTATAGAAGTTATTTCAAGCTTTAGAGGACCTTTAAGCGTGAATCATGTTTGCAATTATTTTAAAGCTCAGATTTTTACAATGATTTGATATCCTATTTTCCTTTCTGGAAAAATCTATACGGTTGCCCTCCTATGCTTGATATGCTGAGCGCGCACCTTGTTCCTGGTTAGGGCAGCTTTGAATAATTAAAAAAGATGATAAATAAACTTAGAGAGAACGGAGAATTTAGAATATTGTGAGTACTAAAATTTGCAAAATTCAAATCTTTACATCACCCACACTCTAGATATTAATAAACCTATGACAGTAACTCATAGTTTAAAAAAAAAATGCAAATTATTTCAAATTTATTCATACCAATATTTCGCCACACCTCAGGGCGCGGTGTTTTTTTTCTTCTCGTACGCGGTTATGGGTATCAGTGTATATTGTTTAACATAAAATTGATTTATTTTATTTGCCCGTGTAGAATTTTTATAACAGCAATAAATACTCCTCAAATTACTCATTTTTTTCGCATCATTATGTGAGAACGGCGTGGGCTGACGTACAGTTTTTTTTATGTGAGTTTTTATTACGCGTATTGTTGAAGAGTGAGTAGACTGCAGACCAACACGGCTAATACTAAACGTATGTAGTTGACACTTGAGAGAGGGCGCTGCTGTGATGTTAGGATCAAAAAATTGATCAAAGCCATGGGTGTTATTTTGTTTTTCTTCATAATGTTATGATTTTAGTTGGGTTCTTTATTTAAACTGCAATTTATTTTTCAAGATTTATTTTCCACAATGTACAGATTTCTAGCTCTTGGTTTATCGACTTCACGGCTCAGTGTTTCAATCGACGCTCTGAAGCGCTATACTGCTAAATTCCTTGCGACCTCAAGGCGACGAGCTGGCGATTCATGCCCAAAAATAAAATGTACTGTGATCTATGGAGTTGTTTCGCAAGCGCTAGCAATCTCGACTTGTACGGATATCCAAAGTGTAAGGAATTTAGCAGAATAGCGCTCCTGGTCTCTCACATAATTGCAGTCCAAATATAAAGCGTCTAAACGGTCGTCTCTCGCATATTCCGGACCCTTCTACTTATAGGGAAGCACACACTTCTATACTTTTCCATATTATTTAAGTTACTACTACGTGCCTGTGCACATGCATACATTAAACTCACAGTAGACTATACTAGAGGCGGACATATACACATAAGTAAGCTACGTAATCATATTTATTTATTGTGTATTTGAAATGTGGCAAAATGAGTAATATTTTAAATTGATGAAAAAATTTAATGTACGAGCATATTCAGTTGGATAAAGGCAAATACAAAACAAACATAACAAAAGTTTTACCGATTAAATTTCTTTCTTTTATGTCTCAAAAAGGAGAAGAAAAAGAAGGTTCTAGTGTACCACCTGCCAAGCTTTGAAGTTAAGTTTTATCTTGCGTTAGTTTCCGCCGAGCAAAGAACTTAGCATTCGTAAGCTCCCTCTCCTGCCAAAGTAACCCTTATATTGTGGTCTGGACCCTTGTTTGTCCTGTCGGGCGTCTATCGGCAAACTTTTTCAGTAACTTAAGCCCGCTCCCTTATGTGACGGACCTTCCATTAATTAAATATTTAAACCTTCCTTTGTTTGGGGTGTCGGGAGCAACTCGGTGCACCCTCCGTCTGGCCGCTCTTTGATGTTTTACTTTTGATAATTTCAGGAATTGCCCTTTTGATATGCGATTATATTATTATGCTAGTGTTCTATTGTAATGCAAAATTACGACAGTTGGAGCAGGCACATTAGGGTGCTTTGTAGAGGTCAGGAGAATATCTCAACTATGTGTGGGTACTACTTACTTGTGAGAATTGCACGGTTAGACCTTTTCTCAGAGCAGTTTGAAGGTTTAAAATATTGGCATGTGCTATTTTCTTTGATATAGCACATATAGATAGATAAATGGATAGATTTATTTACACACATTATTGTTCATTACAGGTTAAACCTAATACATACAAGAATTATAAACATTCAGATTGCATTATATGACATAAAATAAAAATAAAATCAAAGATAAGAAATAACAGAAATCAGCTTACGAGAAACGTACCTAAGCTTCTGACTAAGTTGATTCTCACTCAGGTAGAAGATATCAACCGAAGAGGAGATCTCATTGAGCATAGCCATTGCCCTCCCCACAGTCATAACCCTAGGTAAGTTAGTCCTGCATCTTGGGAGTAGCAATACTCTATGCTCAACCTTCCATTCATAGTCCAAAGTGTTACTACTGGACTACGGACCGGTCTCTGTACTGCCCCAAATTTTCAGCCCACTGCTAGTTTTTCACCAACAAATATTAACGAATCCCGACCAACAGGGTATTTCTTTCACAATTCATTCCATTAATAAATCGATACATTTCTTGTGATGTGACCCGATCGAATATTTTAATAAAACAAACACGTAGCCGGAAACGTGGATCAGAAAAACAATAATTTCATCCAAAGCGTGTCGGAATTCCCAAAGCCTTCCCACCGCAGTTCATAGTTCACGCGTTAGTCTTATAATTAGAAAGCTCACTGAATAATTAGTAAGCAAACAAAAGCTTTTCCAGGTTCCGAGCGCTCCACGCGATTATCACCTTTGGAAAGTTCCACGCAACGACTAAATTTCCGTGTATTTTGTTGTGTGTGTTATTCGATATGTCGAGGCCATACTACTTGACTGTAATTAATCTTTCTGACACTTCGTGGAGGAATCGATTTTTTTTACGAACACGATACGTAAGCTTCGTGAGTCGGAAAGAAAACTTCGCTGGCTGACAAATCATGTCTGCTATTTCTAGAACGGACAACAGACTGGGAACTGTTGAATTGTACTGTGCTTCAAGTGAGAGACCGCAAAAGCACATGTATTCGAGTCGTGAAATAATTGCAATGTCTCTGCTTAGTTCTTAGAACTTATACGAAGTAATCTTACACGTAGATATTTATTAATAAACACAGTACTTTTAATGTTTATCCATACCAATACATGGATTAAAATGTATAAAAAAAGGATGGTTCTGTTTTGTGCAAAGGGGCCGTCCATATATTACGTCATTCGAATTAAGGGGGGGGGAGTCTGGTCTGCGGATGATGGCAAATGACGTACGAGTACCAAAAGTGACGTCGTTCTTGTAAATACCAATTTCTACAAAATATACAAAATATTATGTAAGAAATATAACATTATTAATTATTAAGCTCATCCATTATTACAGCAAGAGGGGGGAGGGGTCATAAGATAATGACTATATGATGATTGTAAGGGGGGGGGGGGGGTCGAAAATCGGCAAAAATCGATGACGTTATTTATGGATGGCCCCAAAGGTAGTTAAAAGGGGTTTTCTACTTTAAATTAAAAAAATAAACAAAACACTGTTTAATTTTTTTTTAAATAGATTTGTGGAAAGTAATGCAATCCACAAACCTATTTTGCCTGGTCAGTTGTCTTCATGCGAAAGCACAAGCTTGTGTGCATGCAACGGCATCTGTTGAACCAGAGTCGAAGTTATGGTCAAGTGGGCTAGACGCAAGACTCGAACCAACGTTATCCGGTTACAAATACGCTAGTCGAACATGGGCTTCTACCCTCGGCCATAATTTTAAAAACCTTCTGTTATTTGTTTTGTTTTTATGTTTCTTTTTTCTAGAAATTTTACAAAGATTCCGCTGAAAAATTTCAAACATTGTTACTTTAAATAACACAAAGGCAGAAATTAAGTACAGATTAAAGAAAATAGTCAACTAACGTATTGAAAACATATTATTTATTTCTTCATTCAACATCATCTGAATTTCAATGATATTTTACAAAGCCATTTATGGAATTAATCCCTTCTCATTCCAGTATTGTAATAAAACCCCTACAGAGTGTCATGGCGTTCAATATATACTGTTAATTTACACGGGCTGTTAAGGCTCGGAATTGTCCGATCTTTATCGAGCCCGGATCGAATCCCGGGTTCGTAAATAACCTTATTGTACATACACGTTTCATATTAAAATAATTAATCTGAAATGCCTACAAATGTATGCAGCTACAATAATTATTGTATATTGAAGGCTCACGACTCAGTTAAAGCATACATATTTCATTACACCACTCGACAATAAAACCTGCCGTTTCAACTCAATAATGAAGTTAACAAAAAAATGTATGGAATATAAAACAGCCCCTAGTAAGCGTTTCGGTTTACATACTGTAACGAGATGAATTTGTTTGTTTGGTGGAATGGAACATTAGATTTGAATTTGAATGGAAAAAGGAAAACAAAAGAATGCAGAAAAAGAGAAGAAGCTTCCCTGGCGGGAGAGCCACAAGCATGTGAATTTGGTCATAATTAATATTGCTGTGGTTTATTATATATACATTGTGATTGTGGATAAAATAAATAATTATATAAATATTATGATTGTGGAATAATAAAGTGTGTTTAAATGTTTGATTCCTTATCTGTTTTATAAGTGATATTATTAAGTGATTTGTAGCAGAGCCACAAATGGTGTGAGAGAGTTCTCTTGAGCACGGCTTGAGTCTTGAAGCGGATTTTGAACGAACGAAAAGTTAGCAGTGAATATCCTCACATATTACAAACATCCTAATTGAATACTATCAAAAGAAAAACCCTCACAATACATTTCGGTAAAACTTAACATTAGTCATTAAATTGTTTTAAAGGTTTTGTGTTCTAACTGTGTTATTTACAAAACATTTAATCCATAGATAATTCCTTGACTTATAGGTTGGTATGAGGCTGACCACCCATACTGTAAAAAATGGTTCACTTTGCCAATGTCACCCCTGTTTCAGGGAATGTCGGCAAGAGTTGCAGGGCTTATGTTCATTTGAGGTTTGGATTTTATTTGTAAGTACACAATCAGCATTTGTAAGCGCGAACTACACGTGTTTGTTTGTGGGCATACATCTGAGAGCTTTGAATGAATATATCCTTGCAACTTAGATTATTATTATTATTATTATCAACTAATTATTTTTTTATTGAATGGAGAGCGGTGGATGAAACATAGGTTTTCTCTGTATGAATAGCATCGTACTAGTTTGAATAAGCGAAATAAATATTCTTCAATACTTGTTATAAGATGAACAATAATTTTGTTTATAAATTACTTAATAGTACATATTATTTTTATTAATTTACCTTAGCTCAAGCTGCCCCAGTTTTAGAGGAATATGGAAAGAGGTCTACGTCTGCAGTTTAATTTTGAAAACTGAAACCTGTTGAAGTAAATTTTCCAACACTAAGTGAGCTTAACTCGGGGCTTAGGTTCAACCAATCTATTGAATAAGCCCGACTAAGTTTATTTTATGAGTAATGTGTGAAATTTTCGATAAAGTTAAATTAAGAAAATTGCTTTTTTCGTTCTTTTGCCTGTTTCAAAAGAACGAAAAAACAATTTCGTAAAAGCATTTTGTAACTTAAAAACTAATTTTGACTTCTGTAGAATAAAAAAATATTTCAAAGAACTACTTCGTGGAATAAGTACAGCTGCTGAAACTCCATAAGAGCCACTTCGAATTTGTAGATTTTTTTCACATGGAAAGTTTCTAGAGTCACGTGTACACGAGCTGGGAAACTAAAGGTCAGGTGGTAAGGGTGTACTAGGAGAAAGGGTATTTAATAAATTGACTCGTTGCTAGCAAAAATATTTGAAAATATTTATGTTTTTAGGTGTCTTTTTGTATAAAAGTATTGGAAAAACTTTTTCTTGCAATTGATTTTCAAAACAAAAATCAAGCTGTTACTTATTGAAATACTTACAAAGGACTTTTTACGAGATTGTGAGAAATTTATTGGCACGCAGAGAATGTTAATTACAGTTTTTTCATATATTTGTATAATTTTCTAAACAAATACAAATTATCATCTTTTGTTCTATAAGACTCCATTGTGACAAAAAAAACTTTAAACAAGAAACTGGCATATTTTGCATTCATTATTTTGGCATTTCAATGTAAGTTTGTAGCTTATCTCAAGAGGTCTGTATTTTGTATTCGTAAAAGTAAGACAGCGGGCTCGAGTCCCAGTCTCTTTTTTTACTAGGCTGAAAAAATCTCTTTTTTCCTCTATTAAAGACCGATCACTTAAGAAGCTTGATATAGCAACGACCAAACTGTCAAATGGTTCTTGGGGTGTAATTTACACAAAAGCGGTGCATACTATAATAAAAGTTATCTTATATATTTTTTATTTTATTTTATGTGTCTTTGTTTTGCTTATTACTGGCGACAGCATGGATGAATTTAGCACAACAATTTACAAATTATATTAATTTTGTATGTTAGCAGCCGCATATTAGATTTTGTGATAACTTTTAACCTCTCCGTAAATTTTATTTGAAGTGCCCGTTTAATTTGACATCAAGAATGTAATCATCAAAAAACAATTCAACAAAATGAATATGTTGTTTTGATATTAGGTAACTTTAAGTGAAAATTTAGTAAAATCCAGTGTGATTGGATTTATCAGAAAACATTTTAATATATACCCACATTCAAACGGTACATTTCTTTACGGGTAAAGGTAACTTTTTGTCAGTTTTATGTATCGTTTATCGCATGCCTTTGACATCCCGCGCGTTCCGCCATACATTACCTCTTAGTTAACGAAAAATTAAAGGCAAACTAAAACGGTCACATAGAACTGCTGTTTAAGTTTCTTTATATTTTAGTAAAACGCTATGGTCGAGTTTGAATATTTTGCTTTATACTGTAGTGCTTATTTATTACCATACCTTTCGGGTGGACACATAATAAAATAAGATGTTCAATGAACCGATGGCGTATTAATTGAATTTTCATTCCGAACTTTAAAAGGGAATTTCTTTGTTGGGAATCGTCGGCGTTTAAAAAGTAATTACTGTCTACAGATTAGGGCTTTTTAGGAATTTTGATTATCTCGTCCGTCTCCACGCTTAAATTATTAAGAGTTTAGTATATTCTTAGCTGTTTGTTTTTACAAAGAACGACTTAAACTATTAGACCGATAGACGACCATGTTTATTTGAAAAAATCAATCTCTTGAAAATCGTGTGATTACACTCAAAAAGCGCTTGATCTTTTTCAAAAGCAACTTGCGAAAGAAAACTTACTTTATGTATTTAAAATATTTTTTCACAATGTCCATACACAACCCCAAATTTTCAAGAACCATTTTAGTGTCTTTTACAAAATTTAGTCCTATTTGCGATTATTGAATTCATTTTATTCCGCCCTAACTCACGTTGTTTATTAAAGTTTTGTTAAAAAAAAATTAAAATTGTAAAAATACAACGTACCCTATTTATTAATTAAAATGATCTTTAAGATACTCGTATATAATCTCAAGAGAGTTATTTAACCTTACTCTGTATCTTACAATAGTTATTTATGCCACTGCCAAGTAATGATAGTCTTTTTAACACGAGTGCTAGTTTGTGCCATGAGGCGCAGCCGAATGGCACAATAGAAAGCACGAGTGTTACAAAGACTAATTACGTGCAGTGGCATACAATACTTTTTCTACGACCATGAGAGAATTAACAAAATAGTGAAGAATAGTCATTATAATGTACTCGTCCATTTGAAGTAATTAAAACCTTACCTTTGTCAAAACGTGTGTTTATCATTCCCTTCGATTATCTAATCTAACCTAAGTTGTAAAAATAAATTATATTTAGGTTTCATATTGAATTCATGCCCACAAGCCGACACATATGTATAAGGTCGCGCTTTTACATCCTGCATATAAGCTTAAACATTCAAACCCAAAACTCAAATAAACATATGCCCTGCAGTTGTATTGGCAGGTGAACCAAATTTGTACAACATAGGTGATCAACCTCATACTCACCTATTAACCAAGTAACTTTTTGAGTTTGTTTATTTTTTGCGGTGAATTTTTTTGTATTGTTTTCCTTTCAAGCCTTTTATTTTCCATTGAAAAAAGGAAAGCTTTATTTGGAGCAATCCGATAAATAAATTCGATAAATTTTAGCACTATTAACAATTTTTATTTGACTCTACACATAAAATATACTTATTTATTTTCATCTGAACAGGGCTGAAAGTCTCATCACCACGGTAATTCCTACCTACCGAATATCACTAATATTGTATGAAGCCTAATCAGCTGATCGCTTGCGGCCATCTTGGATTGACAGGTCTTCATACCCCCATACAAGGTTGACATTTGAAATTAAAAAATGGTTCCAATTCTGACAATGCGCATGCGCACATGTTCATTTTAACACGGTTACCGGTTGCATAATGTAACATTATGCAACGGGTGTAGAAATGTATGGCACTGTGATTGCGTTAGCCGTTTTGTAATTAGTAAATTACCAAATGGGAGTAGAAAAAGTATAATATAATATTATTATCATAAACACATGTTATTATTTTGTGAAAAAAAATACAACAAACATATAATCAGCTTCCGTGGGCATAGGTCAAAAAATAACCAAAAAAACCTCTAGATAATTTCTTTATTGTGTCACGTGTGCGACCTTTGGCGGAGCTTCATGAGATTCTGGTATCCGGAGCGCAGAAGCATGGGAGAGGTAACTGGTTAGCACGTACTACCGAGGCCGGCCATAGGTGTATCCGAATGTGAATCGGGTTTGTCCGTGACAGGTCGTCCTCCACAGACGCGGAGAGCACTCGGCCTCCCGATACCTCCTACTGTATTATGTGCGCCTGGTAGGTGAGTACTCTCACAACTACATTAGATGTATGACAGATTCTCAAAAATAATTTCTAACGTTTTATTTGTGTTATTTATTATGCTCCTTGACTTATAGGTTGGTATGTGGCTAACCACCTATGCTGTAAAAAATGGTTCACTCTACCAATGTCACCCCTGTTTCAGGTAAGAGTTGAAGGGTGTATGTTCATTTGAGATCTTTATTTTTATGTTGCATGTGCAAGCGTGTCTGCTTGTGAGATACGTGTCTGCTTGTCGGAATGCATTTAATGTGAATCCCCCATGTTACATATATTTACAACTTAGATTAGATTAGATTATTTATTGTTTACGCTATTTTTGATTCTTTCAGTTATCCTTTTTCGCATTGAAAAAGCTATAGCTTTGTATTTGCATCTTACGAAATATTTTTTCACGGTCTGAAAACCTAACCTACGCTTTTGTGAATGGGATAAATCCTTCCTCAAAAAACATGATAGATAACGTTTGGCTTGCTTAGGTTTCCATAGTTTAATGGTAGTAATGATGAAACAGATTTAAATAGCAACTAACCTAAGTATATGCACGATGAAAATACTCAAACCAAGATAGCTGGACGCAGTGGGGTGGACTGTGTAGAAATATGAGAATGCAGTAGGAAGGATTTGGACAAGCAGCGCGAGCGGTGGCTGAAGTTGATCAAGGAGGTTTAGACTCACAACGGGTGGTTGTGCCAGTGATGACGATGAAGTTGCAATTTAAATGCATGTTTACCATACTAATGCAGTATTTTCAATAAACCATCTAACTATCTTTGGAATGCTGTTACTCAATTTTCTCCATTAGTCAAAATGCAGTTATTTCTTGGTTTTAAATGAACTGTTCGTGAGTTCACATTTAGCATTTAATTTCTAACTTTTGTTAATTATCTCTGTTAGACTGAATTTCCCTTGCGTTCTATGACGTGTAAAATGCAGTCAAAAAATTAACATAAAAATGAATTGTACTTACCTACACTTAGATGGGATCTAACGTACAATAATTTTAATGCATGGTTTCTCTAACAACTCCTGAAATTCAAGTGTCCTTTACTACAATTAAGATGGCATTTCTACCTGATGAAAATTCATACATTGTGAATTCACAGCACTACCTATTTCCTTAATTTTGATTCCCGAAATCTTGTCCAAAATGCTTTGGACGAGTCTTTTGGAAGAGTCCAGTCAATTGTAAGAAGTGGTGACAGCGTGAATTTGAATACTGGATCTTAGCAATATATTTATACGTCTTAAAACAAGCTTATTATAATCATAAATGGATTCTGCGAAATCATAAAGCTTTACAACAGTCTCGACTGAAAGTAAATTCGAAGTCTTGTTAAACTTTGATGCAATTTACTTAAACTCAGATTGAAGTGTAATTACGTTCAAGTTTGGAAATCATTGCTTTTCTTCCCCTCTCTTTCTCTATCTATCCTTTATTCCCGTCTTGGCCTCAGGGGCCTTTCCCTTCATGTCATCCCCCATCCCCAGGGTCTCTCAGACCTCTTCTCCTCCACCCTTTAGGTCTGCAAGACCTCCCTACTTCCACCCTAGGTTTAAATGACCTCTACTCTTCTCTCTGAGTTCAGTATCTTGGTACCTCAAGTTAAAAAAAAATTACGTGTAAGCTCAACCAAGACTGAATTGAAATTAGTACGCTCGGACCGGTCCGTAGTTCAGTGGTAACACTTCGGACTCTGAATGGAAGGTTGTGGGTTCGAATCCTGGTGGAGCACAAAAAAATACTATTTAGATTTTAAAATTTGCTCTTCGCTGGGTTGAAAAATTCATAAACCTTTAACAATGAACGGTCACCAAAAATCCATCTAGCCTTACAGCAACTGGGTCTTGCTTGAGAATTGGAGCTCTGTAGCGACGACGACCAAGCTCGTAAAAAGGTCGATAGCTCAATTGGTAGAATGCCTGCATTCCATGCCGAGCAAGGGTTCGATCTCAAGGCTTACTCAGCCTTCACAAGAAATGATAACCAGCCCCCCGGGAGCTGGGAAACTCCCACTTCAACTGAAAGTGGTTGGTGTGAGGCTGGCCTCCTTACCCGTAAAAATAAATAGGTCCCGAATCGCCACATGCGACCCCTTCGGGGGTAGCGCAGGCAAGCAGTTACACTATATGTGTAGCCTAGTTGCGTTTACTGTTGACCTTGCTTCGACTCCAGTACGGTTCCACGTTTATTCTGTTCCTCTTGTTATATTATCACAAATTATTTGGGTTCTTAAAGCTTTGTCTATTGGAAGAGTGGACAAGGATACCTACAAGCTGTAAATATTGAACAAATTTAGGTCACGTATTTCACAACTTGAAAGAGACATAATTATTGCAACAATTTTGTATTTTCTTTGGGTAATTTGTCTCTCAACTGAGACAATTGGTGGACGATACTAATCTAAATCTAAGCTGCAAATTTATATATATATGATTTAAGATTCATAAACGCATTCCCACAAGCAGACATGTACAATAAGTTCGCGCTAACACATGCCTTATATGGACCTACAATATAAAAACCCAATCTCAAATGAACATAAACCCTGCAACTCTTGCCGACCTACATGTTATTCTACATTTTTATAAAAGTTATTTCACTGTTATTCACAATAGGTACCCATATGAAATTGAAGAAAAATATAAAATTCTGTTAAACGAAAAACAAAAAATGGAAGTACCTACTATTCTTAGGTGTCCATGTTATTTTATCAAAAACCTGCTTTGTTTTAAACTGACCCTTATGCTGTAAAAACATGGTTCACTTTTTCCAATGCCACCGCGGTTTCAGAGAGAGGGGGCGAGAGTTAAAAGGTTCGTGTGAGATTACGTTAATTTTGTATGTAGGTACACATGCAGCATGTGTAAGAGCAAACTTGCACGTACATGCTTAAGGCAAACATTTAATATAAGCCTTAAATGTCAGTATATCTTTGCTACTTAGGTTATAAATCGATTTCCAATATCCAGAGAGTTAACCCATATGATTCAGTTTCTACGCTTTTGATAATTGTTACGAGTATATCACATTATTTTTTTTACTTATAGGTTGGTATGAGGCTGACCACCCTACTGTAAAAAATGGTTCACTTTGCGAATGTCACCCCTGTGTCAGGTAAGGTCTTCAAAAGTTGCAGGGCTTATGTTTATTTGAGGCTTGGATTTTATTTGTTAAGTACACATTCAGCATTTTGTAAGCGCGAACTAAACGCGTGTTTGTTTGTGGGCATGCATTTGATATGAGATTTAAATGTTAATATATCTTTGCAACTTAGATTATAGATTATTATAGACATCCGGACATATTATGGACATTGGACCGGTCCGTAGTCCAGTGGCAGCACTTCGGACTCGTTAATGGAAGGTTGTAGATTCGGATCCCAGCGGAGCACAAAAAAATATACCATTTATATTTCGAATGTGCTCTTCGCTGAGTTGAAAAATTCATAAACCTTTACCAAAGACCGGTCACTGAAAGGTCCATCCAACCTTACAACAACTGGGTCTTGCTTGAGAATTGGCGCTTTCTACAGCGACGACCAAGCTCGCAGAGGGCTCTTGAGGTGTGATACACACAAAAACAGCGCTCACCAAATAAATCAGCCTAATTTAATTTTAATTTTTAATTGAATCTATGTCTGGGTACTTTCGTAAGTCGACATTTAGAAGTATATTAAGCAAGTACGAAGTGCAAACCGACGGGTCATTATTCTTCATCAACCTGGTGATATCAGGTGGAAACGTTAAATTATACGTTTAAACTCGAAAAAAACATATTGAATGTAAAACGCTGGCTAGAGGCGCTGTCTTAGTATCCGCACATTTTTTTTGGCAAACGCTATGGTGGAGTTAAAACGTATTTTTTTTGGGCTGAAGTACAGGTAGAACATTAATTTATTCGTTTGATTAAAACGAGTGCTATTTTCACGAGAGGCGAGCAATTTCTGCGCAGTTTTTTTTACAAAAAAATACAAGTATCATTTTTGTTATTGTCTAAATTGTTTGATCACCCAGTTTAAAAAAATGTCAAAGAAATGACATTCCATTGCGAAGTTTTATAAAAAAAAGAGTTTGTATTTAACGCTTTAAATGATACCTATTTGTATAAATTTCCAAGGAGAAAAAAAAACCTACTTACTTTAAAAAATTAAGGAATTTTAGTCGATTAACCGGATTTTTCACGAAGTACATTTTAAATGAAAATTTAATTTTTATCATACCGTGTGGAAAAAATTACAATAATTAATTTAAATGAACAATTTCCGCTTTGTGAGAAAAAAATTCAAGATGTCGGCTGATTAAAATTAATTGCCATGTGCAATTTCACATTCCATCATTATATTTAATTCTCCTTTAAATGGAGTCAGTCTAGTATGCTGTTTTTTTTCCTTTCTTTCTCCTCCTCTTTTTGCCTGACCTCGAACATTTTTTTTGCGCTAATGAGGTCTACATACAAATGAAAACATTTTTTGTGCGTTTTTTTTGCCGTTTCACTCCCACATTAATAATCGTTGTTTAACATCAAACTAGTTTTTTTTTTTTTCAGTTTTTTTAAGTACATACTTTTGTAAATAACTTAATAGCATTTTTTGTGTAATCATTATTTATCATTAAAGTAATGAGGTAATTCCTTCTTTAAGAGAACAATTATATGTAACCTATCTGTCTATAATATAAGTAGGAGAGATGCATGAACATTTTCGATTCATATTTAATGCATTCCATCAGGCATTCACGTGTGAGTTCAAGCTTACTCTTGCAGAATGTGTACTTACAGAATTAAGACCCTAATCTCAAAGGAACATCAACCCTGCTGCCTTTGACTGAAGCAGGGCTGACGTTGGTAAAATGATCATTTTTTTACAATATAAGAGGTAAGCCTCATACCAGCGAATAAGTCACTTTACGCAATATTGAAATACGAGTAACTTGACTTAATAGGTTGGTGTGAGGCTGACCCCCCATGCTGTAAAAACTTGGTTCACTTTAGCCATTGGTTTTACCCCGGTTTCAAGGAAAGGCGCGGTGGTAGGAGTTGAAAATTTCATGTTATGTAAGGTTTGGTTTATTTTAAATGTAAACATGCAGCATATATAAGCGCAAACTTGCATATGTCTGCTTGTGGACATGCACTTAATATGAGCCTTATATGCCAATATATCATTGCATTGATATTTGATATAATTAGCCAAAGTAAATGTTAACAAGTAAGATTAATATTAAATGCATACTAATACTCGTAGGTAGACTCGTGTAAGTTCACAGCTACACGTGTTCGCAATTACACGTGGTGAATGTACAGGTAGTCAGGTACTAACAAAATTAAATCTCAAATGAACATAAACCCTCTAGGCTCTAACTCTCGACGCCTTTTCCTGAAACAGGCGTGACATTGGTAAAGTGAACCAACGGATAAGTCACTTTTAACGCTTTCAAAGAATTGTAATACGAATATTAAAGTTACATTTTACTTCAATAAACTTCTTCCAGTCTTGAGTGTCCGCAGTTCAATTTCTGTAGGAGACATTAATCAAATCTCGTACTAGTTCAGAACTAGATGGGCGCTGTGGTTCAGTAATACAAGAGGCGTACCCCAAGTGTAGAATATTACTGTAGCGTTTTAACAAAACATGTATAGAGACTAAAGCAGCGCCTGCTGTGAGAGTTTTAGTTTTCATGCATATTTGATAAACGCTGTGGTTGAGTTTGATAGTTGCGGTACAGTACAACAGTTGTGAGATTGTACTTCAGAATGACTTACGAAGTGCAGAACCGTTACAAGAACATTTCTGAGTCAATTGTCTGACCCGACATGGTAGAGCAAAACCTCACTAGTGCTTGCAATATTCAAAAGGTTTAACGTTGAAATTCAAATGACGTAATATTACACTATTGTATCATCTAATCTAATCTAATCTAATCTAAGCTGCAAAGATATATATATAATTTAAGATTTATATTAAATGCATTCCCACAAGCAGACATGTATAATTTCGCGCTAACACATACCGCATGTGGACCTACAATATAAAAATCCAATCTCAAATGAACATAAGCTCTGCAACTCTTGCCGTCCTTCCCTGAATCATCTTTAATATAATCTATAATCTAAGTTGCAAAGATATAATAACATTTAAAGCTTACATCAAATGCATGCCCACACACAAACACGCGCGTAGTTCGCGCTTACAAAATAAATTAATGCTGAATGTGTACTTACAAATAAAATCCAAGCCTCAAATGAACATAAACCCTACAACTTTTGCCGACCTTCCCTGACACAGGGGTGACATTGGCAAAGTGAAGCATTTTTTTTACATTATGGGTGGTCAGCCTCATACCAACCTTTACGTCAAGCAATATCATAATATTATATATTTTAATTAAGTATTCAAGCACGTGTAAAAAATTTAATGCGGAATTACGTAAAATGGATTTTTTCTTCCGTAGATTTAAAAATAAAAATATTTTTTTTTTGTATGAATATTATATTTTGATGCTCTCAGCATAAAAAAATACTTTATCTGTATGTAGAAAAAGCGAGCTCCTTGAGAATTATTCAGCGATTTGTAAGCTCGAGTAATATGAAAGTATCAAGTATCACGCGAAACGTTGAGATTCATATGGAAGCAAAAATAATATAAAAAATATATATTATTAAATCTCAACCATAGATATCAAAAGTGTATTGAAACTTTTACAGTGCCTCTAGTGAACGTTTTATTTTTCATTCATTTCCAGGTACGTAAGGTAAAGGTAGGTAAATTACCTACCGGATGTTGTGATATTCATATTAACAAATCTGGGATTTTTATTGAGTCGTTGAGTTTATTTGAGTTTATTTCTTTTGTGTTGTATTTTTATTTTCGGATGTAAAAATAAGCTGTTGAAATTGGAAACTCAGTATGTGTCGTTTTATGGAATAAATCAGTGCTTGAGATGAGTGATGATACGTAAGTCTACCTACACAATGTTATTTTTAGTATGAAAACTGTTTAAGTATCAAAATAAGACACATTTCAAGAAAGTAGACTCTTGACCTAATATTTTAGTATTTATGAATACGTAAACATATTACGCGAACAATAATACAAACGTGGGGATATGTTTTGGAAAAAATATTAATGTTTTTCCCTTGATTCTATATATTCGTCGAGAATGATGTAAGTTCTCTCTAAACGGTTCGTTAAATATCCGATTTAAATTAAGTTTTGAAATTTGTTCAGTTTTAAAAATTAATATAATTGTCAAAATGTCAAACGACCGTAATTCTAACTTAAACCTATCTATATATTCATTTTGTAAAACTTTAAAGATATTGTTTTCTACTACGAAGAACCGTTAGTGCTGCAAAAAAGCCAGAAAGTTGGTACTTAGTAGGTACCTTTTTTAAATCAACAATTCAAATTATTCACGGGGAAGTCATGAATTTTGTAAGAAGAGAAATTTTGATAATTATAATTATTTTATTTCACGAACCGTTTAGAGAGAACTTACATCATTCTCGACGTTTCGTCGGCGACGTAGCCAACGTCTTCAAGAGAACATCCTCTCTGCACGACGACTGAGGATGAACAGTTCATCCTCAGTCGTCGTGTATGTAAATATCCGAGTTGAATTAAGTTTTGAAATTAGTTTACTTTTAAAATTAATATAATTGTCAAAATGTCAGACGACCGTAATTCTAACTTAAACCTAAACTAGAAGAGAAATTACTCGTAGCTAACGGAAACTGCTTTTCAATTTTTCATAGGCAACAATTCTACCTTAGTAAGCGTTGTGACAAAGCGAATATTTTGTTCAATACTTAAAAATCAAAACCAGTTAACAATAATTGCCTCTCAATCTTAGATCGGTAACAATTCTAACTTTGGGTTTTTATTAAATGATATACATCGTTGCAGCTCAGATTTAGATTTAAGCGCTGCAACAAATAAAATATTTTGGTACTAAATGGATCAACTTAAAGTTTATGTATTTTGTAAAAATCGAAAGCAGCTTACAAAAACTGCCTCTCAACCTTCAAAAAGTAATAATCTTACCTTCGTAGTGTATTTGTATTTTAGAGTTCTCGAGCAAAAAGCAAAGCATAACACATAACATTTCCTTCGCTTCACCGCGCTCCTCTGTGCTCTGGAACACGATTCCAAATTGACGTACATCAATTCGCTATCATTGCAGCATCGCATTAGCGGGTATTCTTTTATCGACAACAACCGGGAAATCGGGCAGAACAAAACAGAAACACTGCCACAACGTTTAAACTCAACCACAACGTAACTAAAAATGCGTGCAAACCCAAAGAGCACTCCTACAGAGCGTTTAGGAAAGCAAACATTTCTATGGTTCAGTTTGATACCTGGGGGTAATGTTTATCGAAAAATCGAGCAAAACAAAACAGGAACAGTTTCCCTTAGTCTACGTTTCAACTCAACCAAAAAGTAACTAAAAAGGTGTGAAAAACTAAAGAGCACTCCTACAAAGCGTTTTGGGTTGTGTACATTTCTATGGTTCAGTTTAATACTTGGGGGTACTGTTTATTTTGTATCGCGATAAGATCACATTGTAAGCGATCCAGCTATGGTGGATGCGGAGCATTGGGACGTGAGAATGGGTGCACAGGCTATTTACGACGGCTACGTGATGGTCGATAGCCGGATTGTCAGTCACGACCCTGGATACTTTGTATCGGCGAAGGCTGGGTGAACCTCCACGGCCGCCGTCCACGCGAATAGCAGTCAGATGGCACCGAGAAGTCGCCAATCATCGAGGTATGTGTGCTAGCGGGTTTGCAGATTGTCACGCTTGCCTGTGATTGCCATCTCATTTTATGTCACGACTTTTGCTGCCACATTATCGGATAGTTTAATTTCCGCAACCAAAAGTTTTGCAGTTTGAAATTTAGCACTCAAAGCTTCTGCTAATTCTCGTGCATCTTCATGATTCTACTCTTGTTTTACTTTACCTGTAATTTTCCGGTTTGTATCAATTCATGTATCACATTTTTCATGCCATGTTTATTTGAAATGCCCTGTAGCTTTTTTTTAATCAATCATATATATAGATCCTTCTATGATAACTTAGCCATTTATGACTCATTCTGGGTCAAACTGGAATGATCTATCAGTATCTGTGTTTCCTTCCCAATTTAATCCGGTTTTATTCAAAGCCAACCTCAATCGACACTTCCTTGCAGCGCCTCACGACATAAGCAACAATTCAAGCAACACCTCTGCGGCATCCTTTCAGGGTGACATAGACCCCCAAGTCTTTCAAGAATTGGGGAGCCTCCCACACAGGATTCCTTAAAAAACATCCTATAAATTCGAACATATTTGATTGTTAAACGTTACATATTAGAAGTATCTACGTACAGACGATAGATACATAGGTTGCTATATACTACACATAGGTCAGGTAAGGCAACCTATGTCTTTCTTTTATACAGGTAGGAGGTTTATTTTTTTTAAGCCATGTTTAAATATTATTAGGAACTTAGAGTACGTGCGACTGTACATGCATACATAGAGTAGTCTGGCACTAGTATAATGATGATATGTAGTGTTACGAACTACGAAATAAAAGTACCTACGCGCACCTAAACATGTAAGATAGTGTGGGTAGAACCATCTATGCGAAGAATAACGTTCTGGTGTGAGCGAGAGTTAGAAAAATGATCTGGAATATGCAAGAAAAATCTCTGTTGCACCTATATAAGAGGACTACAATGGGGCAGCAGACAGAGTGTCCATTAAACATTCAGCCGTGAAGTTCGAAAGCCAGAGCTGGAAATCAATTGTTGTAAATTATTGTGAACTAAATTGTGTAAAATAAATAATTGCAGTTTAATTAAAAGAGAACCCGGTAAAAACGTAACAATATCAATAATAAATTATATTGACTTATTGACTTATTTTCTTACCGACATCGAAAATAAATAGCGATAAGAATGTCTTAACGTCACAAGATAAAAAAGATTATCAACAGCAGCTAATTTCAACAAATCTCGGCGGTCTTGGCATTGTAATTGCAGGTGCTGCCGTACATTGCGACCCGCAACAATGTGTGTATGCCCTGCTCAGTAATCTTCAGTGCGGCTCTAATTAAGACCCCGGCCGTGCTTTGGCGGGATCTGGCTGTGTCAGGTCTGTGTCCCCGCTATCCGCTGGAACCATCGCCACATTAGTTAACGTGGTCTGTCTTGGTGCATTCTCACATAAAATGTATCTTTGTACTACGGCACTAGGACAGTGATGGCTAAAGTGGGACTATATATCCGCCTTAGTGAGGTTTGAAGGATGTACAACAATATTATATTAAGATGATTTATACGGTAAGTGTGGTTGTATGTGAATCACACCTCAAAAGCTCTTCGTGAACTTGTTCGTCGCAATAGAAAGCGCCAATTTTTCAAGGATTGTCAGGCATGTTTTCGTTCATTCGAGACTTGGCTTTTGTTATTGTTTGTGCACATGCAGCATGTGTTACGCGAACTTACACGTGTCTGCTTTTTGGCATACATTTATTATTAATCTTTAATGTTTTATTGACAAAAGGTCTTTTCCATTTATGCATGTTATCGTTCATTCTTTTAGAATATTATTTTTATGAATATGTAAACTAAAAAGAATGAGCACACCATATGAAAAACACGAGTTTGTCGGATAATCTTTTGATTAGCTCTTGGACTTCTTCTAGGCATCTTCTTTCTCCAAAACCTCAACCTGCATACTAAACGGGTGTCGGTAAATCATCTTACCCTACTTATTTGAAAACAACAAGCAATAATAAGCAACATGGTGGCGTATAAACAGCTGATCGCTTTATGTATGTTTTCCCCACAAAATGTTTTGTTATGATTTTAGTTGTTTAGTTTTGTTTAATCAAACTGCAATTTCTTTACCACTATCTCGGTTTAAATTTACTGATTTCTAGCTCTTGGCTCATCAACTTCTCGGTTCAATGTTTCTATCAACTCTACTCTCTCATACAATTGCGGTTCAAATATATAGCGTCTAAACGGACGCCTCTCGCATCTTCCAGACCCTTCTATAGTGAACCTCTCCACACACCTCTGTATTGCTCCATACTATTCTAGTAACGCATACCAACAACTACGTGCCTGGGCACATGCACGCATTCAAACTCACAGTAGACCATACTAGAGGCGGACACATACACATAAGCAAGCCACGCAATCGAGTTCATAACTTTATAACAGTGTGGTATTATTTTATTTCGAGTTTTTTAAGTGCTGCACGCAGCTCTGGTGCCGCCTGTTGCCGACCACTGCACTAGGGTGTAGGTACTATCACCTCTAGTACGAGTGCATGCCGCCAGCAAATAAAGTAAATATCTAATGCCCCTGGATGCTTCCAGAACAATAGCAGTCCGGTACATGGTACTAGGGAGGTAAAACATAAAAATGTTCCTTGAGGACTTATAAAACGTTTTATGTAATACCATAAAACCATTGTTAGTAGTACGATTCCATGTAAGGATGTATGGGTTTGGATTCGTGGATGTCAGACATGATTTTTTTGTAGGAATATATATTTTTTATTTTAATGTAGTTTAATCGGGTCGTACAGGATCAAAAGCAGCAATCTAGGATGTTTTTCGATTTGTAGGGTGCCGTTTCGTAACTTCTGTCACCGTTACGGTACTTTTAGCGTTGATTTTACGATGAGATGTAATCTTCATTTGAAATTCAAAATTTATAAAATTCGAAAAACAGAACAATATACCTACGGAAATGACGAAAAAATGATCATGTGTGTCCATATATCAATCTCATTTAAAAAACAATCCTAGATTACCTCTTTAGGTTCTATGCGATTCATTTTTCTTTCCGGTAAAGTAAAAGATACTCACTAAAATAAATTAAGAAGACCATGTAGGTTTCTGGCTTGCTTAAAATTTCTTTTTTACCGGCGAGATTTTTTAATGAGATTGCGAATGAATGGAATTTACAGAGTGGAAACAAGAGAAGAGCATGCATGAAAAGAGTGATGAAATTAGATGAGATGAAAGAAGTATGCAAGGACAGAGACAAGTGGAAGTGGAGGCACTTGTGTGGAGGTACCGGCCACCCCTAGAGGAATGGCGGCAGGATACAAGACAAGACAAGACAAGACCGGTGTCCAAGGTTTGTCTTTGGGACAGACGTTTCATCACTAGTATGTGCAACATCCTTAAAATGCTCACTACAGATTACAATTGCATTTTTGTTTGTGTTCATCAAGAGTTTTCATGTTCATAAGACTCGACTTTCCAATGACCAATATAATAATAAATATGTAAATAGCATACAACAATAATAAAATATGTATGTATACAATGTTATTTCTATCACAGTTGTCTCTCTTTGTATCTGCTTGAATAATAAATAAACATATCTCCTTAGTACCTCAAGTATAATATTTTACGTTGAAACTAAATCACAGCGTTTTACTGGAAAAGTATAAAAAACTAAACACCCACCATGAGCGCTGTTTTACTTTTAATACTTTTTTTGTTGTTGAGTTTAAATGTGAAGTGTTGTACTTAGGCTATAGAGCTTTGGCTATAAACATTGAGTAATAACATAGAGGAGCAGAAACTAACTAACTGCATTGATACATACTATAGCTCACATTTGTCTCAGTCCTGTCAAACGTTCCAGCGGTGAAGTCATACAAAACACGTTTTTACGTATCAAGTTTTAAGTTTTCTTGCTTTCTCCATTGTGTGTTTTGACACCCAATTTTAACATTTCCCATAATGTCTTAAAATAATGCCCTTTCCTTTAAAAATCGTCAATTTTATTGATCACAAGATTTATGACGCATGCGTACTATGTTCGGACTGTTTCGGACATAGTACGCACGCGGCAATGCTGCCACTTTACTAGAAACATTTTTACATTCACCCGAGTTTTTTTAGTACACATGGAAATGCAACTGTGTAGTTTTTTTTTCTCTTTCTTACTACGGACCGTTTTAGTAAGTAAGTTGAAACATAATATATATATCGTCTCCTTAGTGCTTGTTTATCGTATGTCCATCAGAGGCGATTTCACATGAGCAATGTTTGCATGTGTACTGGGCCAATGAGTCTTGAATGCTAGCATTTTTTTTTAATTTTAAAACAACTCTCAAACTATCTTGTTTTGCCTTTTTTTCTAAGCTCAGATTGTGTAGAATGTGATTCTCAAGGCAATTTCATTGAAAGGTCATCTTTGAATAACATAGTTCATACGCCAAATAAACACTAAGGGGATGATATATTGTCTATTTTCGTTAAAATAATTTTTGGTCCACATATATCATAAGTCAATGGCTGTACCTTTACAAGTTACAACCAAATTAGAATAATATTTTGAATGAATTGAATCACAAGCTGGTGCTTGTGTGACAGGTAGGAATGTCATTTCATGGCTCTTGTGTGAAAAGTGCATCGTAACGATGATGGTTGTGTTTTGGAGTGCCCATCAAAGAGCTAAGTGACATAGCTGGTTACATCATGATTTGTATATAGACGATGTAACAGGTGAATAACTGTTACTGATATCATTCACTACTAATACTAAGCTACACCTACAGCGCAACTTATTGCCGCGTTTTCCCCGAAGGGATCGCATGTGGCAAGCGTAATCTATTTATATTTACATGGTATTTCATGTTTTTTGTATTTTAGTCACAATATAATTCTATTACTATACATATAAGTCCCCTGATTTGTAGGTTGGTATGGGGTGACCCCCCATGCTGTAAAACTCCTTCTTGTGATGCGGAAGACCAGCTGTTCTTCCATCTTTTGGGAGGGCGACCTCGTAGACGCTGGCCGTCCGGTATCTCCTGTGCCACGACTCGGGCTATCCTTCCTTCTTTCATGCGGCCTACATGGTCCCTCCAGAACCGTCTCCTCTTCCTGCTCCATTATATTACAGAATGTTACAGAAAAATACTCACTATGAAATCCTTAAAAATAAATGCATTAGAATCACGTGTTTACTGATGAAAATACTGCAGTGCTCATTTTCCCGCAATAAAAATACTATTCCGTAGCGCAATAGAAAATACATTTCATGCAACGCTAAACTGTGTACCAACAGCCAGCTGCTAAGAAGTGTGCAGCTTAAATTTCTGTATTATTTACCACGTCTTCTATTTCTCAGACGATTCCCTAAGGTCCAAGTACGTTTAAACTCAACCATAACGTTTCCTGAAAGTGCATCAAAACTGAAACAGTTTCCCTATTGAGAGTTTTAGTTTGTGTGCATTACGTTGGAGTATTAATGTATAACTACTCAAACAAATTTATTATACTATTTTTATAGTCTTCTATTTCTCAGACGATTCCCTCAGGATGGGCGTACGTATAAACTCAAACATTAGCGTTTCCTGAAAATGCATGAAAACTGTAACAGTTCTCCTATTGAGAGTGTTAGTTTGTGTGTATTATAGTTGAGTATTAATATAAGGTTTTATTATTGTGGATCTGGTCTTTAGTGGCTGAAGTCTGAGTCGGGAAAATCTTCCCGTTTTCTCTACGGGCACGACTTCCCAGTTGGCCTCTTTAACAATCCAGAGCAAATAGTCCCGTTCCCGTGCGGACAAGCACGCACGCCTGCATTTTCCCGTAGAAATTGCATTTTCCACGAGAAACACCATTTCCACATCAGGCGCTAAACAATGTATGAATTTTCAATGGCCGCCGGGAGCGTCGTGAGAAAACGCCTCGAATGTCGGAAAATAAAGTGTTTGTATTCGATAAACGACTGCTGACATTTGCTTTCTAATCGATGCGAACACGATTATATTGCGTTGCTTGTAATTTCACGAGAAGGCTTTCTGCTGCAATCTAAGTTGCAAAGATATATCAGCATTTAAAATTCATTGATTTGTAATATTTTGTAAGAATCAAATTCCAATGAAAAGCTGTATATTTTCACCAATTATTAATAATTTCAATTAATATTTACTAATGTTTTCGATGCACAATCATCGTTTGGTAAAATAATTTTTAAAAATTGTTATACAAAAACAATACACAATATACTGAAAATTCATATTAAATACATGCCCACAAACAAATAGGTGTAAGTTAGCGCTTACAAATGCTGTATGTGTACTGACAAATTGAAATCCAAACC
The DNA here is from genome assembly GCA_951799405.1 of Agapetus fuscipes. Taxonomy (NCBI): domain Eukaryota; kingdom Metazoa; phylum Arthropoda; class Insecta; order Trichoptera; family Glossosomatidae; genus Agapetus; species Agapetus fuscipes. Next base: position 1,964,142 of record OX637340.1, on the reverse strand, counting down.
TCAAATGAACATCAACCCTGCTATCTTTGCCGATTTTTCCTGAAACAGTATGTGTGGCCAGCTTCATACCAAACTATTTATAAGTCAAGGTATGCCACAGCCACGTGAAGAATATGGTGAAGAAAATATACATTGAAAGTTGATTGTATATTTTATAAATGAAGAAGTTCCTTGACTCATAGGTTGTTATGCGGCTGACCACCCATACTGTAAAAAATTGGTTCACTTTGCCAATGTCACCCCTGTTTCAGGGAAGGACGGCAAGAGTTGCAAGGCTTATGTTTATTTGAGATTGGGTTTTTATATTGTAGGTCCACATGCGGCATGTGTTAGCGCGAAATTATACATATCTGCTTGTGGGAATGCATTTAATATAAATCTTAAATGATATATATCTTTGCAGCTTAGATTAGATTAGATTAGAAGAATAAAATAAAATCAAAACAATTATAATCTATTGAAAAACACAGTTTCTCTTATTCAGTTTTTTTTCCAAAGCAAGAAATCGTTATCATTCAGACTTGGAAAGAGTAAACGCATATTATTTTTGTCGACGGTTAAAAGGAAGTAGGGCAGAAGTGACGTTTTGGTCAAAAATGAGTTATGAATTCTATCCTACTTGAAAAAATTCCGCTCTTTCTAATGCGCTAGCTCCCATAGCTCTACGATGATTTTTGTTGTTCTTGTTGCTTATGCCCAAGCAAACAGCTGCGTTTTCGAAGTATGGTTTTGGTGTAAGCAACAAGATTTTGGCCTATTTTATCCTAAAGGCACTTGTGCCATAAAAAAACCGTAAAACCATATTAATAGGAATGCCTTTATTTTTTTAATTGTGGAGCTGTTTTGAATTTAACGATATGGTAAATAATAAAAAATAAAGTTATGCCATTTTTCTGCAATCTCAAACTGTAAACTGCTCTCCTGAACAATTTAGTATTTGTCGTCTTTTAACCGTCGATGTATATTTTTGTTCTAAGCCTTGTACGCGACATTCTGTGATACACGAGCTTTAAAATTTGTTGGTATTCCGTAGAAATGGCTGAAGTCGTACATTACGTCCTGCGATACCTTTCAATGGCACTTTTCCGATATCTCATTCTAAGGGATTTAAACGTGACGCGATCACTATTGTCGTATAATACTCGTACTACGCAGTTACGTATACTTTTGCGTTACCTATACGTAAAATACCTGAAAAATGATTCACCCGGTTTTTTATTGCCACAATATTTTTTATTTATTACCTACGTATTCTTATTTCTTACCTTCGATTTATTACTACAAGATGTATGTACTTTATATATATTTTTATTGATTATGAAGAAAGTATGGGGTTGTATGAAAAATGTGATGAATATTAATGAATTTAGAGTGGTATTTTTTTATGGTGCACAACAAGCAGGTGCGTGCATAAGTTATAGGCAAATACATTTCAGAATAAATATTTTCTATCATTTCTTTAAAATAACTCATTTGAAATTGGCTAAGTTCTAACGATGGCTCCAAACGAACTTAAATTTTTAATATTAATTTTGAATATCCAGCTTAAATGTTTTTTTAGCATAATATATTGCTACCTATTAGGCGCATGCGCCTGTATGGGATGCACGCCCCTGACAATAGGTTACCCTATTAAAGTGCACCCCCTCACCCATTGATCTAAATAAAATATATAGATGGAGCATTAGCGTATATATCCGAATTCCGAGCCACATCATGGTTGCCCTAAATGATAGTGTATGCCCCATTTGCAATCAGTTGTTTACCAAGCGTCGGCAAGGAAACATCGAGGTACCTCATTGGTACCTACATGTAAATTAAAGACAACTATCATGCGAAGATAGCCTGACAGTTTCATCAAATTTTCAAATTTCCCCATATAATAGAAATAAGTTAATTTAATGAAATAAAACTCATGATAAGCGCGTGATGAATTATTACAAACAAAAGCATACAGTAATAAACCACAAAATAAATAAAAAACTCAGTTCTTCATACTTATACCCATTATTTGACGATAGTTTTTTTTTCTTATATTAGACGCATTAATCTTATTTTTTAAGGTTTATTTAGATATAAATACAAAAAAAAATAAAGATATTAAAATGTAAATAAGCATATAAGACAACTTTCAGAGATGCTCCTTTAAAATAACGGAGAAAAAAATCTGCTGATATTCTTAAAATTATTAAAAAAATACTCTATTACATAAAAGTAAGATACAGTCAGTAATGCGTCTTTTTTGTTTAAGTTTTTTTTAGTTCCTACACAACCTTAAATATAATGCACTGATTTTTTTTTAAATGTGAATTTATTCGTATTAAGTTATTTTTCCTTACATTTTGGGAAACGTATGTTGTGAGACGTCAGCCTCAGCTGTCACCTGTTAGGTTTTCTTCACTTCGGCTTGAGTACCATGGAGTTCTATTAAATGGAGAGGCTATTTATTTGATTTAGTTCTAAACACTGTGTTCCATACAGTCACTGAAATCTAATTTCGCCAGACTTTGTCCCTTGTTTTGTCTCGCTCGCACAACATACGTTTTTTGTTGTTGTCCTTTTCTATCACGTTATGCGTCTCTACTCCGTCGTTAATTTATGTAAGCAGGTAATATTGCTTAGCAACGAATTGTTGATGTTATTTTCGTTGACAACATAATTTAGTGTTGACAAAGGTTTTGACAATATCTGATACTTTTTAATGCTTCTGTTCCATAAACGTAAATATTTTACTTAATGTTACATAATTACTTGTGAAAATTATTTCAATTACATTTTTTTAATTTTAAGTTTTTTCAATGATGTTAGGAGTAATACCTATAGAAGACAAAGTAAAAAAAATATTATTTTTAATCCAATTTCCTTGAAATATAAAAGGATAAATGAAACAAAAAGTGTAGGGTAGAAATTGAAATTTTGAATTTTGAAATACAGACCACTTCAAATACATACATTTCACAAAAAAAATGTTCTCACGTGACGAAATCAGATACTATATTTTATCATCATCACATCTCTATCACTAAAAATGGCCGACGGTTTGACAGCGGGGCTATTGTTTTGTGGCTAAAGGCATCGGCAGATAAAATATCAATTGAATTTACTTAAATATTAATATTCACTGGTAATTACGAGTGAAAAGTTACTCCAGACTTTTTATTACAATTTCTCGTATTGTTTGTGCATTTGGAAAATGTGTGGCTTGGCATTTTGATGATTTTTCTTTCCAGTTAGGAAACACACCTGTTAATAGTTGGAAGGTTACCAATAGACTGAATTTGGATTTTTGTATGATGAGTGGGGTAGCGCATTTCTAATTCACAAAGGATTGCTTTCTCAGCCCATCCAGTCCTTACAAATCCATGTTGAGTACGGCCCCTGATGTTGTCATGGAGATCAGAAAGAGACAGAAACATAACAAAATTTCTAATGTTTCTTTCTCTTTCTTTCTACAATTTTGTGGCACAACCGTTTGTATAGGAAAACACTGACGCGCTCCATCTATGTATATTATTTATATCGATGCCCTCACCCATCATAAAGCTGGAAGAAACTTTTGCACCATTCTTGTAAAGGTGTCTAAATTATTTTGAAATATGTCAATTTTTGACTCGTGAGTTTGACGCTCGAATTAAAGGATACTGAGCTAAGACATCGGTGTGACTCATTGGTACATGAAATAGATCATGACCTCAACCCTTGATTCGAATAATTGGGTACAAACAACTCAAAACCCTCCAAACAAGTATGCCAGGATAAAAAGATGTATAAGAGTTGCAAATATAGAAAATGATGTATTGTTAATACATCAATAATTGCAGAAAATATTCATCAAAAGAAAAACAAAATTCCAGAAAAACATAAACAAAATTCGTATACATCATAGAGTGCGTGTATAAAAATTAATCATATAGAAAATGGATTACTGATCATACTGTGAGTGTCCTTGAGATATGATTCACATCAAAACGGTGCTCCCTAAATAAATCAAACAGGGCTTACATTTTAATATATGGGAGAACTTTTAGTTTTTAAAACATTTTCCTCAATCCAAGTGATTGATGTACGAGTATTGAACAAAGAATTTGGCTTGTCGACAAAAAGCCACATTTTTCTATGCAAAAAATGGCTATCATGTCAGTCTCAACATTATATTTCCATCAGAATAATTTACGATCCAACAAGATACCTACAATTAAAATAAAATCCACATCGCCTTATTTCTGTGGCGGTTGCTTTTGTTGACTGAAGCGTATCAGAATACGCAACATTGGACTACAAAATAACATTATGATTTTAATAATATAAATAACGCATTTGCCAAGTGTTTTGGCATTTCTTGGACCAGTCCGTAGTCCAGTGGCAACACTTCGGACTCGTTAATGGAAGATTGTGGATTCGAATCCCGGCGGAGCACAAAAAGTATACCATTTATATTTCCAAATGTGCTCGTCGCTGGGTTGAAAAATTAATAAACCTTTACCAAAGACCGGTCACTGAAAGCTCCATCCAACCTTACAACAACTGGGTCTTGCTTGAGAATTGGCGCTTTCTACAGCGAAAACCAAGCTCGCAGACGGCTCTTGAGGTGTGATACACACAAAAACAGCGCTCACCAAATAAATCATCCTAATATTTTTACTATAAATTATAACTTTATAATTGCGTTTACTTAAAATAGCACGGAAACCAAAACAGTGTTTATAATGCGCGTTTGAGTTGCCTTAAAATTTGTTGAAAGACAGTTTTTTTTACTCTTTTAGGATGAATGAAAAGTCGCGTAATCCTAGGATCATAATCTATTTTTTCATACAAAGAACATAAGGATCCAAGGATCACATATGGATTATTTACTTCAAAATTATGTTGTATGACAATAGCATTTTCACAATCACTAAACCTATTTATTGTGTTTTACAAATTAAACGTTTTACAAACTTTTTCACATTTTCTCAGATTAAAAACTTAACCATTCTTTATCATTCAGGGTAAGATTGAGGGGAGAAGATCTCAGGGACGCCGAAGGACATCGTGGCTGAAGAACCTGCGACAGTGGTTCGGCAGAAGCACCAAGTCCCTATTTCGAGCCGCAGCATCAAAACTCAAAATAGCAATGATGATCGCCGATCTTCGTTAGAAGTGGCACAAGAAGAAGAAGAAGAAAAACTTTACTTTTTTTTTGCTCGACTGAATTATCATTTTTATCGAAAAAGGATTTTCAAGTTTTGCCTCAAAATTTTCCTCCCCGAACATTTTCAATTTTTGCATTTTTAGAAAATTGAATTTCCACCGAGTGTCATTCCGCCGCCGATTACAGTCGAGCGTTTTTTTTCCGCGCGCATTGAGAGGGTTAAATGTTTAATTACACTTTTTGATATATGGCGTAATTGCCATGTTAACATTTTTATTGCCGCATCAGATGGCACGTGTAGAAATTAGAGTCATACTCAAATCGACGAGTGAAAAAAATTGTAATTTCTTCCGAATCGTAATTGACTTCTCGTATGACGTTAAATATTATGGAATATTCAGAAAACTTTGTTTTGGAAGGTACTAAATATTTTTAAAAATTAAACTTCATTTTGAGTTATAATTCTATACACACAGTGATAGACTTACGCACTTCACGACTCTCGATAGATCGGACCATATCTGTTTGAAGATGGACAAAATAAAACTTGACGGCTTATTTAAAGCTGCTCCATTTTATATAGACCAACGATCAACTGTTCAGGCACCGCAGAGTTTTATTTCGTCCTTTCTTCAAAAAGATACGGTAAGAACTACCGACGGTCGCGTCGTCGAGACTTCAACCCCTGGGCTGGAAGTCTCATAACCACGATAATTCTTACCAACCGAATATCGGTAATATTTGTATGAAGACTAATCAGCTGTTCACTTGCAGCCATCTTGGATTGACAGGTTGTCATACAAATATTACCGATATTCGGTAGATAAGAATTACCGTGGTGATGAGAGCTCCAACCCAGGAAGGCCAAGTAGTTCGCCATAGAGGCGCTATGCCAACATAACATGCTATATTTGTTGTTAAAAATTAATGTGAGCCTCAAAAGAGCTCCACAAATCTGGCTGCCTTTCCCTGAATCCAACGTAGCATAAACAAAAGTAATTAGTTTCATAACACGATTAAAAAATAACGATGTAGGTTCTTCATTTGTTTATAAACGTTTTCTCGATTATAATCTCTGTGGTTTATTTTTTGAATTTAGTTAAAGATCCGACTGCTATGAATATGCATACAAATTAACTGATTAACCAAATATGTGTATAAATACCGCATTGATTAAACGCCTGATTAATTTATCTCGAATATCATCGAAATACTTCTTTCTCTAAATCACACCGTTTAAAGTAAACGGAATTTCTTAAGGAAATTTATCACCTTATAAAGTTTACCACAGGAATTTATTTAATGTATACAACTTCCTACTCTTATGATTTTCTTGAATACTTGCAGTGTTCTTTACTTAAAAAAAAGGACCATTATCTATTTGCTGTTAAAATGATCTCATAAACAATTGCTTATTTATAATAATTTTGTGATGGTATTTTGAATGGAAAATTGAGATATACAATATAGGAATTTATTGCAAAATTCCTTCGCCTATTTTGCATACAAACCAGTACCGAGAATTACTGTTCCAATTGCCATACATAATGTAAAGGCATTTCACATAAGGATGGGAAAAGAATCTTAGCAACTCGGTTCAAGAGTCTAATAAATATTTAAAAATACACTAACCAAGCATATACTTTCATTATCTATCTAGTATCTACTCACTTCTTACTGTTACTTAAAAATACTTTTCTTACTTAAAAACTAAGCCCATTAACCAATCAGAGGAGTTGTAATATTATGGGCTCATTAAATAGAGAACAAGAATTTTTTAATGACTTTGTCTTTGGAATTCCGGATGATACATACATTATGTTTTGTTCTGTTTAAACCGTGGGATTCTACTTCACAGATTTATTGTTTTACACAATATCTGCCCGTGTAAGACTCTAAGGTCAACTCATTAACAAAAATCAGCTTAATATTTATATATACACAAACAAAGTTTTCAAAAATTACAATAACGGCATACCGGGGAATCGTTTGAAATACAAATGAACAAAACATACCTATAATAGGACTACACCTATTTTTTTTACAAGCCTGTTCTTATTACGCCTTGAAAATTGATTTTATTGTCGCTATAAAAAATGTCTTTACTTGTCTATTTTCAAATGAAGTCAAAAAAAAAATCTACCCTAATAATGTAACATAAGATTTATTTAAATAATTAATCAATAATAGTTCTACTATTTTTGAGGCATATTAGAAACTTCAAGAAAATAGTTTCTTGAATTTTTTTTTCTTTATTTCCGTATTTTTCTCAAATGCCTTTCAGTCTCTTTCTTTAACCCTTTCTTGAGGCTTCAATATGATAATTTTTGGCTTTAATTGACCTTGGAATTCCGATTTGCGTTTGATTTAATATTCATTAGATCATTAACCTTTCGGTTAAACAAGTTGTGCCAAAATCCAAGAATCTGCTAAAAATGCCGGCTTCACGCAGAGCTAGAGTCAGATACAAGATTCCTAAAAACATCGGCATTTTTTTAGCTACCTACCCATGATTCATTGGACGTAATATTTGAGCTCATCTGACCGTGGAGTTTTCCTCAAAAAAAAAAACAGACTCGACAATTTTTAAACACTCGGCAATGCAATAATCAACATCTGATGTCATTTAAGCGATAAAGAAAAAACAATTTCAATGATAAAAACAGTACTTATCAGCGGCCTTATCGGGTTTTCACTTTTTTCATTGATTTTTGCTTTTTCATAATTACAAATCGTTGACATTAGAACGCTTGTATTTTATTTAAGGTTTTTTTTTAGATTTCCTTTTTATTTCAATGAGATCAGGAGCTGGGAAACTCCCTCTTTAATTAAAGTGGTTGATGTAAAGCCAGCCACCTTACCTGTAAAAATAAATAGGTTCCACTCGCCACATGCTACTCCTTGGGGAAAAAAATGTAACGAGGTTTAACTTAGTGTTAAGCTTAGTTACGTTATAAATCAATCACATCATTTGGCCTAATGATGTGTCTTTACATTTTTTTTTTTTTTTGTAACAATAATTCTCTTGACCAAGTATTGTATTTTTTTAAATCAACTTATCTGAATTCTCATTAAATATGATGTTTTATTGAATTACATTCTTGAGTATGTACATATTTATTTAATAAGCTCACATATCACATGTCTTACGTTACATGCCCGGCTAAGTACGTCTTGCATTTTTCAATGTAAGCTCGGCGGCTCTTTGACACACCGCCGAAAAAGCATTCTGGCCAAATTAACATGGAGTGCTTATAAGTAAACAAAGGTTTTTGTTGCCGGCGTATTGTGCTGGACGAGTAAGTTCACGTTTAAACATGTGTACTCGGAGTTATGGCGCTGTACCCGAATAACTAACGTGGCCTTCTCGGAGGTTAAACGCTCCAACAAATCTCTGCTGACTCTGAAGCCCTTCAAACAGGGCTGTCACAACATCAAATGCTAATTATTTTGCGTGGGAAATTTTTTCAGAACATTACATTAACCCTTTTTCTAAGGAAGTACGTCAAGAGTTGCAAGTTTATATTCTTGTGAGATATTTTTTTATATTGTTAGTAGATACACATGATTAAGCGCAAACTTACACGTCTGCTTGTGGTTGTGGGATGAATTAATATGATTTTTAATGTTGATATATCTTAGAAAATCATAAAAGACGTTATGAAATCAATTTTCCCTTTCTATTGAAATTCATCTTCCTGGAATAATTAAATAATGCTATTTGAAGTTCAATGTTTTTAAACATTCAATTCAATTATTAGCAAGCTTTTTCATTTGTGATGATGTTTTCTTGTCTCAAAATGTACGCACTTGAATACGTTTTACTTACAAAATTCCCATAAATTCTTGAGGCAAGCGTGCCAATTTTCTTCCAGAAAACTTGAAAAAAAATGAAAACATAGATTTTGATCTTTATATTCGTAATTGGATCCTTTGATTTCTGAGATAATTGTAAAACTAGCATCCACTATAAAATCAAAAGTTTTTAAAATATAGTCTTTGAGAATAGTTCATTATTTGAGTTATATGGATTCAAAGAGACCTAGATAAGGTTTTTGTTTCGAAAATGAGAAAAATATATAAAATTATGAGAAAGTGGTTTATGTACTGTGCTTCCATGTACATAATTATCTCATATCGAAGGAATACTAGATTTTCGAGTTTCATTCTAAACTCCTTATTAGTTGGTTTTTCCAATTTTTGTAATATTCTTTAACTAAGATCGCGGCAACCCTGTCTGAGTACCGCTTGTCTCCTCTACCGTGGGCGATTCGTCTCAATTATCAATAATTCCTAAGATTCCTGCGGCCCGGCGTGCGTTCTTTATCGTCCAACCTTTATATGGGCAACATGTCCACTGAAACCTCTCGCTTATACGATTCACATAATGAATAAAATATCTACAGACGCCGGTGCTCGGTGTCGTTCTGGAATGATTATCTATCAGAAGCCCAGTAAGTAATGGCGCTAGGCATAGACGATCCTAAACTCGATTCTCACTCACGAGTATATAAATAGTATAGCTAAAGTATTAGACTATGTTGCTTTAACAATAGTGACAATATTTTATATAAAAAAAAAATTAAAAATAGATTTAATAATCTGTGATGAGAATAAGAAGAGATGAGAGGAAGAAGGTCCAATTTCCCCATGTTTTGCTGTAGTCGTATCCAACGTCATAAAGAGTCGTGTCTTTTCTATGGCGATGAGGTGCGAACTCTGAAAAAAGGCTTTTTCTACTATCACAGACCGTAAAACCATTTTTTTTTCGAAACTCCTTCAGAGCTTTGCTTCTAACTTCTTTGGAAAAGTTACCCACAGAAGTAACAAAATGTAAGCAAAAGAATAACGAAGTGAAGAAAGGAAGAATGAAGATATAGACCACGTTAAAGACCCTAATGAACGATATCACGAATAAACGTACTTTCCATGCCGATAAAAATGCATAGGAAAAGTTTACAGAAAATTTGTAATCTGGGTGCAACTAGATTGATTTTATAGCATAGCCTGAAATAAGTGTATTCAATCTATTCCTTAAGAGTATTAAATCTATTCCACATTTGTTCAAGTCTCACTTCCCAAGCTCAAACTGTCAAATTCCACAAATTGAATGAACTCGGGATTAACTTTTTGCCATAAAAAATCTCCCTTAACTCGCAGGTAGGGACGAACGATGTAAGATCTCATCCCAGGCGTCTGATTTATACTTCCAACTAAATCAGATCCATCTCCAGGCCCTCAAAAGCCTTTCGACATTTCATGTTATCACTCGCTGAAGAGTGAAGACCCTCGTGTCCTCTCCAGAACTCCAAGTATAAAACTTAACTCTCAACTCAACCAGATATCGTTTCACGAAAAAACTAAAACGCACAGGAGAGACGTTGCTTTATTTTTCAAATATTTTTGGTTGAGTTTACACGTTATGGTTTAGACTTGAGGTACAGTCGGCTTGGTTTCCACTCGGGATGGGCTTTGGAAGGCGTTTTGACGAGGGTCCTGATTCCATCAGACGTTTCTGGCATGCTATTTAAAGGTTTACTTAAACTTGCCTCTCCCGACTCTGATTTGACATTAATGAGAATTTTCCTGCAAAATTTCCCGGAAGTTAAATCATTTGATTTTTATTTGAATGCGAGAATCTCCGCGAAGCACTTGTGGAAATATTTTTTCGATTAATTTGATTGCAATTGTCATTGTTTGCGCAACGTTTGTACACTTTTATTGTTATTTTTTTTACTGTTTATGATATTTCAATAAATATGTCGTTATAATATCTTAACGCATTCCAATATCAACATCTGCATTTTCATTATGTAACACCCAGAAAACTGTAATTCGTCTAATTGGAAATATATTTGAAGGTACGTCTATGCTTGAGGATTAGATTTTGATTAATGCAATCGTTTTAGGTAATTAAAAGACTTATAGACAGCTTATCTTTGGGATTTCTTAATCCTTTTCCAAACATGTCTATGACAACTCGCTTCCTCAGTTCTTGTTTATCGTATACGCCAATCTTGTCATATATGACATTTTTCCACGCAGATGTCTTATGAATCAAACTCTACACAATCTGAGCTAAGAAAAACCGTAAAATTCGATAATGTGAGAGTTCTTTTAAATATTTTTTAAATAAATTTCTTGTTTTCATAAGACACATTGGTTCAGTACACATGCAAACATTGCTCATGTAAAATTTTCTCGATGGCGTATACGATAAACAAGAACTAAGGCAGCGAACTGCAGACTTTGGAAGTTCTTAAGCGTCTTTTATAAACGGGTCACATTGCAAAGGACACTGCCATACCCATTTAACTAAACCCCCATTAAATAGGCCAGAGAAGTTGTTCCCAATACATTTTTTACGATTCTCTCTGAATTTAGTTCCTTCAAAGTAGCAGAAATTGCATTCCAAGCTATTGATGAAATAATTGCTCTTTTCAATGCGTTCGAGCCGATTCGAGCTTTGATGTTATGAATATTTATGCATCGCCTTATACCGCTTCAAAACGTCAATGCGTCCACAATTGCATGCCACCGCTCTTGCGCACAGACAAGTCGCATGCATTTGATCACAATCCCATCCTCACCGTGAAATTGTCTGCCTTTCGGGGTTTGTTTACTCTTTATTCCACATTGACAGCTCAATACGACGAGGAAGCCCATCGGTTTAACGGCTTTTATCCTTGGACTGGCTGGACTCGGAGACCGTTGGCTGCGTCGCTCTCATGAATATGTAATCGTCCGATCTCTCGGCGGTGGCATTCACGACTCTAATTACTGGATTCCAGTTCCATATCGTTTGATGCCTTTTAAATGTGAGGCGTGCGGCTGAGGCCATCAATTCTGTGACTCACTGGGTGCTTTCCATGTGATGATTCTAATGCTTCCACATGATAACTCTCTCTAATCCACCCATAAGGCAAAATGTATGGTGCCGTTTTGTGATAAATCACTGCAAGGGCACTGTTCAACCATAACATCTCCGAAACAAACATGTGTTCAATCCCGACTTAAATGCACTTGCATTCTCTTAGCTCAAAGTAATACATTTTATTTCAGTCTGTCCTGGAAGTCTCATCCCCGCGGTTATTCTTGCTTACCGAATATCGGTTATATTTGTATGAAGACTAATCAGCTGTTCACTTTCGGTCATCTTGGATTGACAGGTCTTTATATTACCGATATTTGGTAGGTAAGAATAACCATGGTGATGAGACTTCTGGCCCTGGTCATGCGGAGGGTGCAATACGTAGCCATTCATAAAAAAATATACAGATTACATAAACAAGGAAAAGTATAAGTTTTTATTGTGGTGTAATAACACCCCACAAGCGCTCGATATAATAAACCAACTCATTAGGAAAACTTTGTATTTTTTTATTATGGAAATAAAGACTATGAATTTCATATATGAATATTTTGGTTCATCATTTCGTCGTTTTCTATGAAAAATGTTCAACTGGAAAGTATTAAATGAACCATTTCTAAATCTTTTTTATTATTATTCCAAATATGCATATTTTACTTGGTAAGTACGAGTAAATGTACAATAGTCAAGCCTTTGTCTAGAATTTTACGAAATGTTTATTTAAGCAAAAGTTCATTCCTATTTTCATTTAAAGATTTAATTAAAGCAATATTGCTTTTATCACGAGCTACGCTTTTTGCTCTAAACACAATACGAGCAAGACTCTAATATTCCTTTAACAAAAGTTGCGACATTGTATTGTTTAAATAATATTTTGTATTATACATGTCTGTACGTAGTCCAGTGATAACACTTCGGACTCGTAAATGGAAGGTTGTGGGTTCGAATCCCGGCGGAGCACAAACAATATTGCATTCTTCTGTGGGTTAAAAAAATCATAAACCTTTACCAAAGACCGGTCATCAACAGGTCCATCCAGCCTCACAGCAACTGGGTCTTGCTTGAGAATTGGCGCTTTCTAAAGAAACGACCATGCTTGCAGAGGACTCTTAAGGTGTGCTACACACAAAAACAGCGGTGTACAAATAAATCAGCCTAATTAATTTTTTTTTAAGCAAAATTGACTTAAATGATAGTTTGGTATCAGCATGTTGTAGTTTAGGGTTAGGTTATAGCAATATGGCGTAATGGTGGTTTTTATGTTGTAGGTTCACATGCGGCATGTTTTAACGCAAACTTATACTTTTCTGCTTATGGGAATGTGTTTGATATGTATCTTCGCAGCTTAGATTAAGATTTATGTGAGTTTATGAAATATTTATAGTACGACTCTTTCCTCAAGTTTTATTTTTTCATATCATCGTCTGAGATTTGCAAGAATGTTCAGCATATTATACCAGGCTCTCATGCCGGCTAAGGAGAGTTAATTCTTAATGGATTGATAAGTCCAAGGCAGGAGCATTAAATGCGTAACTCCGCAAGCCCGCCGACCGCTAATGTCGAGGCATTAACGTAATGACCGACCGCCTTCTCTCTCCCCATACTTACCACGACAAAATAGCACAGCGACAAAACAGGACATGACATTTCATCACATGAAATAACATCACGCAACGCAACGCAACTAAGCTCACATATAGCGTAACTTCTTGCCGCATTATCCTCGAAGGGTTTCGCATGTGGCGAGTAGAACCTATTTTTTTACAGGTAAGAGGGTAGGCGTTACGCTGACCACAGCTCCCGAGGGAGCTGGTACTCATTTATTGTGTTAATTTGGGGTTGGGAATAAATACTGAAACGGGAAATAATTTCTGACAGCCTCGTTAAGATTCGAACCCGGGCTCACGGCATGTAATGCAAGCACTCTACCAACTGAGCTACCGACAATGACAAAAAATCACGGGTAAATTCATCACGATGACAAAACATTACAGGAAAAAATATCATATCACATACCTTAAACAGAACATACCATAAACGGCACATGAAAAAATTCGCATGAAAGAACATCTCAGACAGCACATAGATGCATTAATTTTGCCTATATTGTGTCCATTAAAGATGGCAGAAATTATTTTCCCAATTCGGTGTTTATTTCCAAGGCGAAATTAAATACCGACAAGATATCTCGTCTTGTGACTGTTGGTTATTGTGATGAATTTTTCTGTGATGTTTTGTCTTATGATGTATTGTCCTTGTGATGTAATATCATGTGTTGTTTTGTGACTGTTCTGTTGAGCCCTGTTACCCATACACACTCACTTGTGTTGGCCTAAGACTTTAGAGACAAAATACAAAGCTCACATTAAAGGAGAACCAAAATCATAAAATGTAACAAAACTAAGTAGCTCATCTAAGCTTTTCTCGTTACCAACAATACCCTTTGCTTTGTCACAATATTTTTTCTTAAGCCTAAAATTTTCTTTCTAAAATTGTAAAAGCCTTTCTGCCCTCAAAAGCTTATTATATAAAAACGGAGCTTTTTCTTGAAATCACCGATCCTGCATTAAGTTGTTTTTTAGGATATATTCCTTGACTAATAGGTTGGTATGAGGCTGACCACCCATACTGTAATTTTTTTTTTCACTTTGCCAATGTCCCCCCTGTGTCAGGGAAGGTCGGCAAAAGTTGTAGGGCTTATTCTCATTTAAGGTTTGGATTTTATTTGTAAGTACACATTCAGCATTTGTAAGCGCGAACTACACGAGTTTGTTTGTGAGCATGCATTGGATATGAGCTTTAAATGTTTAAAAAATTTCAACTTAGATTTTAGATTATAGTTGGATCATTTTGAATGTAATGAATTCTGATAATGATATTTAATATTTCTGATAAATAACTATACCTTTACTTTGAAATAAAAATGTCAGGTTCTGTCATTCCTTGATCTGTCGCGCGTCAACTCCACTACCCAAAGTATAAAGATTTACGTTAATACTTAAACATAGCGTTTAACAGCGTTTTACAAAATATAAACTAAAGCTAGAACGCTTACTTGTGACAGTTATTAGTTTTCTTATATTTTTTCCTTACCGCCATAGTTGAGTTTAAACGTTAAACTTTGTACTAGAGGTAGAAGACTCTTCCCGCTATTAATTTCCCTTACTTTCATTTTCCTCGGCATCCTATACCATCAGATATTACTGTATAGGGGAGCGGGGGGCGCATTGCAAGACCTGAAGGCGCACATTGAATAATTCAAAGCCGACGCGACGCTAGACTAAGAACAAACTCAGCACGGTTTTTTGAAACTACCCTTATTTACCCTCTAATAGATGAGAAGTAATAAACTTCTTATAACAAATTGTTTTTGTGTTCTTTCGGGTTTGACCATGTTCTATTTGCAGCTCTTGCATCTGCCGACGTTTCGCTTTCACGAGCGGAAAGCATCCTCAAGGCGAGTTATCGCGCGTTGGTGTTGACTGACTTTTAACATTTGACAGTTGCTTTCGCTCGTGAAAGCGAAACGTCGGCAGATGTAGGAGCTGCTTACAATTTATGTTGCCACTTTGCAGTCACTGGTTGTATGTGTTACTCAGCGAAATGCTTTCTTGCGACTACTCCTCTCCTACCATTTTGATCTCTTATATAGTAAACCGGAGAGGTAATTCTCGCAATTTTAGGATTATTCCACCACCAGAACGTTTACGCACACACAATCACTAGAATCATTCCAAGGCACGAATACTCCCAGATGGTTCTGTATTACGTGATTTAGTGTGGGTAATAATTTTTATGTATGTGTGTATAAGCGCGCGTATTTCAAGTTCGCAATAATACATTACTCGCGACTCCTTCAAAGACAACAAGATAATTTTCTCTGTGTATGCAGATAGGTTGCCTTGGAAAAAAATGACTTTTGACTTGATAACTTTTTTTTATCATTCAAGTTCATCTTACTCTATTGAATGTTCACTTTTCACGGGCGCGCTTTGCAAACGGCCAAGTTCGTGAAACAGAGATTTTTCAAAAAACTTTTCGCAGTCTATGCACGTCCCCCCCCTCCCTCCCGCCGCCGCTTCAGACCCGCAGTCTCGCCACTGCGGACGTGCAAACTGAAATGGCGAATATAATGTCCTTCCTGTGCGTCTATGCAGGGAATTTTCAGCCTAGAATATCATTAGCGTCCCGCCAAATTGCAAAAGTCTTTGATGTTGACGAATGCCGGCCGGAATGCACAATGAATATTTCACCGCTGACTCAATTCATTGAATGAATATAATCAAAAGTTATGCTCATTTATGGTTTGGGTGATTTTTACAGCATGCATCCCCCACTTCAACTGAAAGTGGTTGGTGTGAGGCCAGCCCCTTACCCGTAAAAATAAATAGATCCCGAATCGCCACATGCAACCCCCTCGTAGGCAAGAAGTTACACTATATGTGTAGCTTAGTTGTGTATGTGTAAGCGCGGACTTACTCATATCTGCTTTGGGGCGTGTATCAAATATGCATCTCAAATGAGAGAATATCTTTGCAACTGGATGTAAAATCCAGACGCGCTGTAGTGAACTCTCTATCCTTCTTCTTTAGTGTTTGTATATAAGTCGAGTTTTTCTTGAAACAACAGAGCATTCACAGGTATCGATAAGCAAGCGAATAAATCTCTAAAAAATAATCTAAAATACAACTTAAATAAATAAAAATGAGCAGTACTTTATTTTGTAAGCCAGAAGAATCTGAAAAAGTAACAATACATATTTATGGGAAATATTCGTATGTTATGATTGCTTGTGGGAATGCGTTTAATATGAATCTTAAATGATCTACAGCTTTTCAGATTAGATTTAGATTTATATTACTGTATGCAATTCACAAACTTTAATATTGTTTTCTCTTTTTCCAGGTAAGTTCCATGAATTGCCTCCATCATACCGCATCGCTTTATCCAGACAGGTAATTTTATCACAAGGCAAATATGCGATACATTTTTTTTCATATTGATTTTTCGCTAATGAAAGTGCTTCATGTATTTTTTTTATCTTGTTTGCAGTGCGTTCAATGTTTTATCGTGTTTGTTAGCGGAACATTTTTGTTTTTGGAAAAAAAAATAGAGGAATCATTCAAACTATATTAATTTTCAACGTGTACAAATGTACCTACCAACAAATTAAGCGAACAATGTATTTCATTAAAATCTTTTAAAGAAACAAATTTTGCTCTAGCCACTCTTCTTTGTTAATCGACATCATTTAAACTCTACAGATTTGACTAAAAACCTCTTCGAAGCCTTGAAGAATAATGTTCTTTGGTGACTTCTGGATTGTCTGAACTTCAAAAATTCTGCCTTCCACAACTTCTAATACCTTTTTGAGTGTCTAATGAGTTCGCCTTCCCTTAGTACAGTACATAGGTTACTATTTTTTTTTTTAAAACTAGATTTGTGAATAGGAATGCAATTCACCAACCTATTCTGCCTGGCCAGAAACAGGTATTAATATCATCAATTAATAATTCACTATTGTTTATTTTAATAAATTATTAATTAATAATTACCCAATAACATCTGTTGAACCGGGGTCAAAGTTGTGGTCAAATGACCCAGGCGGGGTTCGAACCAACGTTGTTCTATTCCAAACACGCTAGAAAGATCAACCCACTTGGCCCCTTCGGCCATAATACCGACTAATGAGCCGATTCGTATTAATTTCATGTAGGTACGTAATGCTTAAATGGAAAATGTTGTACGAAAAAAATCCTCGAAGTAAGTAAATTATATTTTAAATTATGATTACGGTCGTTAGACATTTTAAAGAATGAAAAAAAAATGGATTTTACTGACCGTGCAAAAGAGAAGAACGATTTTCTCTACGTTTCATCGGAGTTATATCCGACGTCTTCAGGAGACGTGTGTCCTCTATAAAGAGGAACCCAAACTGAAAACTGGTTCTTCTTTGTAGAGGACACACGTTTCCTGAAGACGTCGGACATGACTCCGATGAAACGTACAGAAAATTGTTCTTCTCTTTTGCACGGTCAGTAAAATCCGTTTTTTTTTCATTCTTTAAGATTATATTTTGTTCATCCCTGCTTTAACTTTTTACACTTTTTTTCGGTACAAAAT
Organism: Agapetus fuscipes; assembly: GCA_951799405.1. NCBI lineage: Eukaryota > Metazoa > Arthropoda > Insecta > Trichoptera > Glossosomatidae > Agapetus > Agapetus fuscipes. The sequence continues at coordinate 1,946,017 of OX637340.1, read as the reverse complement.
TTAAACCACCCCTTTAAAGTAGTTAAATATCCCCTCTGTGGGTCGTATTTCGGATTCCCACCCCCTCCCTTTCACCCTCCTTATAAATCGAACTTCACCCCCGTTCGATCGGGTCTCGTGTAAAACATGGCCGGACGAAATCGCGAAGTTGTTGCCGAAATTCACTTTCACAATGAGAAAAGTTGGCATTGTTTTTAAATTCGAAAACTTGACACAATAGCAAGTGGGGTGGATAATAATTTTAACAAGTTTACTTCGTGAAAACGCCACATCGAGTGAATGCGAAATACAGAGTGACGTTTTTCTGGTGTATTTTATATTATTTCGAAATAATTAAATTGTAAATCCATTATTTTTAATAGAAAAGTCAGTAAGAGGGAGTTTTTTTGTACAATTTACAACCCCAAGTAAGCGTTGATTTAATTTGTAATTAAAAGCATTTGGAAATTCTTTCATTTCGCTTCCCCAGTTCTTGTTTGCAGTATAGACCAATTCTGTCAAATATGACTTTTTCAAATTCTACACAATCTGAGCTAAGAAAAAACATACAACTCGATAATGTAAGAGTTGTTTTACATATTTTTTAAATCTATTTCCTGTTTTCATAAGACACATTGGTCCAGTACACATGCAAATATTGCTCATGTAAAATTAGTTTAATGGTCTATACGGCAAACAAGAACTAAGGCAGCGATTTGGTAGAGAAAAATGCAAGTATAAAGAAAGATCTGCTGTATTTAGTGTTCTAAAAGTACCTTAATTTAATTGCCGATGAACATGCATTCGTAGAAAAAACTATTTTTGTACCAGGATTATCAGGATCATTAAATTGAGAATTATATTAAAATAACCTTATTACTGATACCATTATATTATATGATAAATAGGAAAAAATAGGAATTTAGTAACGCCTTAGGAAAGCATTTATTAAAGCAAAGATAAAATATATCTTTGCCTTTAATAATGTGTCATTTAATAAGATATTATATGAAATAGTGAATTAATATAATAATCAATTTCATTTGAATATTATGTAAAAATATTGCTTAGATTTTTGATATGGACCATACTGCTTGACATTATAAGTGAACTCATCTGCGTACCTCTTTTCAAGAAGATTACTTTTATTACAAGTTATAAATAAGCCCGGGAGTGTCATGATCGCTACTAAATAAGAGCCGGGACGTTTTCACCTGTTCCCGCGGCAGAGATACGACTGCCAGTTCGAAACTTCGAAAGTAATTTACTCCTCTGCGAAATACAAATGTCGCAGTCCCCCCAACCCGGCACGTAGCTACGATTTTTCATAAAAAAGTCATTAATTTCTACCTTGCCTGCCTTTGCCTTTGTCTTCGCGTAAAAAGTTTTTAATGCAAACTTGGTTAGACGTGCGAATGCCTCGCCATAGGCGCGCCTACCCTCAGGTCTTATAGGCCAGTCATATAAACATTTAAATCGCAAACTAAAAAGCTAGTTCAGATTTTGTTATCCCTGTGTAAGAAAAGGTCGGCAAGAGTTGTAGTGCTTATGTTCAATTGAGATTGGGTTTTATACTGTAGGTTCACATGCGGCATGTTTAAGTGCGAACTTAAACGTGTCTGCTGGTGGGAATACGTTTAATGTAAATATTAAATTTAATATGTCTTTGCAACTTAGATTATAGATTATTATTATATGTAATTATTATTATATACTGTTCATTGACTTATAGGTTGGTATGCGGCTGACCACCCATGCTGTAAAAATGGTTCACTTTGCCAATGTCACCCCTGTTTCAGGGAAGGACGGCAAGAGTTGCAGGATGTATGTCCATTTGAGATTTGGTTTTTATGTTCTAGGTTCACATGAGGCTTGTGGTAGCGCAAACTGATACATGTCTGCTTGTGAGAACGCGTTTAATATGAATCTTAAATGATGTATATCTTTGCAGCTTAGATTTAGATTAAATTTTTTTACAATGTCTGTAGGCCTGCTTAACAATATCGTATGAAACTAGGTCTTTCGAATCTGCCTTCGAATTTCTTCACCGCCGCGTCAAGCCTGAAAGCGCCCTTGCAGTGACAGTAGTCACAAAACGGCGCTATAAAAATCATCATCATCATCATCATCATCTGCAATCTTGTGAATACATCACTGGCAATGGGCCTAACAACATAAGAACTAGCCGCTTTTGTGCGTTTACGAATTTAGTCCATTTTTGTGTAGAGTATGACTGGTCTATAAGCCCTCGAAACGTCCCGAAAACACCTCGGCATGTTTTGCATTTACGGACCCCAACATTCCCCTCACCCTCTGCGTCTGACGCACTGGCAACTCTTGTATTTTTTAAACGCTTTTTTTCTGTACGCAAAGTCTTTGATGACTACACAAAAGCAACCCTTTGATTTCAACAGATTTTAACATTGTTGATGTTGAGAATTAAATTTTTCATTAATAGGGGGCCGGATACTACGTGAATAAAAGTAGCAAAATAATTTGCATCATTATAGTAGTATTGAATAAAAGAGAAATAAATATATATTTTTAAGGAATACAATTGGCATTTTGAAATTTTCTATCCGTGTGTTCCATCTATAGGAAATAATCCACTCATTTTTACTTCATAATTCATCAACGTGACATGAAATACGGACTCGACACAAATTTCATGTTTTCTTACTTTACTACTTTCTTTCTTCGGATCAAATTTCGTATTCAAATAAAATGTTACTACACGGCCAGGTTGTAAGGGAACAGGCAAAGTAATACTTTGTTATTGTTTGCTAAAGACTCGAGTCACATAGACCTGTTATGTTTGCTTATCGAGAACAATTCTAGAGTCTAGATTTTCGGCAGTATCTTTGTGAAAGTCCATTTAAATCTTATTCTAGAGTCGGTTCAGATTAAAAATATTTTTGTTCAAGAAATAAATATTCCAACAAACAATTATCTTAATAAGAAATATATAAAAGCAAAAATACTTGGTTATTACGAGTACAAATTTGTCAAAAGTAATATTATATTTCAAAAAGGCAAGTATATTTTGACTATATCGTATGTGGTTGATTAGCCGTATACTTAGAATACAGGCATTGTATTATGTATGCAGAGGGTATATAAAAAGGGGATGTCATTTCAGCAAGACACGTCTCAAGCCTAAAGAGGATGACACCCCACACCAAGGTTAAAAGTTATTCAAAACGACTATTTTATTATCAAAGGGCGTCACTTAAAAACGGATCTATCCCTGCAGCCGTCAATCACAAAAATAATATTTCGTTTCTCGTTAGATGGGATCTCGTTGGCAGTATAAAAACGGAAGTTAGTGCCCACTGTTTGGGCTTATTAAATAGTTTTTACGAGGGTTGAATGAAACCATTAAGCCCTGCTATGAAAACTGAGAGGCCGGGTGTCGTATTATGAGGAATATTCAAGGTGTGAATTTGATAGATAGGTGGAAGTGTCATGTAAAAGAAATGAATTAGGTGGGTATCTTTTTTATCCTTGTTTAACATCAAACAGGTAAAAAGCAGTGTTATTTATTTTTGTCTTTATCGAGAAAAAATCTGACATAAAATCTGTTTTGCGATTTTGTTTTGACTAATTACAAAATATAGATTCAATTCAAGAACGTTTAAGTTATCGATTTGAAACGAAAATAAAAGTTACAAATTAGTGTTTATTAGAATTACAGTCATTAGACATAATGTACGAGTAAAGATTTTTTTTTTTGGCAGGGAAAACGTGTAGGTAGAAAGGAAAGACTTCTTTAACGCTTATCTTCGATCACAAGTGACAACAACTTTTTCTGACAGTTTGTTTCTTGCCAGTTTGGTGAAGAAAAGTCATTTCACCGAAGGAACGTTTCTTCACACAAAATTTCGTAAAATCCGTTTTATATTCTATTAAAAAAATATGTATTTTGTAAACACCAATTTCAACCCAAAAAATTGACGTGTAGCAATATTTGTAATTTAATAATTCATTCCGAAATGAAGCAGAAATATGTATATGTATACATACGTATACATATTTTATATTGATTCAATAATTCAACTGCAAAGCACGCACATTGTTATTATAACAATCAAAGCCGTCGAAGTGATTTCGCTGAATTTCCCTACAAAAATATGGTAAAAAGCAATTTATTTTATTCAAATGCATTCATTTCGTTCTTGTTTTTTTTCTATCTCTTTGAAACAGCTGATGTGTGAAACCCGAAGGCAAAGATTGCATCAAAACATTCCCCCATTTTTTTTCCTTCTCCGTACACATACATATTATTTCTACCCTCACAAAGCATTCGGGGAAGAAGACGTTATTATTGTCCGTATTTTAGGGGAGCCCATTTTCCTCCAAGAAACATTTTGGACTCTCAGAAATTCGAAATAAATTAGGTGCGAATATTTGAACCGAGCAGCGTCCTTTTGTACCCTGCCTTTATTCTTATTGTGCTTCGAATAGAGAAAAGAGAAATTCCTTTGCGTTTTTTTTATCTGTAATTAGGTACGTAAAGATTGTAGGGAAGATACAAATAAAGAATGTAATAACTTTTTTACGATGATCAAAATAATATTTATGGTGGATAAACAGGACTTTTAAATATGAAAACACACAAAAGCAGATGCGTACTAAAACATGAACCCTGATAATCTGATACACATAATATTCAGAATTATATTAAAAATTTTGATTGCCAATAGAAAGTCTGTGAAATTTGTGGTAGATACTTTTATTATTTAAAACACGCTTTATACTGTTACTGTTACTGTGTCCTACCGCCGTTCCACTAGGAATGGCCGCAGTGGCGTGCCTACGGTTTCTGCCATGCGCATGCTGGATAATTAAAGTTGCACGAAATCACAAATAAGAAATCTCACCCCTTTGTTTCTTTCCTCAGTGTTTCTCTTCATCTCTTCAATCTCTTCAGACTTCGATTTTGGATTAATAAATAAATCTTTACATACTTAAGATCCTTACTAAGTACAACTATATTTTCACAGGAATTCATTGTATACTATAAAAACCGGATTCTCGATCGCAAACAAGCAATAAGTTATTTATAATGATATTTGAACCTGACGCGACAGTGTTTTCAAAACACAATACATAAGTCATTTATAAATCTGTAAACAGCTTTAGTCTGGAATCGTAAAATTTAATGGACGAAAAGCTTAGCTTCTCTGAATATTATTATCATGCGTACTCCAAGCCACATCTCCAAGCAATATCTGTGAATGTGTGTTTTCATTTAGAATTAAAAGAGCTCAAGCGCCTATCTTCATACAAACTTACAGAGGTCAAGCTTTTTCATACGTTAAACAAAGCCAGGCATACAATTCTCAATCACGTTTGAACAGAGTTTCGTTCGGCAATGACTAATATTAATATCCCACTTTACCTCACAGATGGCAGTAGCAGGAATATTGATGTATATCTTAAATATACTCAAAAATATTCATTATTATCATTTCTGAGGGTACGCATGCTTAGCTTTTTAGCTTGTAAGGTAGTCACGCCACTGAATGGCCGGTACCTCCACAGATGCGTCTCCACTTTTTTCTGTCCTTGCATACCTCTTTCATCTCTTCAACATTCATCACGTCTTGCTTCATACATATTCTTCTCCGATATCATAAAATGTGCTTAGTAGGTGTAAATAAAAATGTAAAATAAAGGTAGTAATCATTTTTTTGTTATATAATTTGCAGAGATAAATTAAGATTGAATTTTTTGTTTCCATTGACATATATAATCAAGTATGTGAACTAATGTACAAAACCTGAACCGCAAATAAACGAAAACCCTCCAAACAATCGAAGGCTTTTCTCTCTTCCCTTGAACAGAATTGCTAAAGCCATCAATGTATCATTTTAACTGAACAATCAGTAAACCTAATATGCGACTAAACTGCACATGTGAGAACCTGCTCACTGCATTGTCTGCTGATTTATTTTCACAGTTTAGAAAGAATGTGATGTAAAAAGTGAGTGTAACTGAAGAAATTATATGAAAAAGGTGATGGATATGAATGAATTGAATGAGGTATGTAAGGACAGGATGAAATGGACGCAGATCTGCAGAGGCTCTGGCCACCTCTAGCGGCATTGTGACAAAGTTACAGAAAGTAAGTATAACACCGATCTCTTATGGGGCTTCCACACGCTTGCCAACCTAGCACAAGTCAAGCGCACAGTGTGTCGTCTAGAACATGCTAGCTGGACAAAATTTTGTCTAATGGACTAATTTTGTCCAGCTAGCATGTTCTAGACGACACACTGCACACTTGGCTTGTAGCTAAGCGCACAGTGTGTCGTCTAGAACATGCTAGCTGGACAAAATTAGTCCATTAGGCAAAATTTTGTCCAGCTAGCATGTTCTAGACGACACACTGTGCGCTTGACTTGTGCTAGGTTGGCAAGCGTGTGGAAGCCCCATTACCTTTTTAAAGCTAACCAATAAGTCAAAATAACAAATAAGTATCTATTTAAAACCGCTACGGTTTTTTTGACAAAATTATTTCTTGCTACGATTTTTTTTGTTAAATCACAGACTAACCGAGACTGGTCCGCAGTTTAGTGGTCAAAACTTCAGACTCGTAAATGGAGGGTTGTGGGCTCGAATCCCGATGGAGCACAAAAAAATCACCTTTACCAAAGACTGGTCACTAAAGGTCCATCCAGCCTTACAGCTGTGACAGGTGTGATTTACACAAAAACAGCGCTCACCATATAAATCTAAATCTAAATCTAAGCTGCAAAGATATGTATCATTTGAGATTCATATGAAATGCATTCCCACAAGCAGACATGCATAATTTCGCGCTTACACATGCTGCAAGTGGACCTACAATATAAAAAACCCAATCTCAAATGAACATAAGCCCTGCAGCTCTTGCCGACCTTCCCTGAAGCAGGGGTGACATTGGCAAAGTGAACCATTTTTTACAATCATCCATATATTTTAATTTAAAACCGCTGCGATTTTTTTGACTAAATTATTTCTAACTTCGATTTTTTGTGGTTAAATCACAGACTAAGCCTACAATTATAGAGTGAAGAGCTTCCTTGTATGGACAGGCATTCATTACAGTTCCCGTGTACCTCCAATCAGATAGGATCCACGGTAAAGAATATCGACACGTCTTTTTCTCACGACTCGCGCCCACGCACCACTCTTCTACTGCATGTCGTACACGGGCCTCCGCTTGTCGGTGTGTCTGGAGGCTCACATAACACATGCGCCCGGCGACAATGCGTCACACATTTTCCCTAACCACATCAATGTAAAATAAAATCAGTTGTGAGAACGTATTTTTTTTTCTCAATAAATCGTTTGCGGGAGACTCCCTAGATTTCAGAGACTCTAGGGGTCTGTGACACTTGTTGTAGTATCGCAGAGGTGTTGACGAGCTTGGTCGTCCCTACAAAGTGCCAATACTCAAGTAAGTCCCAGTTACTGGGATGCTGGATGGACCTTTTAGTGACCGGTCTTTGGCGAAGGTTTTATGATTTTTTTTCAACACAGCCAAGAGCATTTTGAATATATTTCAAATTTAATTAAATTGAACTAAATCGATGAATTTTCACAGCAAAGGTAAACGTTAGAAAACTTTTTGTTTACTTTTAATGAAACTGGCAAAGCAATACGTTAGCAAAACCTACATCCATTTTCATTTACTCTATAAAGTTTCATAGAGTTTGTGTCAACACTAAGTATGAACTCCAATACAAAGCGTTGGTTCACCGCGAGGTCTCATAGCATTGTTTGTGAATAGGCTTGCAAATACTAGCGGCAGCATTGGCTTTGTGTACCTGCTTCGATGCATTTAATTGTACCGAGCTATCCCTTCACAAACCCTGTCGATTGTATTCCTGAGCACGCCGCATAGAATAAAATAAACGACTATTTTTCCACATGTCACAGAGAGGAGAAAAAACAGACAGTCGGCGCCTTGGATGAGACAGCTGACCTGGCTTGATGCGATTCTCTCGCCATTATTCACATGGCTGATTTTTTTTGTTTTTTATTGCATTATCCACAGAGAATATCCACTGTTTCACTTGGCACTCGGATATTTTTTTCATGCCAAGTTTCCAGGTTTTTCTTCTTCTGATAAATGAATTTTTTTCTCGTAATTTCCACCTTTGAAACTTTGTATTTATAGATTGATTTTTTGGAATGATTAAAAGTCCACCTAAATGCTAACACTTCTTCAGAAGACACATGGCCACCTTTTGCCAAAAGAAGTGAAAATGCTCTTGACATCCGGATCCGGTCGATAGCTCAGTTGATATCGTATATCGGAATCTCATCAAGGGCTCGTATTTGAATCTCACCAATTTCATGCTGTGAACCCGGATTCGAATCCCACCGAGGGTATCAGAAATGATTCCTCGTTTCGGTATTTATTTCAAACCAAAAATAAAATAGTCAGCCTTCACAAGAAATGGGTTCGAAGATTGAATTGATTGAGTTGAAGATTGAAATGAATTCGGGAGCTGAAAAACCCCAACTTCAACTGAAATGGTTGAGGTAAGGCCGGTCCATGAATAAACAGGTTCTACTCTCCACTTGCGACTCCTTCGGGGAAAACTCGGCAAGAAGTTACTCTAAATGTGTAGCATAAGAGCGTAGCGTAGCGAGATGATACTCCTACATCTATTCTTATTCAGCCGATAAATTTTATTTCGTCAATTGTGGGAAACAAATGATGGAAAAGATCAGAATTTATTTTCTCGTGGATCATTGTCCAGACTTCAGAACAGGTCTAAATTAGATCTTTTCAGCATGTTGTGCGTAAAGAAAAATAGAGAGAGTAAGAAGCTTGTCCAATGAAATAAACTTTAAAATTCGTAAAACACATTTTAAAGAGCCAGCTATAATTCTGCTGTTGGCAGTTGTCCACGGTCCGTATTCATTCCAGCAGTGGGTAGTAGTACAGTTGTGCGGCCTAAACTGAATTACACGCACGTTAGTTTTCCACAAACTCTCCCCCAGAAGTCGGTATAATGCCGGTATAATATTAACAACCCGACATGGAGGAGAAATCCAGCATTAGGGAAATGCGCGTCGTGCGAAATTGCATGCCGAAATAAATTGGTACATTTATGGTGACCACACTCCTTGTGCCCGCCAGTTAACTAATTGAAACAACTGTAGTTAAAATATTTCAGCATATATCAGTTTATAATAATTTTCATTGGGATTTAGTATATGAAAGCACAAACGACGTCTTGCTCAAAGATTTTTTTTACTCAAAATCAAGGAATTGTAAAAATATATTATTGTAGTCTATGACTTTGTATGAGATGAAGTGAGTACCTACCTAACCATTTTCTCAAAATTCCAAATGCTTTTATTAAGACCGCAATCATAATGTTGCTGTTTCTTGTTGCAGTTTCTTTTAACAGTTGCCCATGATTATAATAAATATCAAGGGACTCATGTTGGAGCCCTGTCGTACACCGAAACAATCACAACATTTTCAAGATTTTCTGACTCATGCCGAACTTACTAATGAAAGGGTGTATGTAACTCGGAAAAATAAGTGACAGTCTTTGAGTATCTTTGTATTTTTGGATGGATGGGGGGCTTAGATGCTAAAGGTAGAATAAATTCCATTGGGAGATAAATCACACTCAAACGCTTGTACCTAGTTAGTGAGTAATTCAACATTACTGCGGTATTAATTGACAGAGGACCCTCCTAATAAGAAAGCCGCCAGTACTGAGTGTCCCCCGCAGGCATGTGTCCCCTCCGCATGCAGGAGAGGACACATTTCCCTTTGTTTGCTGCAGCTGCTGCGGTCAAACAGACACGAGTAGAAATACAGAGGTAGTGAGAGAACAGCGCACCAAGTATGCAAAAGCTGTACGAAAACTAAAGCAGCGCATCGGGTGATCGTTTTAGTTTACACAAGTTTTTCGGTTGAGTTTAAATATTTAGTTTTGTACTTGGATTACAGACGTGTCTTATTGTATTGTACTCGATTGTGAAGGTACAAGAGATGCGCTACCGCGCGCAAACGGAGGACATGGTAGCTCAGACGACTTGGTTCTGCGTATGTAGTAGCTTTAACATTTAAATTGTCAAGCGACTTTATTTTAACATAAGAAAAAAATAAGTTTATAAGTACTTGATATCATAATTATTTTTTATCACAATAATTACTGGGTTAGGAAAAACCGTGTTATTTTTTTTAGTATCGAGGATTTTGTTAATGATTCTTATATTAATGTCTATAGCAATAATCTATGTTGCAAAGATATATTAACATTTACAGCTCATATCAAATGCATGCCCACAAACAAGCACGTGTAGTTTGCGCTTACAAATGTTGAATGTGTACATACAAATACGTTTCCTGATAGTAAAACTGTTATGACACTAAGTGAAATGAAAAAAAAGTGAAAAAAAACTTACATTGCAACTTGATTTCCTTTTTTAGGATTCTCGTTAATTTGATTTCTAAAATCATCCATTCAATGGATGAATCATCCAAATCATGAAAAACTTTTTGTGTATACGAATATATTGTTTAAAAGTCATAAATGAATATTTTGGTGTATTGTCAGATGTACACAAAATACTCGTTAAAGTCTAGAGTGTTTTATGTTGGATACAAAATGACAAAAACGTTTTCAAGTAAATAAACGTACATTGTATTTAAGGACAATAAATTGCAAAATAATATTATAATGTTTATGGTAGCTATTATTCATGGAGACGTTCGGAATTTATTGTCACGGAAGTCAATCGACGTAACCTTGAACTTTGTCTTTTTAATGTCGGTACTAAAACGTCGGAACTGAACCGGCAAGGTTTGTATTGGTCAAAAGGAGAATAATCTAAGGGGGGAATTGAAATCATGTCGCTTTGCACCGGTCTTCGTTATCGACTGCACATATTGTGCGAATAAAAATGCCTCAGTATTCTCACATATTACACGCGGCTTTTTATATTATTTTATGCTACTGTAATACTTATGTTCTAATGTAATAATAGGTTCATTTGAGATTGGGTTTTTATATTGTAGGTCCACATGCGGCATGTGTGAGCGCGAAATTATGCGTGTCTGCTTGTGGGAATGCATTTTATATGAACCTCAAATGATACATATCTTTGCAACTTAGATCTAGATTTAGATTTAGTAATACTGTAATACCATATAAGTGATCACTTGTAATTTCAGCCTTTATTGTTGCTCCTTGACTGATAGGTTGGTATGAGGCTGACCTCCCGTGCTGTAAAAATCGGTTTACTTTTGCCAATGCCGCCACGGTTTCAGGGAAAGGCGGCAAGAGTTGCAAGGTGTATTTATGTTCATGTGAGGTTTTGTTTATTTGTATGCACGCATGCAGAATGTGTAGGCGCGAACCTACATGTGCCTGTCTGTGGGCATGCTTTTAATATGAGCCTTAAATGTTAATAATATCTTTGCAGCTTATATTATAGATTTTTTTTTTTTTTTTTTTATTTAATATAAGACATTTTAAGTACATACATTACATTTTTCAAACTTATTTCTATTACATAATATTCATTTGTTTTATATGCTATACCTCACCAAAAAGAGTCAAAGCTCTTGTGTGTGGTGAGGGATTCACAATTAATTTAGTCAATAGTAATAACAAATTTATTTCAGTTATTTAATATATTTAAATTATAAACTAGAAATTTATTTAAGTTACTTCATACACTTAAGTCAAATACTTATGATGTGTATTTTCAGTGTGAAGAGATCTGATATGTGGAGAAATCAAATTAAAATAAGAAAAAACTGTATAATAAACAAAAGCAAATATATAAACATAGATAATATAGGCAAGTAGGTACCAAAGTATAATAAAATAAAAACATACATACATATGATTTATAGAGGTCTACTAATGACAAAAAAACAATACAAGGCACAGGCAATAATATCAATTGGTATACAAATCTAATATTTTTCGAAATGTTTTTTAAGTTTATTTTTAAATACATGATAATCTTTTATATTTTTTAGTTCAGTCGGTAATTTATTAAAGTTTGTTACACCAACATAAATGAAGCTATTTTGATAATGTTTTGTGTCAAATTTTGACATTTTGAGGTTATGTTTGTATCTTGTTGAATGATTTGTTTCTAATTTTAATTGTTGTTTTTCCTTTAATATTTGCAATATGGCGTTTTTTTTAAAAATGATATCTACTGAGGGAACTTTAAATATTTTAAATACTAATTCAGTCGGGTAATTCGATGGTTTTTTTAATATTATCTTAATGATTAATTTTTTAATTATTTTTACAGGGTTTAATGTGTTTAAGTATGACCCTCCCCATCCTATAATGCCGTACTGTAATATAGATTGCACAATTGCGTAGTAGACTCTTCTTAAGTTATCTATTCCGAGTATATTTCTAAGTCTTATAAATATGTATATGCACTTTCTGATTCGTTTTATCAGTTTACTAGTATGTTCTTTCCATTTTAATTTACTATCTATGTCAACGCCTAAATATCTTGTAGTATCTGTTTGCTTTAGTATTGAGCAGGTTAGATTACAATTCGTTTTATTACATTTATTTTGTTGATGAATAAATACGTTTAAATTTAGATTTAATTTATTTTCATTAATAGAGAACGGGACAATGTAAGTTTTTTCGCTGTTGAGTGTTAACAAATTCACGTCGAACCAGTGCTTTAAATTGTCAATGTCAACATTTGCTTTATTGGTGACACTATTCCAATTTGTATCTTCGATGATAATAACTGTATCATCGGCATAGGATATTATTTTTCCGTTTAGTTTCAGTGTAAATACATCATTGACATATAATATAAATAATAATGGGCCTAATACTGTGCCCTGTGGTATTCCGAAATTACTAGTTTCTATTTGGCTGTACACCTCATTTATTTTGACAACTTGAGGTCTTTGATATAGATAGCTTGTTATCCACTCGAGTGTCCTGCCTTGGAAACCGATACTTTCTAATTTTGAAGTCAATTTGTAATGAGATATGCTGTCAAAAGCTTTTTTTAAATCTATGAATATACCGATACATTTACGAGTATTGCTGCTTTTACTTTTTGTGCCTTTAAAAATGCCTCAGTTTTCAGCTTGTTAGAGTTTTATTTTAATGAAATTTCCAATGCCTTCTACATACTGTTATGAAAATATGAAATATAAATATTTAAAATAAGTAGGTATTAGTTATAGGAATTCTGTATTGTATTGTGTGGGTAGGAATCATTGAATAAAATACGTGAAGCATCGAGAAATAATAATTACTATGCCTTTCTGGAACTGTCTAGCAAATATAGGTCTAGATTGTACAGTTTTAAAGACTATAAGAAGGGTGCGAGTGGCTTGCAGGACGAGTAGTATCATACGAGATTTACAAACACATAGAACTAACTTGATCAGTGAACAGAAACCAAGTGGAATAGTTGAGAAAGCTTTGTGAAAATAAATTATTTAAAAGTGTAAAATAAACAACTGTATAAGAAGACCTGTGTATTTTAATTTGAAAGACTTTTGAACCCTAATTTCGTAACAATACTGTTAATATTAAACCTTGTATTTAAGTCCACCAGACTATGTTGTATGTACTCGTAGTTTTATTTCTTACTTTAGTATTTTGCATATATTTTTTTATAACTTGCACTTATATGCTTACAAAATGCTTGGACAAAATATAATGGCCAAAATTTAAATTCTACCTTTTTCTTGTTTGTATCGGTTTTCAAATCGACAGAAAAAATGTGGTCTGTTCTTTTAATTGTAAATATGGTCCTCGCTTTATTTAGAAAAAAAAAACCTCATATTTGACTCGACAGAATATGTGGCTGGCAGAAATTTTTATCTTATTCTATAATAGGTAAATCCTTTGTTTTACGGATTTTGCTTGGACGGCAAAATTTGCGGTGTACACGGTTAGGATTTTATTCCCTAAAATAAACATCACAATGTTTCAACGAAATTCAACAAAAATTTACTCAATTACATAAATCTATTGTTCTAAAATTAACAAACCTACCTATAATCTAAGTTGCAAGGATTTGTTAATTTAATTAAAGCTCTCAAATGCATGCCCACAAACAAACACGTGCAGTTCGCGCTTACAAATGCTGCATGTGTACTTACAAATAAAATCCAAACCTCAAATGAACATAAGCCCTACAACTTTTGCCGACCTTCCCTGACACAGGGGTGACATTGGCAAAGTGAACTATTTTTTACAGTATGACAAGCTTTGGATAAAAATCGAAATGGGTACACAATGCCGCAGAAGTGCTGTCCACTCCTGGCGGAATGGTAAAAAGGAGTTACAGTGACAGCAACTAAAAAATTTCACTTCCTATAATTAAACTCCTCTCGGATGTTGGAAATATATTTTTTGGTATTTTCACTTGATTAAAATTCTTCTAAAAGAAGTTAGAGAGCTAATGAAACCTCACCTAAGAGTTTCAAATACAAGATTTTAAGATCGCGAAGTAAGGAAGGAACAGCATTAATTTTCTTTCCAATTTTCATTGATCCCTTTTACATACATTTTAGTCTCACCCTGGTATATTCAAATTACTTGATATAACAAGGGTGAATTTTCAGGGTTGAACATGGCCATTTATGAAGGTATTAGTTACCTTTTGCTCTATTCATATAGATAAGTACCTTCCTTTACACTACTCTTATGGTAATATTTGCGTACAATTTTATCCCCTCTGGTCAAATGCTGCTGTTGTCCGGAAATGTAATTTGCAACGCTGTTTTAATAAAAAATGTGAAATAAATTGAAAGAATTGTTAAGCAAGTACATGAAGGTACTATTTAAATGAGTAATTTAAAAAAAAATCATTTGATAATTTAATTTCATGTATTGAAATGATGATCACATTTACGTAAGTAGGTACCTACTTAAGTTTACTTACGTAAGTCTTTATGTAAGTTTTTATGTAACTTGGTATTTACAAACAAGCTATTGAAAAAAAAATACTGCACATCTCATAAGTGCAAGTTAAAATATAAAAAATACAATTTTAGTTTAAAAAATGTAGAAAAAAAATCAAGAAATTGCAAGTATAGGCACTAAATGGCTGTTGAAACCGAACAAGGTTTATAATGAAAATTGCATTAGACCACCAAAGTTCCTTTACCCTTCTAAGAGAGTTCAAACACTCACCTCTTGAAATACCGTCGTAATAAAATTAACGCTATAAAACGATTAAACAAGTCTAGATAGAGTACAGACAGGGAGAAGGAATATAGTATAGAGTGCATCTTAGAGTAAGAACATTTAGAGGGCATACGCAGAGTATAGAAAACTGATAGGGAGTATGAATAGAGTACAGAAAGTAAGAATAAATAGAGTACAGAGTAGACACAAAGAGTGAGTACAGTTGGAGTACAGAAATAAAGTACACGTAGAGTACATACAGAAGAAAAATAACGGACACAGATTGAAAATAGTACAGTCAGAGTAATGTGCAGTCAGATGACAAACGCATAGAGTGAAGAGTATAGACGCATAGTACTAATAGAGTACACAGTAACAGAGTCAAATAAAGTACAACAAAAATAAATTTATTTTTTAACTCTCATTGAATAACGACACATGCAAAGTAGAATCCCATTTCATTGTAGTTTTCAATATCTGGTAAAAAAAATCCTCTAAAGTTTAAGAAAATAAGGTTATAGAGAGTACAAAGAATATTAACAACTAATATGAACGATATAATAATTTAAAAAAATGCAGTACAAATAAAGTACAGATAGAGTAAAGACGCAGTAACAGAGTACATAAAGAGGACAGAGGACAAATATAGTAAAGACGCAGTAACATAGTACAGAGAGAGGACAGATGACAGATAGTGTAAAGACGCAGTAACAGAGTACAGAAAGAGGACAGAGGACATATAGAGTAAAGACGCAGTAACAGAGAACAGAAAGAGGACAGAGGATAGACAGAGTAAAGACGCAGTAACAGAGTAAAGAAAGAGGACAGAGGACAGGTAGAGTAAAGACGCAGTAACAGAGTACAGAAAGAGGACAGAGGACAGATAGAGTATGGACGCATTTCCAAGTCTCGCATAGAGTATCAAATGAACTCACGCATTCTCGGGGGACAAAGGGGAGGACATGCACCCTACACGGAGAGGATCCCAGAGGTGGGGCACTCTAATTGTTCTGAGTCGGACTGTTGGTTTAGGTCCCCCCTCCCAACAGAGGATTCCGATGTAAAATTAACGCATATAAATTAGACGCCAGTTTGGTTGCTCCGTGTTGTAATTGTAAGTAAATACGCAAAGCGTTTATTGTTTTCATTGGATACGAGTACCTAGAGCCATTTTGGAGAAAATTCCAGACTTGCATGTTACATATTATATTGAATGCATATTATGGTACTTACGTTTATTAATTTTTATAACCATTGAAGCATCCAGTTCTCAAGATATTAAAAAAAGTATTGTCAATTTCTCACCCACATATTTTTATTTTAGGCTAAGGTTTTCTTTTGCAAGTGCGCTTATAGCATTTGTAAATGCGAAGTTAAAAAAAACATAAAAACAAGTAATAATAATTCAATATTTATCCAAAAATTGGACCGGTTCGTAGTCCAGTGGCAACACTTCGGACTCGTAAATGGAAGATTGTGGATTCGAATCCCGGCGGAGCGCAAAAAAATATACCATTTATATTTTCATATATGCTCTTCGCTGGGTGAAAAATTCATAAACCTTAACCAATGACCGGTCACTAAAGGTCCATTCATCCTTACAGCAACTGGGTCTTGCTTGAGTATTGACTCTTTGTAGTGACGACCGAGCTCGTCAACACCTCTGCGGCAACACAACAAGTGTCATAGACCCCTAGAGTCTCTATAATCTAGGGAGTCTCCCGCAGAGGATTTCTTTAAAAAAAAAGAATCCATATCCTTTAAAATTATTGTCCGAATATGTGTCCGGATATATGTGTACCTACAAGTCCACTCAAATCAATCACAATCGATAAAGCATTTTTAATTCGAGTACTAAAAATTGAAACCCTTGAAGAAACATTATTGGTACTTTCTCGAGCGCGAGAACAACTTGTTCTCTTAATAATGGTGTGATAGCATCAAACTCGCTCGAGGAAATAAATCCACTCGAGAAGAAAACTTTTGTGTTTTATTTTTACATTATTGTTCCTTGACTTATAGGTTGGTATGCGGCTGACCACCCATGCTGTAAAAATGGTTCATTTTGCCAATGCCACCCCTGTTACAGGGAAGGATGGCAAGAGTTGCAGGGTGTTTGTCCATTTGAGATTGGTTTTTATGTTGTAGGTTCACATGAGGCATGCGCAAGCGCGAACTTGTACGTGTCTGGTTGTGAGAATGCATGTAATGTGAATCTCCATTGTAATAAATCTTTGCAACTTAGATTAGATTAGACAGAAAAAAGTGTTATATTTCTGCAACTAAATCATTTATAATTGCATCTTATCTAACCACAGAAATTCAATATAACCGTGAATGATTTATAATTGCTCATGATACGGATCTCCGCATTACATTTGTACCTAAAAGCCAAAAGACTAAGGTACCTAGTCAGAATATACTGTTATAATTATATTTTTTCCCGCTAACGAATTCCCCTACAAAAGTTTACGAGATTGTGACCCTAAGTCACGTTCAAATTTTAAAGCAGTCCGAAACTTTTATCTTTGCAATCAAGTAAAAAAAAGTTTTAATGATCCCGAAACGATATAAAGAATTTTAAAGTGATGGAAAAATCAAAGTGTCTTGGTACTTGAATTTTAATGGAGTTAAACTTCTTTTTAAATAATGATTTTCTGATATCTTATGCTGACTACCCATATTATAAAAAAAATGTTTCACTTTGGCAATGTCACCCACGTTTCGTGGAGGGTCTGAAAGTTGCAGGGCTCATGATTATTTGAGGTTTGGATTTTAATTTGTAAGTACACATGCAGCATATATAAGCGCGAACTGTTTGTATGCATGCATTTAATGTTGATTTTAAAATTTAATATATGTTTGAAATATTGCAATATATATATAACAAATAATAAAATGATTTATTACTACGAAAATGAATTCGGTTTCATTTGAATAAAAAAATATTGAACTATGAAAGTTTAAAATTCCAAGAAAAAAAAAGTTTTTTTTTCTTCTAATAAATGTTGCTGTGTTATTCAAGTTTAATTAATTCCACATTCCGAAAAAACGTACTTTTTACAATATTTTTTTATAGAATTCCACAGTTTTCATTAAAAACACATTTAAAAATATTTTAATAGAGAAAGTTCTGTAAATTTTTGTAACTAATTTTTCTGAAATAAAAATACAATACCAGAACCATTATATTTTATCAGTGTAAAAAAACTGAATTCCCTATTAAAATCATTTTTCGTGAAAATATTAGGTTCATATAATATTAGTCTCAACTAACCCCCTACTGTAAAAACTTGGGGCACGTTTGCCGGTTTCAGGGAAGGGCGTCAGGAGTTGCAAGGTTTATCTTCCAGTGAGGATTTCTTTTTTTGTAAGTGCACATGCAGCATGTTAAAGCGTGAACTTGCAACGTGTCTGCCTGTGTATGTGCATTGAGTATAAGCCTTAAATGTCAATTTATCTTTGCAGCTTAGATTATTTTAGAAATGGATTTTCCGAGAATATTGGGGGGTGAAACATTCCCCAAAATTAGTCTTATTACACGTATGTCGCCCTCACGGTATCGGCAGTACGTGATTGGGTTGTCATACGTGCATAAACGTGTCACGTGCCTCACGTGACGCACGTATTTCACGTGAGTCATCAATGCAATTAATATTAGTGGTTACGCGCTGTGGGAGTCATCCCGCCCCATACTGTTCCAGACCGAGGGTCTATCATCCCGAAATGCCCTTAGCGACGCGTTTTAGCTAGATATCTGTCAATTTGAATACGTATGAAAGCCAGAGATTTCCAAAATTTTATAAATTCGATTTAAATTCGATTCTAAATGCTATCAGTTGGATGGACTTTCCATCCAACTGATAGCATACAGGTCTTGGTTGCATTTTCTACAGCGGCATTCAAGCTCGCGGAACGCTCTTGAGGTGTGATTCTCTCGCACAGCGATAACCAAATAAATTATAATGATATTATTCATATTAGTTAAAATGGCACTAATTTGAGTTAGATCTCTATGATAAAGGACTTTTTTAAAAACCATAAGCTGTAAAGGGCCTTACAGACAAACGATTTCTTTATAAAACCATGAAGCAAATAAAAATACGTTGCATACTTGTTGACTATGTGTATTAAAAATGCATTTTTTTTTCAAAGTCTGCTGATCAGATATCTATATAAGTTTTCCTATTTTTATTCTAAAACCAATTTTCATACTTAATTACTGTAAAGCTACTATATTTGTACCCGCTTACAAACATTCACAGTATTTCCATTCGGTACGCCCTCATTTGATGTATCTCGACGGCAGATAAAAAATGACTTAGTGTAATCATACCGCCCCTGCTTTACCCAAAAGCCTCTCAGAATTTTTTTGCAAGCAGCTAAAAAAAAGCAATTTGAAAGGGAAAAGTGTCAAAGTGCAAATGGCAAATCAACGCGTCAGAGCTATGCTGGAACGCGGATTGATCCGAACCGAAATTACTTTTTTAATTAAAAAAATGTCACCCAGGGTTGAAGCTTGATACGACTGGTTGTCCCTTTTTCCTGCCCACGTGACTGACATTCTGTCCCTATATAATTAGCCACATTCGAAAGTGATTGGCATTGAATGTTCTGGAATTTGTCTTGTCCCATAGTTCGTTTGAGGTAGACCCAACTGCCTGTTGTTCAACGGAAATTAATTACTCGCTGGTTTGTATTGATTGGAATTATTTTGTGACATGTCCTCAATCATGGTTGGTTTCTCGTTACAGTAGTACCAACCCCCGCGCCGCAAATGAACCGCCCCACATCAAATTGTTTCCACGTTTAACTGTCTGACGTCACTGAAGCTTTTACTTTGATGAAATTAATACGGGGAAAGCTGTTTTCATTGTGTTGAAAGGGATCATAATATCATTTTTAATACGTAACTTTTACAATTCATTTTGTTTTTTTTTGTGTTGGGCACACAATTTGATAGGAAAGTGACTGTTTGAGAGACAAGTTAATAGTCAAATAATAATAGGATTCTGTTGATCGCTTGGCATTTATAATTGTCTTTGGTTTCTAGCTTTGATTCACTTTAGATTATTTTGTTGTTAAATCATTACACATTCGCATCCTAAGGAAAACAGTGTATAAATTGGAAGAAGTGGCACGTGGAAGTGGTGGAGGAAGTTTCGACCCCCCTTCCCTTACAATCATCCTATAGTCATTATCTAATGACCCCTTCCCCCCCCTTGCTGTAATAATGGATGAGCTTAGTAATTAATAATGTTATATTACTTACATAATATTTTGTATATTTTGCAGAAATTGGTATTTACAAGAACGACGTCACTTTTGGTACTCGTACATCAGCCATCATCCGCAGACCAGACTCCCCCCCCCCCCCCCTCCTAAATGCGAATGACGTAATATATGGACAGCCCCAATGCTGTTCCCCAATTCGTAACTTGTAGAAACTGAGCCACATTCCTCAAAAGAAGATAATGAAAACGTAATTTGTTATTGAATTCCTATTTTGCAGATTTGATATTTTTCAGATGGAAAGCTCATTGTTGTCTGAGCTATAATTACATGTATTTGGGTTAAGCCAAAATTTTGTGAAGCAAACACGGAAGCCGTCCGAAGTTTGAGCATTCGCGGTCAGCGGCGGATGCCAGAGAGAAAGAGGGTCCGTTGAATAAAACTAAAACACAGTCCTACACAAATAGTCGCTATTATTTCAATGTGATTAAAACTTGTCTGTCCTCATTGTCCGAATGAAATTGGGGTACAAAGCGTCGTAAATGTTTATTCTGAACAATTTATGTGAGCTAACACTAATCGCGGAGTGTTATGTAAGAGTGGAGTGTTTGATATCAACGGTGCGCAGGAAGCTTTGTGTAAAGCCTTTTGGGTCGAAGGGTGGGTGGGGATGAGGTTTTAAGTTAATTGAATATGCGCCCTTTATTCCAGATATGCCTATGGTGAAGCAATGTGTATTTTTCTTACGAATTTAAACTCTGGACAATCACTTCTTTCTTACTAAATAAATCATAAAAATTGGAAAAGATTATTGATAGAGGGGGCTGTAACGGAGAGTTTTTTTTGTATTGTAAGACAAAGTAAATTAGAAAAGGTGAACCGTGACGGTGACCGGTCCGTAGTTCAGTGGTAACACTTCGGACTCTGAATGGGAAGGTTGCGGGTTCGATTCCCGGCGGAGCACAAAAAATATGCCATTTATATTTTCAAATTTGCTCTTCGCTGGGTTGAAAAATTCATACAAACTTTACCAATGACCGGTCACCAAAGGTTCATCCAGTCTTACAGCAACTGGGTCTTGCTTGAGAGTTGGCGCTTTGTAGCGACGACGATCAAGCTCGTAAAAAGGTCGATAGCTCAGTTGGTAGAATGCTTGCATTCCATGCTGAGAGCAAGGGTTCGATCTCAAGGTTTACTCAGCCTTCACAATAAATGAGAACCAGCCCTCCCGGGAGCTGGGAAACCCGCACTTGCTAGGTTGAAAAATTCATACAAACTTTACCAATGACCAGTCACCAAAGGTCCATCCAGATTTTCAGCAACTGGGTCTTTCTTGAGAATTGACGCTTTGTAGCGACGACGATCAAGCTCGTAAAAAGGTCAATTGGTAGAATGCTTGTATTTCATGCCGAGAGCAAGGGTTCGATCTCAAAGGTTTACTCAGCCTTCACAAGAAATGAGAACCAGCCCCCCCGGGAGCTGGTAAGCCCCACTTCAACTGAAAGTAGTTGGTGTGAGGCCGGCCCCCTTACCTGTACAAATAAATAGGTCCAGAAGCGCTACATGCGACTCCTTTGGGGATGACGCAGTTACACTATATGTGTAGCTTAGTTGCGTTTGCGAACGTAAAATATTCATTCACAATAAAAGATGGATATGTAAAATAATGTGTGCAACTGTATGAAGTGTCAAAAGAAATCTTTCTCTTTTCCTCAGCCATCTCTCTTCTGCAGGATTTATATTTATTTCAATTTATTCCATCTTTATTTCTCTTCATCCACCTTCTACCAACGACTGTTTTAATATCGCAGCTCATCTTTTTCTGGCCGACCTACACCTCTTCTTTTATCCCACGGTCTTCATTCGAGAATTCTGCAAGTCGATCAAATGTATATGCTAAACTCAAATTGTTTATTCGACATTTGTCGTAATTTCCTTATTTGGTGAATGATTGTTTATCCGGCCATTGGAAACCTGGTCTCTAATTACATGCATTTCTTAATCGGCACCATTCATATCTCATACAATATTATAATCCGTATCGTGTTTCGTACAAATAAATTCCATCTCACAAACAACGCAGCGTGCATATATTGAAAATCTGCCCACCCGATATCTCAGATACATTACGATATCTCAGATTTATCACGCAAAATATCTCAGATACATCATACAAGAAGTATCATTAATATTATTTTTTTGATCGTCTTCGATGGATCTCAGATCTCTCTCTGGCCTCCCTTATCACATGCAGCTTTTCAGTCTGTTACCTGAGCACAAAAAATATACCATTTATATTTTCAAATTTGCCTTTCCCTGGGTTGAAAAATTCATAAACCTTTACCAAAGACCGGTCATCAAAAGGTCCATCCAGCCTTACAGCGACTGGGTCTTGCTTGAAAATTGGCGCTTTGTAGCGTAAAAAGTCCGGTCGATAGCTCAGTTGGTAGAATACTGGCATTCCATGCCGAGAGCAAGGGTTCGTTAGAGATATTTTCCTGTTTCGGTTTTTATTTTAAACCCAATATAAATACGGGCAACGTGTACTCAACCTTAACAAGAAATGAGAACCAGCCCCCTCGGGTGCTGGGAAACTCCCACTTCAACTGAAGTGGTTGGTGTGAGGCCAGCCCCCTTACCTGTAAAAATACATAGATCCCGAATCCCCACATGCGAACCATTCGGGGATAACGTAGGCAAGAAGTTGAAACGGCACTTTTATAAAATATCTCATTCATGATTAGGAGGGCCCTTGAGGTGTGACACACACAAAAACGGCGCTCTTTGGTCATGTAAAAAAAAAAAAAAAAAAATTATCCTCATATATATACATATACTAGCAGACCGACCGTGCTGCGCACGGTTGTCTGCTAGGCCCTTCGGGCAGTTTAAGTCTGGCTTCGCAATAATTTTTCCTCACACCTCCTTCATTGTAATTAAATGCTTTAAGAAGTAATTTAAAAAAAAATGGCGGTATAAGGGTAATTTAGTTCTTTCATGTTCTGAATATCTTGTATGAAACATGAGGCATGAGGCTGACCTCCCATACCATAAAAAAATGTTCAATGAACGAATGTTTCTCTGTTTCTGAAAAGGTCGGCAAAAGTTGCAGGACTTATGGTCATGAGAGGGTAAAATATTTATTTGTAATTACACATGCAGCATTTGTTAGCGTGAACTCACTCGTGTTTCCATGGATTTCCATTTCCACTCGTGTTACGTGCATTGAATATGAATTATAAATGTTAACGGATCCACGCAACTTAGATTTATATTCTTATACAAAAAAACATCAAGTGCCACAATTATATGTTAGCGTGAAATGACATTTGCCAGCTTGTGGGTGTACACTATATTTGAATCATCGAAACTCTTTTGTGCAACTTTAGATTATAAATTAAGATTATCGTTGTTTAAGGATTTTTGTTTAAGGAAGGACCCATATTGCATAAATGGGTTCACTTAACAAATGTTCTCCCTGTTTCTGAAAAGGTCAGCAAAAGTTGCAGGGCTTATAGTCATGAGAGGCTGAAATTTTTATTTGTAATTAATTACACATGCAGCATTTGTAAGCGCAAACTCATTCATGTCTGCTTGGGGGCATGCATTGAATATGAATTATTAAATGTATCTATGCAACTCAGATTTATATTCTAACATTAAAAACATCAAGTGCCACAATTATATGTTAGCGTGAAAAGACATTAGCCAGCTTGTGGTTGTGCATTGTATTTGAATCATCAAAACTCTTTTTTGCAACTTTAGATTATAAATTAAGATTAGCGTTTAAGGATTTTTCAAACTCAAATTCCTTGACTTAAGGGTTAGTATGAAGCTTACCACCCATATCGCATAAATAGGCTCACTTAACAAATGTTCCCCCTGTTTCTGTAAAGGTCGGTAAAAGTTGCAGGGCTTATGGTCATGAGAGGCTGAAATTTTTATTTGTTATTACACATGCAGCATTGATAAGCGCAAACTCGCTCGTGTCTCCATGGGGGCGTGCATTGAATATGAATTATAAATGTTAATGCATCTATGCATTTTCGATTATATATTGTAATATTACAAAGATAAAATGCCGCAAAAAGTATGGTTTCATATAAAAAGTTGACCCAATCGATCGTAATTATTTCTAAAAAGTACATGGTATAACTGGTTGAAGTATATTTTGAAATAAATAAAGAATATAGGTAGGTACTCAACAGAATTCAAAGGAAAATTTTTCGACTTGGATGGAGACTTCGAAGCCAAATGCTGAAAATTTATTTGAAATTCGAATGTCAAAATGAGTTTCGTTTCACGCATAGGTTTTACATAAAAAGGTGTTAAAATCGATCATATTTATTTACTAAAACAACATCATTTTTAAGACTTTTGATAAAAGACAAGCACGTCCGAAGTTCTGAATAATATTTAGTGTGAATATGATGAACATCTGTACAGGAGTTCTTCAGTTCTTCATCCATTAACGCACATTTATTTTGTATGGGGAGGCCGTTGCTTTTTATAAAGTAGTAGATAGATAGATAGATAGATAGATAAATTAGATTTTGTAGGGTTTGTGTATTCACACAGTGAAAATTCATTTTTTTAAAAATAAAGCTATTTATTTGAATTTATATAATTTTGATCTATGGTTTGTTCTTAATAATTTTAATTTTTTATACATCACTCTTGATAATGGCCTGAATATTGAAGGTCGAAAGTACTCGAGATATTAAATATTATTGTGAAAATAAACTACGTTAAACAAAAAATAGCTTTATTTTAAAAAAATATATAAATTACACTATATGTGTAGCTTAGTTGTGTTACTCAGACATATCGTATAGGATATCTCAGATATATATTACAAGGATTTATAATACGTTTGTCTTGAGGTATGACGGAGCCGCTCTGGCTATAAACCTCTCGATTGTTATTTATTGTACTCGTATACAGATTCTTTGTATGGGAACATGCACTCGTTTGTCTGCATCACGCATTTGTAAACATGTAGAACGGGAAGCCGAAAATGTATAATATCGTGTAGACAGTACAGGCAAGGCTACCGTGTAGAATTGTAAATTACAAGCCAGAGTTTTGGAGGAATTTTTCGGATATTAAGGCAACAGTAAAAATAACGATTTTTATGTGGTAAACTGCGGTTATAAATCGATTGTTTTACGGTACAGTACGCCCGGTTAATGGCGCAATTAAAAAAACAAAAAAATTAGGATAATTTATTTGATGAGCGCTGTTTTTATGTGTATCACACCTCAAAAAAGCCCTCTGCGATCTTGGTCGTCGCTGTAGAAAGCGCCAATTCTCAAGCAAGACCCAGTTGTTGTAAGGTTGGATTGACCTTTCAGTGACCGGTCTTTGGTAAAGGTTTATGAATTTTCAACCCAGCGAAGAGCACATTTGGAAATATAAACGGTATATTTTTGTGCTCCGCCGGGATTCGAATCCACAACCTTCCATTTACGAGTCCGAAATGTTGCCACTGGACTACGGACCGTTCCAATGCTTAAAGCGTCCGCGTAAAATACAGGAGGTGTAAGTATTGGTTCGAATACTGATGCTTCTTCAAATGATTTTATGTTACAAATCTTTGTATGAAAAAAAAAATGGTTGAAAAAAATATAATAAAGATGCTTGACCAGCTCTAGTAAAACTGTGAGCGGGTGACAACTATTATTTTCTTCGAACTGATGATTTTAAAATATTGGCAAGGATTTTAAAGCTTCCGTTTTCTGTCGATAGTTGCTAGAATACTTGTGGTTGAAACCACAGGGCTTGGATTAGTTCACCACAAACAATGTCATATATATTTTGATGTTTATTTCAAACCCAAAATCATAGTCGCTGGAAGGTTTACTCAGTTTCACAAGAAATGAAAACGGCAGCAGAAAAACTGTCTCTTTAACTTTTGAAGGCATGTAAACCATTTTTTATATAAAAGAATGCTCATAAAAAAAACTACAAATTTATGCATAATCAAAATATCGAAACTTTTTATTAATTTGAATAGTATATTCAAGCGATCTAAGTGAGTGATTATCTCATAGCGTCATCGTCTCTGAATACGACACCAAAACAATAAAATAACTGTGGGCAATTTATCAATGGTCGTATCGTGTCTCATGTGGAAGATTATTCCCGGCAATTGGTTTTGACAAATCGAAATACGCTCAGTGTAATAGCCGACGCTTAATTCATAGCCTCACTCCCATATTCACAGACGATGCTATGAGAGCTGATGCTATGCGTCAATTCGAAGCTTGTTATCCACATTGACGTATGAATTTTGCACGTTTTAAATGAAATAATTGCAAAGTATAACACAAGAAGCTTATTCTGGCTTATTCTCGGCCCACTCCTGGATGTTAGCCTGTTCCAATTTTCTTCACGCCTTTCTATCGGCTTCTGTGTTCAAGCATCCCCGGCTAGCAGTTTTCTTGATGTCATCCATCCACCTCAATTGGGGCCTCCCTGTCCACCGCTTTAACATCCTGGATTGCCTTTGGACAATCTTTTTCAGCACCAAAAGATGGTTTGGACAATTGTATAGCATGACTGATGAAATATTTACAATTGTTTTCAACAGTGAAAATGTGACACAATCTTTTATTTTTGAAATAAGCTGGAACTGGAAGTTAAATCACCACGGTAATTCTTACCTACCGAATATCGGTAATATTAAGTGTATGAAGACCTGTCAATCCAAGATGGCCGCAAATAAACAGCTGATTAGTCTTCATGCAAATATTACCGATATTAGGTAGGTAAGAATTACCGTGGTGATGACATTTCCAGCCCAGCCTCTAACTTCTCATTCCCCAATTGGCAACATACATTACCTAAGCAGCTATAAACCAATCACGCGTTTGAAGCTCACGCACTCTACTGTGAGTTCTCATAGCATTTTCTGTGAATACGGCTGTTAATCTACTGACGTATCTACATAATTGATTAAAAGAGCGCCACGAATCTGCCCACGGACAGCTATTTGTCTAGAAAGTAAGCGTTCGTGTGAGCCCACTAAATAGAATAAATACCGATACATTTTCTGATCCATATATACCTAATTCAGATTTATGAGGTTTCGAAGGTTCACTGCTTTGATCAGTCAATGAATAAATTTTGATTGAATTTTTTTATAACTAATAAATTTTGAAAAAAGTTGTCCTAAGGCTATGTATTAAAATGTATACCGAGTTATTGAATGTGAAATAAAATATATTTTCTCAAAATACTTTTGAAGATGTATTAAATATGAAATATATTTTCTTATTTGCACATTTCGTAGGAAAAGACGACAAATGGTTTCTAGAAATGTGGGTGGACCCTAACCCAGTGCTTCGGGACTAAACTTGCTGTCTTTAAACTTTTAGGGTCCTTACACATAATGTCTTTCACTTATTTAATATTTTTCACTTTTTCCAGACAATGTTTTCTCTTATTCACAATCTAAAGGTTCCATTATTTCGCAATATCACCTATTAACTCTATTCATTATTCCTCAATCTTCCCCTCCTATGCTTTACTCTGACTTTCCTCTGCATTTTTTCTTTGTTATTCTTTCGTCATTCATTCTTTCGAGATGTCCGAAATATCTCATTGTACTTTTTTTACTTAAATTCTCATATTCTCTTTTATACCACATTCTTTCCTCACCCAATCGTTCCAGACTCTATCATTCAGTGTCTTTGCAGTCATTGCTTTCAGGAAGACATTTCAACCGTACATCAAAATATAAACAATTCAATTACGAGTATATGTAGTTAATGGATATCTAGAGTCATAATAAAAGGAGAACTTGTATGAAGAAGGTGAAGGTGGTGAAGGTGATGATATATAAAGACAGAAAGAAATGGCGGTTTGTGTCTATAATGTTGGCGGCTAAGGTAAGGGGTTTTTTTAAAATTGGAATTGTGTATTTCGTATTTGTTTTGATGTTTATACATATTGTTTAATTATTTGGCTATTCTAAAAACGTGATTTGTTGTGTATGTTCCTTGACTTATAGGTTGTAATGCGGCTGACCACCTATGCTGTAGAAAATTATTCACTTTATCAATCTCACACCTGTTCCAGGGAAGTTCGGCAAGATTATGTTCATTTGAGAACTGGGTTTTTATATTGTAAGTTCACATGCGGCACGTGTAAGCGCGAACTCATACGTGTCTGCTTGTTAAAATGCATGTAATGTGAATCCTCAATGTTACATATCTTCGCAACTTAGATCAGATTAGATTATATAATGTCTTATTAAATGTTTCATAAGCATGTCTTTTACGTATGATTAATCCACTTGGATACATGATATAATTTATTGTAAGGTCGTGTGCTCTTCATTTGTGTAATGGCTAAATGATGTCTAGTTTAGGATAATTAATGCCACTTCAATCAACCTGCCATATCAACTCAGTCAACTAGGTGTATTCTCCATACGAATATAATAGTAAGGTCGTTACCTGAATAGATGAAGGAGATCCTAATCTATCTTATATTTAATCGACTTTTTAATTTGTCTTTTCAAGCGTTCGAATCAAGTTATTTCATTGTGTTTGTACAAATATCTGCTGCTAAATTTCCTGCAACCAATATTCTCAAATAAGAATCAATGAAATCTCTCACTTTTTACAAATAATGGCGTTGGACTTCAATTTCAAATTTGTCAATGAAATCATGAAAAAATTGTACTTAAATTTAATTATTCAAATGGCATAGAATGCTTATTATAAAAAGAAGAACAAACAAGCTTAAAAAATACTAAGAGTGAGATAAATTTACGTAGAAATTAGCAAAGAATATTTATTTATTTATTACGCTTGGAATATCATGTAAATAAATAAAAGGCGTTATGAATGCAAATAATAATAATAAAAATCCAACAGGCTCTCAATTTTTTTGTTAGCTCAGATTTTGCAAAAGAAGGGTCGTCCTTTTTAAATAGCTATAGATTGTTTGGCTTTGGAGGTCTTGCAAAGAGGATTAACCAAAAAATGTGTATATTTAAATATTCAAAACCGATTTTCAGAAAACCCATGAATGAACTTTCGATCAAACGGTTACTAAATTTGTTAATTTCGCCTCAGCAAACTGGATTTCTTAATTGCATTTTGAAATATTAAATCGCTTTTCCTTGTAGGGGGTTTGATTTTCCATGCCCCCTCCCCCAACTTCCAACACCCAACCCCGCTGCCCTCTGGCCGATTCCGAATTAATTTCCACAAGACTGCTCCTCAAGTCCATCCGCTCCCAAAACGATCGCCTTTAATCGCCTCGATACCACTAACCCAGTATAAAACGATTAACTCGAACGCATCGTTTAACCAAAAAAAGTGTGAAATCTAAAACGCTCACTAAAGATGCTGTTTTAGTCTCTATACCTTTTTTGGTAAACGCAGTATTTGAGTTAAAACGATAGGATATCTAGTTGTGGTACAGAATTTCTTGTATTTAGGTCCTTCCTCTCCCATTATCGGCATTCGAGTGGTTTCGCCTAAGGCTGTGACCTGCTGCATCGTTAGCCCTCTGTTGATATCAGCCACGGTTTACAGGGCTGACGAAAATAACTGAGAAAGTGCACACTAAAATAGATGAAAACATAGGATATTTGAAAAGTTTTTTTTAAAGGAATGAAAGTTTATGTATGTCTGTGCACATTGAAATTAATTGATTAATTATTTAATAACTTAATTTAACAACATAAAACATGAGACTTACAACTGTTGAAAAGAAAAGGTTTTCACAGGGTTTAGAAGGTGTGTGAGAAAAACTAATACACTGTTAAAGGACAATGAGATCATTGATTTGTATTATATATTTCTTAGGTATTCTTAGGTATATTAGGTAGTCCGGTCGATAGCTCAGGTGGTAGAGTGCTTGCATTCCATGCCGAAAGCTCGGGTTCAAATCCCACCGAGGGTGTCAGAAATGATTTTCCGTTTCGGTGTTTATTTCAAACCCCAAAATAAAATACCGGCAAGGTTTACTCAGCCTTCACAAGAAATGAGCACCAGCACTCTCAGGAGCTGGGAAACCTCCACTTCAACTGAAGTGGTTGGCGTAAGGTTGGCCCGCTTACCTGTAAAAATAAATAGGTTCAACTCGCCACATGCGATCCCCTCGGGGATAACGCGGCAAGAAGTTACACTATATGTGTAGCTTAGTTGCGATTGCGAGGTATAAATGCTTGTTCTGAGTGTGTATCTTAGGTTGAGACACTCCTATACTACTGCTACTGTCCATCATCGACCAAGCTTTTTAATTCATCAAAAACCAAAACAGGTCGTAAACAATGGTACAGTTTCTAGTTTTCACTTGTGGTAACCGATAGTCTTAATCATTTTTTTATACTGAGGATTCCTTGCTAACGCATCTAGAGTGGCATCCCTGATCTTCCTTGCCCTACATTTACCCCCTCCCCTGCATCCCCTGGGGTTGTAGTAATGACCACATGCACAATACCTCGCCATAACAAAGAACTGCCCTAACATGTCTAATAGTCTTCGAAGAATACTCCATTAACTCACTTCCTTGAGTAAAAGATATAACGCGTAAAATCAACCATCGCGTTTTACCAAGAATGTATTGAAACTCAACAGCGTCTCTTCTTCATTTCCACCGTACATACTTTACTCATTTCGCTATCATTCACTGCCCATGCTTCACTTCTACATCAAAGACGGCAACAATAGCTTACATTTGCGGTAGGAAAAAACGCCATGGTTGAGCTTAAACTGGAAGTGACGTAGAAGCACTCCATCACGCGATATTATGTAGACCGGCGATTATAATTTATAAGCGATCTCATATTTAATTGCGCACCTACCTTCATAAATTTCAGAAGAGCCATAAATTTCAGGCCCTCCAATTTTGAGAGTACGTACATACGTCTCCTATAGCCACCTACCCTCTCATGCCGTTTCGCTCTTAATATTTGAACTAATCACGCGAGAATGGAGATTCATAAGCCAATTTATGTTTTTTTGTTTCTTTTGTGCTTTGTTTTGTGTTTTTAAGCGCGTCTGATTTATTATTTATTGCATCACAATAGAGAGAAGCGATATTTCATTCTGAGCGAATCAAGGCTTTGTTATGCACATTCCTGGGTAACATTTTCAGCATATATTTCACTTTTTATAACATTTGCAGCGTATATTTAATGATACATTTTTACCCTTTTCTGAGAGTTGATTATACGCTTGATGTTAAGAATTTTTCCACATAAAAAAATATTCTTTAAATTAATATTGTCTTATATTTAAAAAGTTTTTACTTTTGTTGATGATAATGTCAATATTCCGGAAATATGATAGGAAAGATGAGAGAGAGAAAAGAAGATAAGGTATGTTAGGATATGATAAACTGAAGAAAATGTATAGAAACCCTGGTCACCCTTAGCAGAATGTTGACAGAGTAACAATCACAATTACAAAGAAGTTATCGCATTTTTCTATAATTCAAATTAATAGTAAGATTGGTGTGAGGTTGATCCTCCATATTGTAAAAATGGTTCACTTTGCTCATGCAATTCATTGTTTCAGTAAAAAACGGCAAAAATTACGTCATGGTTTATATTCATTTGAGATTTATGATAACAAGTTGTTTTTGTTCAACACAGACATCGATACAAGTACTAACCAGGTTATTCTGACAAAAAAGTGGAATCTGAAAGCAGGTATTTACAAAAATTAAACAAAATATTAGAGTTACTATGTTTTACAAATTGTTTCAAAATTACTAACGTAGCTTAGTTGGAACTGTTGAATCCAATGGATGTCGTCAATTCACAGGTTATAAGTTTCAATATGACAAATTGCATTTAGCAATTTTCAGTGAAACATTTCAAATGCATAATTATCGGTTTCAATTACGTTAATACAAATTATATGAGAGAGTTTATCACTCACCGTGAGTGTATAATGAATAATCAAGCTCTACAGTAAAAAACATTATATTTAAACTCAACCACAGAGTGAACCGAAAATTGTATGGAAACTGAAACAGTGCCTCAAGTGAGCGTTAAAATTTTCATATTTTTTTGAAAGCAACACTACGTAAAGTAATACACTTGGCTCGCTAATACAAAATTCATTTGTGCACTTTGTATGGGAGCTAGGTCAATACAAAATGCATGAGAGTACTGAATAACCTTTACTTTGGTAGGAATAGCTTCTGTAAACATTATTTTGAAATTTAATTAAAATGATTGTCTTTATAGTTATTTCTTGAAAAAGAAAATAAGTTTTCTGTTTAAAATCTCTTAGAATTCATCTCTTAAAAGTGCAAAAAATATATGAATAATTGAGCATGTTTTTCTGTCTATGTATATCGCTGAGTATATAATACACGTTGCTTAATACGTACATTAAAACAAAATGAACCGTGCTATTCATAAGATAAACGACAACAAACCCAAAGCTCATCTGCTGCCTACAAAAAAAGTCGTAGTTTATTTAACAACAAATTCAAATTTTCAAATTTACCCCTGTTTCAGGGAAGGCCGGCAAGAGTTGCAGGGCTTATGTTTATTTAAGATTGGGTTTATAATATATATTTTGTATTGTTTGTGTATTAACACTGTGAAAATTCATAATGTTTAGTTTACAATTTTTTTGAAGGAATTCAAAGAAAACACTTGTATAATATATATAAATATATTTGAGTGAAAATAAACAGTGTTTTCTTTGAATTCCTTCAAAAAATTGTAAACTAAACATTGGGTTTATATATTGTAGGTCCACATGCGGCATGTGTAAGCGCGAACTCATACATGTCTGCTTGTGGGAATGCGTTTAATATGAATCTTAAATGATATATCTTTGCAGCTTAGATTTAGATTAAGCTTGTAAACGAAATGGAGTGTAGTCTCTTCAAAGCTTTGAAATTTAAAACTAAAACGACTACGGTTAGGAAAGAACTCTTGAAAAATTGTTAAATTTCATTAACCTCATGATGGTCAAGGACGGAAAACGTTTTGTAATCTTTACAATGAAATAATGCCAAGAAACAGAGTTACAAATAATGAAAAAAAAATCTTATAGTCCTCTGTAAAATATTCTGTTTATATAATGCTCTAATTTTGTACACTTATTAAGATAAGTGTATTATATATTTCTTAATTAAAAATAGTAAAAAAATTAATTAGATAAATTCACTCTTGCTTTATTTGTTATCAATGATTAAAAGCGATTATTTTATACGTCCGTCAATCAATCAATATTTTTTTTAAATATTGTATCTTTTTACGTAAATTTCACCTGCTATCCTAAATACCCTTTCAAATTAGACAATCCGTCTACAAGATCTCAATAACTCAAGTATAAAGTTTACTGAAATATGCACTTCAATTGAAACAACGCCTCTAGCGAACGTTTTAGTTTAAATATATATTGTGTTAAACTTCATGGTCGACTTTGAGAGTAATATTTAATACTTCGGTTAAAGATGGATAATTTTGTATTACGATCGGTAGGCGAGATGGTATGAATGCCTTCTCGAGTCCCGTCTAGACTTTTAATTTGGGTTCTTAGTTCGCCTTGGGCTCAGTCTGAGATATCCCGATCCAAATCAAGTATAGATCGCGTTTATAATAATTGCACCATGACCAAGTATTCATTTTAAAATGTTTCGATCGATGTTTGTGGTTTTATTATTGTTGTTTATTTTAATCTGTATTTCCGATATTACCGCTAGCTGTCTTAGTTGATATTTTTATGTCATATTTCCGACATGAATTATTCTTTTGAAGTCGAGGTCCGATCGATGCTTAGTTGGTAGAGTGCTTGCATTCCATGCCATGAGCTCGGGTTCGAAGCCCACCGAGGGTGTTAGAAATGATTTCCCGTTTCGGTGTTAATTTCAAACCCCTAAATAAAATACCGGTAAGGTTTACTAAGCCTTCACAAGAAACGATTACAAGCCCTCTCGGGAGCTGGGAAACCCCCACTTCAACTTAAGTGTACAGATTTTTTTTACTTAATCCAATTTAAATGTTAACAATATTGTCTACGTAGGCAAAATCGTAGATCTACAAAAAAAAAATCATTGTGCAAATATTTTTCTTAGATTTTTTTCTTCACTAACAAACTCTTTTATCTTCTTTAACGTCAACTGCAACTGCAACCAACTTTTTGACCAGAAACCTCTTATTCTTCAGTTTCATTTAAATATTATCTCAGTGGTCGCTGGGTGGGAGGATATTTGCTGGCTCTGCACAAATTGCAAGTATAAAAAAATTTGGTTCAAGCTTAATCAAAAATGGATACACAATAAAGCAGCGCCTCTAGGAAGTGATTTAGTTTTTAAATGTTTTTTTATACGCAAAGGTCGAGTTAAAACGTAGAATTTTATACTTGGTGTACGGAAATCTCAAGACAAACTTTTGCCATAAAGTTTAAAGTTTAAAACTGTATTAATGTACACACTTAATCCAGACAGTCCTCTGCAAACGAAACCAATGAAACCAGTACTAATATTATTTTGTATTAAAACTGCACCCAATTTATACTGCAATTTGGAAGCTTCTTAGAGACATAATTATTCATTTTATTTCGCTAAATATTCAACAGTATTATCGTGAATCAAGAGTATAAAATATGTATGAGAATGTGGGTGTAATTATGTTATTAAACTTACAAGACGATCGTTATTTTTAATGTTAACTAAACGAAGAAAAAATGTTTTAGCATTTGTAAAATTATCATGTTCTTCTGTTTATTATGCGTGTTGTATAAAATTAAAATATTCTAAATATTTCATCATCATCACTATCCTTGGAAATTTTTTCTATTCTCTACTTTTTGCCAACGCTGTTTTTCCATTGTTTTCTTTCTAGTTTGAAAAAATTTCAAAATAAAAAAATAACCAAGATTTTTTTTTATTTGTAGTTTTTTTATATCATAAAATAACAAACGTTTTTGGTTATTTGACCATCATATGGCTAACATATTAAAATGTTTTATATATCAAATAATAAACGAACCTTGTAAATTTAATCAAAACTAGATTATTTGTCTTCTACTATTCGATATTTAATTCACTTACTTCAACGTTTTTTGTTCTCTAAAGTACAATCGTATTCCTGTATGTTTTTTTTTTATTGAACAAAAAGCTTCTTTCCAAATCACTTTACTCTGCTAAACTATTACCCTTTCAGCCAGAATCCACATAATCCTGAAATTGATTCAATCTTTCCGAGTGTATGTATTTACCTGTATGTGTACATAAGCCAGAATGTCGTCTCACTTATCTCGGGGGAGATAAGAGCTCTCTCAATTCTTCCGTTCGGAAGACATCTCGTAATTCGTCTTGAAAATAACTCGCATTAAATAAGTTTTTCGTTTGTCGAGTCGGGAGAGGGGTGGATGGGGATATACGAGTATCTACCGAACATTTTGCAGAGAATTTGCATCGACCCTCCCTTGGGGATTCGCTACATCCGAAAGTCCACCCTGTACTTTAAGTATACAACATTACGTCTAAACTCAACCGCATCGTTTTTATTTAAATGTACTCAAACTTAAAAGCTCACTAGACGATCTGTTTTTGTTTCAGTGCAATTTTGGTGGAACTTTTTGGTTGAGTTTGAGCGTAGTGTTTGATGCTTGGGTGGTGGTTGTGAATAAATTATGATTACTCTCTACTATCGCAGGATATTATCTGTAATTCCCTCTAATGCTGTGTGTCTGTTGTAATAACTTCTTGTGTGTAATCAATTGAAGGATAACTGCAGTGTTTATAGTATCTAAAGGGCTGCAGAGGGTGCCGAATGTAATAACACGAGATAATGTCGCTGTAAATAATAATCTACGTCGTTTTTACTCTAAAGGGGTGAAAGTGAGAGCACAAGAAGCTGGATATATTTGTTTATAAATCGTAATTTTAGTTTAACTTACGTGTTTGTTACAATCTTATTGTATGCCTTGCAACAAATTACTAAATATATATATCAATAGCATGTTTTCAGATCTTATCCTTAGCGATCCTTTTCGATTGTGATAAGATAGCAAAAGTTCTTTATTTTGTTTTCTGTTTGAAAGAAAAGACTGAAAGTTGAGTGTTCTTGTATCGATTCGAACGATAATTTGAGAAGCTAAATAAAAAATCAGGAGTAGATTAAAGATTCTTAATTTCAAAATAATTTTGCAGTAAAAAGAAAAATGTTAAATAACAATTATTTAGGTCATGCCGAAAAATTGCGTGAATATCAAAAAGCGACTCTACAACTTTTTGTGCAAAATTTAAATTATTCACTTTTTACAAAAAAATATACTTATATATTGCAAATCTTATGAATGAGAAAATACTGAAGGGGTAAAGTAATTTTGACATCAGCTGGTACGAAACAAAATTTTCGAATGTTGAGTGAACACGTCTAGCCGTCCCATCTACCGGACTATCGTCATAGCGATTCTTATCTATAACGAGCCTCATATTCTGCTTGATTTATTTAGTGTGAGAAATTCTCCCAAGTTTCCGACTGGTTAAAATAATTAAGACGACTATCTCGGGCTTGAAATATTAATGAATTGATTATCAATGATATATTGCACGTATCGAATAACATTAAAAAAACTGGTTCCATGGTGAATTCACGGCGAACGGTAAAAAGTATGGATAGAACCGCATACCGCGACGCCCGCGGTCTATCATTATACTAAACGTGAATAACAAATGCTACCAAAGAACGATTCGGCAAATCTACGACAAATCAGTCATAGACAACTGGTCCACAGACATCTCGGCCGTGGACAAATCGTTCACACGACAGTTCGTCCAAACAACTTTTAAGTCAACGACAAATCGGTCACAGACAACTCATCTATATGTAACTCGTCGTCCACACACACATCGGTCACTGACAAATCGGCCCCATGAAAGTCCGGTCGATAGCTCAGTTGGTTGAGTGCTTGCATTCCATGCCGAGAGCTCGGGT
This sequence comes from Agapetus fuscipes, assembly GCA_951799405.1. NCBI lineage: Eukaryota > Metazoa > Arthropoda > Insecta > Trichoptera > Glossosomatidae > Agapetus > Agapetus fuscipes. The sequence continues at coordinate 1,908,709 of OX637340.1, read as the reverse complement.
TCGAACCTAACTGAGGGTGTCAGAAATGATTTCCGGTATTGGTATTTATTTCAAACCTCAAATAAAATACCAGCAAGGCTTACTCAGCTTCCACAAGAAATGAGTACCAGCTGCGAAACCTCCACTTCAACTGAAGTGGTTGGCGTAAGGCCGGCCTCCTTACCTGAAAAAATAAATAGGTTCCACTCGCCTCATGCGAAACCCTTAGGGGATAGCGCGGCAAGAAGTTGCGCTGTATGTGTAGCTTAGCTGCGTTTTGCGTCTACACTACTTTTCGGTCACATACAATATAATATGGTCGGCAGACCGAAATAGAGAAATTAATTACAGTAATTACAAAGTTTTTTTGGAGAGCAAGTTTTCTGTGATTGAAATGTCTCTGGAGCTATATTGTGTGTGACCAAAATGTCGTTGACCAAAAAGTCGCGTGGACGAAGTGTCGTGTGACCGATTTGTCCATGAAGGAGATAGATAGATAAGATAAGACAAATATTGTATAGCGCCTTTTATGACAGTGTGTCACTACAGAGGCGCTTGTCCGTATGATTGGACGAAGACGTGAGTCTTGAGACATCTTTTAAACGGTCTCTCCATATCCAGTTCCCTCAGTGAGGCGGTAATAGCGTTCCAAGTCATTGGAGCGGCTGCCTTGAATGCTCTATCTCCAAAAACAGTGCGGGGCCTTCTTGCAGGGATGTTCAGGCAGCTGCTTCTTGATGCAACTGACTTCAGTGTTTGTCCGTGTGAGGTTGTAGTAGCTGGAGACACCAGCTCCATCAGGTACCCCGGAGCACTTCCACACAGTGCTTTGAGGGTGAGCAAAGCGACTTTAAAAATGATGCTCTCAGATCCAAGGAGCTCTCTGTGGCTGAGTTGTCTGGGACCGAAATGTTGTGTGACCGATTTGTCAGCAACAGATGTGTCTTTGTACGGACGAGTTATACATATGAAGATGAAATGTCTGTGACCGAAATGTGACTGAAGTGTGACCGATTTGTCAATGGCTGAGGGATGGACGGGTTGTCTGTGGACGATTTGTCTTGGACTGATTTGTAATGACAGAATCCAAATAAAATATTGTGCTACATTACCGAGACATCAATCTGTTTCAAAACGCAATACAAAAACGTTTTCTGAACCGCCAATTTAGACTAATTTAAAACGGGTAAAATGATTTACCTGCTTTGTTATTGAAGGTCCCAAATTAAATATTTTATCTCTGATTGACCCCTCCGGGCATCATTTTGTTTTTTTTTGTAAACCTTCGTTTTTAATGCATCACAAAGAATCGTTGAATATTGCGGTTTAAGAACGTTTGTTGGCTTCATAAAACGATGTGTCTCATAATATGAATGTTAGTAATTTGCTCTCTTTAATTGCAGTGTTTGACTGGTCCGTAGCTCAGTGGTAACACTGCGGACTCTTGATGGGAAGGTTGTGGGTTCGAATCCCGGCGAGGCACAAAAAATATACCATTTATATTTTCTAATTTGCTCTTCGCTGGGTTGAAAAATTCCCTTTACCAATGACCGGTCACCAAGGGTCCATCCAGCCTTACAGCAACTGGGTCTTGCTTGAGTATTGGCGCTTTGTAGCGACGACCAAGCTTGTACACCTCTGCGGCACTACAACAAGTGTCATAGACCCCTAGAGTCTCTAGAATCTAGGGAGTCTCCCGCACAGGATTTCTTAAAAAAAAAGTGTATTTTTATTTTTGATGTTGTGATTGCATAATGAGTTTCATTCAAATGAACCGATTAAATTAAGTTTTATTGTCTAATGCCAATTTGTCACTTAAAGAGGTTTGATAATTGATTTTAAAAATAAATCAACATAGTTTTTGTTTGTTTTAAAGGAAATTTGTTCTTCGAATTGATATGATTTTTTTTTATTGTCAACCGAAATTTTGAGACAAAAAAGTATTTTTCTTTAAATAAATTATGCACGTTTATTGTTACACTTAAAGTGGCTAAAATATCGATAATTTAAGCATTCCTTTGCCAAAATTATAGTCATTTGTAGTTTCTTATATGCATAGAATTTTCACGTTCGTTAAGTATTTAAATTTTCAGCCATTCATTATGAACACTGAATACCATTTTAAATAGATTTTTGTAAATAAACATAGATTGTATATTTTTATGGCATAAAACTACCTATACACATTATGATAGTAAAAAACTCGTTTCTTTATCAAAAATATCTTTAAAATCAATTCTTAAAGAATAAACATGGGATAAGATGACACTTTTATGTTTTTCATAGCCACTTTGCTAAATTATGTTTTTTACCGAATAAGTATGAACTAATTTACGAGCATACCTTTTTAAGTAAAAAAAAAAATTTACCCACGTTTCATGAAAAATGTTAACCCATAGTACCGAAACAAACTAATCAATCAATATATCGTATTGTAATTCAATCTGTAAGTTTTCTTTTTACTTTTCATAATATCAATTCAATTAAGAATCCTCTACTTTGACTTTTTAATTTGAGTAACAGTTATTACTATTTTTTGTCTTGAACCATTTTTTTTACTGAGTACCACTTTCTTCAATCTCTACATGTTAAAACCTTCTTCTATAGTCGCTCCTATTTTTGTCAATGCCTCGTTTAGTCTTTGTAAGCAAAGTATATTAACCATCAGTTGCTATAGCCCGCAAAAAACGAAATGTCTTCAAATAGAAAAACTGCTAATATAACGTGGTCTAACCTGAAATCATTCTAAAAGAATTTGTTATCCTACTAACTAAGTGACTCTAAAATTCATGAATATCTGCTCAGGTATACGACAGTCAAAAAAACTCAATGCATATTTTTTTTTCAGTACACGAATCTGTATTCTGCATGCGTAGATATATTACATTTAAAGAGTATAGAACATGATAGAACAATAATATTTCCCCACACTTTTCCTCGTGTATATAGAGAGGGTAGTTGTAGAGGGTGGTAGTTTGCAGACGCACTAACTTCAGAGTCTAAGCACACTACGATGGGGCGCCATTGAGGTGGTCTGATGGGTTTTCACCCCTTTTAGAAGTCATTTAAGGCACTTCCGAAACAGTGCGGCAACGCAAACTGACCATCGAAATATCGTTAACAAAATTATGAAGAAACAAAGTTCGACTCCACCAAATAATAGAGATAAAGGGTGCTGGTTCTTAATTCTTCTGCGTGTTTAGTAAGCTGCTCAAACGGAAAATTTGTCAGAGTTGAAGACCATCTAGGATCAAGGATTAGTCAAGTATTAATTTGACAGGACTCACCACACTTCAGTGCTTCGAGGTTTCTTAGTTCTCTTTTCGAACGCGTGCATAAAGGTTGAACAGTCTTCGGAACAATGTACTTCTGTCCGTTTTCATGATTGTATTCAATATATTATTATCATTAACCTGAGGAAGCTCTCATAGGATTGCGAGTTTCTAAATATGGAAGAATATCAAACAATAATGCGGTGTTACGTAATACATAAAATGCAGATCTGTGTGAATATCGGATTTGCTATATTAAATATGAGTCTTTTGTTTCATCTCTTGCGTACCAAAATATACGAGATGACCAAAAGGGCAAACGTCCGAGGACGACCACGTCAGGACTTCCTACATAATATTATGGCTGTTATATTATGCTGTGCCTTCCACAATGGGTTCAAAAAGATTGTCATTGAGACTGAAAATAAGTCTTCAGGTCTGTGGAAAATTTGACAATGTTTTTATTCGGTCAGTTATCGGTTATGGGAGATTTCCTTTATTTGTATTTTTATAGATTTCTAACGCTTTAAAACCATCAGTCTCCTCACTTCACACTCAGAATGCATTACCTCTACATTTGTAGTATAAAACGTATGGTCTTTATCAATGCAATGGTCTGCCATCTGATAATAATATTTTATTTGTTTTTTTTATGTTAACGTTATACTCGTGCGACGAAATGGTGTTGAGTTAAAAAAAAATCACAATAACTATTTTCCAAACAGTTTTTGACTTTCCTAGGAAGCGCACATTTATTTAGGAGTCGCTTTCACACAAAATGAAGAATAATTTATACTTGGACTCCGAATTTGTATACTTCGACATATAATTCTTGAAAAACATGGTGAAAACTGTAACACTCATTGTTTTCTGTGAAGCAAAACAACCGAATCAAATTTTCCGTTTCAAGAAATATTCACTCAGAAAATTCTAGACGAAATCTACGTCAATGTTAGATTGGCTGACTTTACCCCTAGTATGGATGATTGCTCAAATAAAAAGGACTGTCCGTCAAGGGGGTGCGTGGGTCGTATTCGAGACACGTACCGATCTCCTGAGGGCGGCCTAGCTGGGGTGGCCTAGGCAATGTTTTCTTGGCGTAATTTATCACTCGCCGGGCAGGTTTTTGAGTTTTCGTTTCGTTTTTTGACAAATTGCGCCTCACAACACGTGATGGTTATTTCTGCACCCACTCCAAGTGTAAAATATCACGTTTAAACTTATCTAATCTAATCTATGTTGCAAATATATGTTACATTGGAGATTCACATTACATGCATTCTCACAACCAGACACGTACAAGTTCACGCTTGTACATGCCTCATGTGAACCTACAACATAAAAACCAAATCTAAAATGGACATACACCCTGCAACTCTTGCCGTCCTTCCCTGAAACAGGGGTGACATTGGCAAAGTTAACCATTTTTAACAGCATGGGTAGTCAGTCGCATACCAACCTATAAGTCAAAGAACAATTGTGTGTATAGAAACTAAGAGAGCACCTCTAGCAGTCCATTTAGTTTCCATACAGCTTAGTGGAGTTAAAACGTAAAGTTTTTTGTAACACGTGATGTTATTTTCAAAAAAGCGCATTAACTCATTTATAATTTGTATGTAAACTGAAACAGCAACTCTAGCAAGCGATTCAGTTTCCATACGCTTTGGTTGTGTTCAAACGTAAAGTTGTCTACTTGTCTGAGCACGTGTCAAAAACAATATGGTGGGTGATTTTTGGTTTGTGTGGGTGGCGCGGATTTGGTGGGATATTTTCAGTTGGGTAAATACTTGAATAATACATAATGCGTGATAAATAAGGCTTAGGACTGAATATGTCTCTGAAAGTTTGCGAAATGCTTGTAAGTGTTAGCAATAAAAAATCTCTGTATCCTACTAAAAACCAAATTCATTATATTAAGCTTTTTTTATTTTAACTGGTGATGGGTGTGTAAAAAAATCTTCATTACTTGACAGGGTATTTTGCATGTAAATGAACCTTTTTTTTTCGAAAAGCAATTTTCTTTATGTTTAAGTTAGAATTACGGTCGTTTGACATTTTGACAATTATATTAATTTTCGGATATTTAACGAACCGTTCGGTGACAACTTACATTATTCTCTACGTTTCGTCAGCGACTTCATCCTCAGTCGCCGTACAGATAGGATGTTCTCCTGAAGACGTCGGCTACGTCGCTGACGAAACGTAGAGAATAATGTAAGTTCTCACCGAACGGTTCGTTAAATATCCGAAAAGTAATATAATTTTCAAAATTTTCTTTAAATGTCGATATATTTAATAATTGTTTTGACTGCTTATTTATTGAACTACGCAAAGCAACGCAACACACACCACAGCACTGCGCAGCTGACGGCCCTGCAACCGAATAAGGACAACTGCCACATCATCAACACCTCTGCGGCGCTAAAATAAGTGTCGTAGATCCGTAGTCTCTTGAATCTAGGGAGTCTCTGGCACAGGCTTACTTAAAAAAAAAAGTATTCCAATGCAAGAAGATAATATTAAAATAATTTAGAGTGCCTCTCGGCATCCAGTGCTCTTTAACCACATACAAAAACCATATAGATTTATTTTGCCTGGATCATCTCACAGTATGCATTTCTCCCATACATAAGTATTCCTCTCACGCACAAGCTGGTAATACAATATCCAGGATATGCCAGCTTCAAGTAAAACCGTAAACTCAACTAAAGCGTTAACCAAAAAACACTTTAAAACATTAACGCTCACAAGAAGCTCTGTTTACTTTTGATGCATTTTTTGTAGACGCTATGGATGAGTTTAAACGTATTTTTTGTTACATGTTATACCGATGCAGCGTTGCATTTACCCCAGTCACTTACCCTTACCAGCCTCCCGCTGTTAATTACCCTCTGAAAGGGAAAGTGGGCTCGTCACATGTTACCCCACCTCACCCTCACTTGGGTCTTCACAATCTATAATATTCTGTATTATTATAGAGCATTTTACAGTAGCTTTGACGGGGTAAATTGAAACGCATCCAATGATGAATTCAGCTGTGAGTTTCGCCTTTTATCTGAAATAAATTTTAATCTGTTTGAAGAGAGCTGTTGTTGTTTTAAAATAAAATTTATTTATTTTACTTTATGGTCTTAGTAAAAGAGCCACAGTTATGGAAAAATCTGAGGAGATTATTTATCTAAATTATAAAGTGTACAAATGTATCTGTAACTTAAAAAGTGTCACCGTGGTGTCACCACAATAAATAGTCAATGAACACGCCTGATTAATTATCTTTTCTGTCACTCATTTACTAAGACCAGAGAGTTAACGAAACATTTTTTTATGAAACGGCAAGTTTACGGTAAAGAGCGCTTTTAATATGATTTACTATTAAAGATTACATACATACATAATGAATATGGTTTATTCTTATTAAAATCTGAGAAGATTTTGTAGGGTTTGTGTATTCACACAGTGAAAATTCATTTTAATTTAAAATAAAATATATTTTTTCTAAACGTAGTTTTATTTTCACAATAATTTTAATTAATGCATCACTCTCAATAATGACCTGAATCTGGAAGGTCGAAAGTGCTTAAGGTTGAAAAAAATATTGTGAAAATAAAACTACGTATTGAAAAAAAAAAATATATTTTGAATGGCTTATTTTTATTAGTTTTCATTAAGTAATTTATTGACTCCAAGCAACATTTTATCTCTTCTTTTATATTTGTATTCTACCATTTCTACCTACGTATATAAACGGTCACGTATTGCACTCACTGCGTTAACTTGAGAAATAAAAAATATATTTTCGTTATCAAAAAAACCTTGTCAATTAAAACAACAAAGAAAATTTATCTTTTTTTTTATGACCATTTCTAAATGAAAAATAAAAATGTTTTACAGAAAGTACATCAAATTTAAACGCAGAAAATTAATTAAAAATTTCACAGACTTGTATGTTTATTTGATGAAGTCATTAAAAAGCCAAGTCCTTGTAGCAGGTATCTGTACAACATGGCCTCCCCCCATATGCCGATTAAACAATACCCCAAGTACTCTCCATTGTGGATCATTCCCCTATCCCTTGTGCGGGGTGAAGCCTTTATGAAAAATGCAATACATTTTTATTGCGAAACGCACAGAAGGCACGCTAATAATATTTTATTGCTCCGCGAACAATTGAGTCATTATTTTCTTCTGTTATCAAATTATCAGCTCCGAAATATGAATGTGAATTGAATATGTGTGTCGTATAGAAGCAAATGCGGTAATCAAAGGTTTTAAAAAACAAAAAATGAAAGAAAAAAAAACTAAATTGTGAGATGGACGATTTGGGGTTATTACGATTTATTTATCTAATCTAATCTAATCTAATCTAAGTTGCAAATATATGTTACATTGGAGATTCATATTACATGCATTCTCACAACCAGACACGTACAAGTTCGCGCTTGCACATGCCTCATGTGAACATACAACATAAAAACCAAATCTCAAATGAACATACACCCTGCAACTCTTGCCGTCCTTCCCTGTAACATGGGTGACATTGGCAAAGTGAACCATTTTTACAGCATGGGTGGTCAGCCGCATACCAACCTATAAGTCAAGGAGTTGAAATTGTAATGTTAGTTTGGTTTGTATTATTAGACTTTTTCACTAATTTTGTATTTTCTGCCTTTCAGGTGAGTCCTGCTTCTTAAAAGATTATCACACAAGAGTTTGTATAAAGTTCTGGATAGTAGGTAAGTGAAAAATTCATTGACTTCTTTTGTAGTCCGATTTAATTTACTTGGCCAACACCTTGTCTCAGGGTCAGTCTCTCCCTCCACTGACCCACGCCCTGTATTTCCATCCCATTCGGGGATGTGTCACAGGACTCGCATGCAAAAGTTATGTGAGATGCGAGTGGCAGTAGGCCCTCCCGAGAAGCTACACTTCCCCAAGTGTTTACACGAAGCAAAGAAGGCTCAGAAATCACTGAAAGATTATTTATAGCCGTGAGGGCATAGGGCTCGAGGATTTTAAATTTACAAACAAAATGCAAAGTAATTCTGAGCGTCTTAACATATGACTTAAGGCTTAAAATTCGAGATGCTACTACTGAGACTGTTCGAGAGAGAGAGACTGATGCTATTACTGAGACAATTTACTTGGCCAGCCATGAAATACAATAATCCTCCAGGACTCTCTATCTTGTGTTGCTTCCCTCTATGGTCCCCTCACTCCCAGAACTTCGGCATCGGCTTCGACGTTTAGTTAGACGTCAGACTACATATGCGCGAAATATTCAGTACCCATAGTCTAAAACTTACGTTAATACTCAACCGTAGCATTTTAAAAAAAAAATTGTAACTTCAACTTTCACTAGAGGCACTGTGTTAGTTTAAAGGCATTTCTTGGAAACTGCTCCGGTTGAGTTTAAATGAAAGGCTTTAGAAGTGGGGTACAGTACATGAAAAAGCTCTTCATAACAGAGCCCTCCGCGGCTTTGAGCTTTATAAGCCCGATGGCTCTAGCATATTATTATTAATCATCATATCCGCCCCAGATCCGATAAGGCACCAGGCAAATATCCGGAAGGGTTGTCGGCGAGCGGAATCGTTTGATTTCTACCCCTTTAATCGGCAAAGAGTTTTTTTTGTTTTGTGTCCGTCCCGCTCAACGAAGTCAAATAATTTACAAAGGACTAGTTTTTGTTTTGTCGCTTTTTATTTGCAGATCCTTGATAAGCCGGATGGGAACCCTGTCTGAATCTTTGCGATAAACAAGGGGGCACACTGCACACGCTTGCAAAATCGCATGCCAGAAAAATCTTGAAGTAGAGTGATTAGCTAGCTACTTTAGTTTCCCCTACGCAACTACATAACTAAGGTACACATACAGTGTTATTTCTTTCTGCGGCATCTTCGAAGGATTTCGCATGTGATGAGTGGAACTTTTATATTTTTACAGGCAAGGGCCTTGGGGATTTCCCAGCTGGTACCTATTCATTTCTTGTTAAGGCTGAGTAAATCTTTCCGGTATCTTATTTTAGCTTTTGAAATAAACACCAGAACGGTAAATGATTTCTAACACCGTCGCGTCGCGTCGGTGGGATTTGAACCTGAGCATTCGGCATGGAGTGCAAGTACGTTTACAACTGAGCTATCGACCGGAATAAATAAAACAATATTTGTAAAAATAAATTGAAAGTGATTTATGATGTTTTAATCGAGGATTTTTTTTGAAATTTTACTTAAATAAGTTTAAATTTCATGGCTCACAGTGTCTTTGGTAAGAGATTTTGATGCGAAGGTCAGCAACATGAAAGTCAAGATAAGTAAAGAAAAAATATCAGAATCGCAGAACAATATCGAGATCATGGTCATCGCTAGAGAGATTACAAATCCTCAAGCAGCACTCAGTTGTTTTAAAGCTGTATGGACCGGTCTTTTGTAAACATAGATGATTTTTTTAAACCAGCTTAGGGCGTATTGAAAATTAAAATATATTTTGTGTGCTCCGTTAAGAATCGAAAGCCATACCTTCAGATTACAATTTGGAATAACAATCACAAAAGTACGGATCAATTAAGCGATAACTTTCATCAGGTGTTTTTATTATGTGATCAAGTCTATATCTAGTGATTATTAATGAGAATATTGTCATTTTCTTCATTTCTATCACTTAAAACTTCCGAGTATTTTCGGAGAAAAATCTCCTTGTAGAGTTTAATTTCGCGAAGCAAAAAGTGTGATTAAAATATTCACGTAAAACTTAACTCATAATTTTCTAAGCGTTTTAATTAAGCTTTATTCCACCCCTACCTACCCTTCATAATCATAAAACTTTTACCTGCTCTTATTAAACTTTCAACATTTTTAACCTGCCCGCTCGCTGTGACAAATAATTAATTTTTAATCATCCCGCTCGCTCTAAGCGAAAACAATTTCGCTCGCTCGCATGGCGTCTTCCCGCAGCTGCATCGGTCCCGCAACAAAGAATCCCGCTCCGGGGACAAATGCAAGTTTTGTGAAAATCCCGTGCGATGCAGCGTTATACGCAATAAGTGTAACGAACGCCCGGAAGGGAGGGCGCTAAAGGGATTTATATTTTGTGCCCCGTGCAATGTTTGCCGTGAGATCCCAACCGGGACAAAACAAGGAGCAGGCAAGCGTGCAGTTTCGATAATTTTCAATTTTGTTTGTTTGCGGTGGGATATTGTAAATTGTGTATTTTGTTGGTGCCAAACTTCCCTTCTTACTATTCAAGCTATTTTTTTAGGTTCTGAATATTTAAAGGTGAAACAATGCACCTTAATTTTAAGCAAATTCACCCAGAAAGGAGTAAAACACACTTTTTGTTGATTTGACTTATAGGTTGGTATAAGGCTGACCACCCATACTGTAAAAAATGTTAACTTTGCCAATGTCATCCCTGTGTCACGGAAGATCGGTAAAAGTTGCAGGGCTTATGTTAATTTCAGGTTTGGATTTTATTTGTAAGTACACATTCAGCATTTGTAAACGCAAATCGCACGTGTTTGTGGGCATGCATTTGATAAAAGCTTTAAATGTTACTATATCTTCGAAATATAGATTATTATACATTATAGGACAATCTGGTCTAATCGGGTCTATAAAATTGTGGAAGAATGGAATAGACAGATTAAATGCAAAAGAAGAAAATGTTATAAAAAGGTAATAGATATAAATGAACGTATGCAAGATAGTATAAAACGAGGAAACTTTGAGGCTGTGGCCACTCCTAATGTACTTATTTTCGATTGAAAGACGTATGTCATGATTATAAAAAGTACATATTTTCGTTTAGTATACTCGTATGGAAATTTTCACGTTAAGTTTGAAATTGATTCCTGTATGCTTTTCTTTTCGTCACATTCAATTTTCTCTTTGCCATATTGAGCGCAATAAAAGACAAATGTAAAGGCAGTAAAGGAAGCGGACAATGTACTTCGATAAAAATAGAAAACCGCATTGTACATTATTCGGAATGGCCATTTTCATTTCCGTTTGCAGTCTCCATCTCGTTTCTCTCTGCCCTCTCGGAAACTGCAGGTCTCCTGTCCTGCCCCATCCTAACAGACGGCCATTATTATTGTTATTATTATCATCACAAAACTAGAAATGGGGGGACGTCTAAGCAGAATTTGTGACTGCTAATACAACGCCCAACACGACAGATAATATGTAGGCAATGATCTTTATTACTGCCACATAAATTTCACTCCCCTTACCTCAAGTATACAATTTACGCATAAACTCAGTTCAAACAGTTTTACGAAAATAAAATTTCACGATAGCTCAATTAGTGGTCAAAAGAAAGAATGTAGGTAAGTTGAAAGAGGATGTGAAAGTGAAGATACAAAATAATGTGATGAGATGGTTTGGGTATATGTGGAAAAAATGAATGATGATAGAGTGACAAAGTATTTACAGAGGAAGTGTGAAAGGAAAAAGAGGAACGGGAAAAGATAAAAGTATGTAGTGATCATATTGATGAGATTTTGAAAGAATAGGATGTACAAAGTGAGCGTTAAAGAATAACATGCATGAAAAAGGTGTTGGCTATGAATGAATTGAAAGAGGTATGTAAGGATAGGAAGAAATGGAGGCAGCTCTGCAAAAGCTCTGGCCACCCCTAGCGGAATGGCGACAGAGTTACAGTGGAATGCTTGCATTCCCTGTCGAGAGCTATGGTTCGATTCCACACAAAAAATGTTCGCTGGTTTTTTATTGTCTTTGAAATACTAGATATTCTTTAATTTTATAATCCAGTTCAGCTGGTATACGCCACCGAGGGTGTCAGAAATATTTTTAAGGTTTTGATGTTTATTTCGAAGCCAAAACTAGATAGGTACCGGCAAGGCTACGACAGCGTTCACAAGAATGAGAACCAGCCCCTTCAGGAGTTAAGAAATCTCCTCTTCCACTATGGCTCCTTACTATTTAAAATAAATAGTTTCCATACCCCACATGCGAATTCTTCTGAGAAAACGCGGTATAAAGGTGCTCAATTTGTAAAGATTAGTTACATTACGTTGAATATAAAGTATTACAGCGCCTCTAGTGAGCGTATTCGTTTCCCTACAGTTTTATTTCAGTACTAAGGGTATTGCATGTTTTGTATTACTTACTAGCAGTACCCGGCGTGTTTCACTACGCCATTTGGGCATGTGGTATCATTTTTTTTCTACAGATAAAAGAGGAAACAACAGGATCAAAAAAAAAAGTGTGCTAATCGGAATCAAGCTTCACACAATTTATCTCTAGGTTAATCTTCACGTTTTCTAAAAAAAAAGGTCTAGGTATAACTGTTAAGCAGCAGAGCCAAGCATAGGGAAAATCGATTGCGGTGCTCCATTTATATTTAAGATAAAAAAATCGGCTATGTAACGTCACTCATCTAATCTATTCTAAGTTGCATGGATATTATTGTTACATTTAGAATTCACATTAAGTGCATGCCCACAAGCAGACACGTATAAGTTCACACTTGCACATTCTGCGTGTGAACCTACAACATAAAAACCCAAATCTCAAATGAACATACACCCTGCAACTCTTTGCTGACCTTCCCTGAAACAGGGGTGACATTGGCAGAGTGAACCATTTTCTATTTATAGTTGGTCAGATGCATATTGACCTATACAAGAAAAGAATATAAACAATAAATTAAATTTTATAATCATATAATTAAAGAACTAATCTATAAAATTCACTATACTCTTTGAGCAAAGTGAAGAAATAAATGTATTCCAAACAATCAGGAATATTTTTCAATGTAACCGCACTGTGAAACGTATGCAGTTGGGGAAAATGCTTCATACAATATGATGCACTTAAGTGTTTTTTCAACTATCTCCATAAAAGTGTTTAATTTATGTTGAATTTTTGACTCCCTGTCCTGTCTTTATCCCGGCCAAGTGAATTCACATTTTTTCCCCACATTTAAAATGTGCTCTATCCATTATTTCAATAAGTGAAAGTTTTAGGTAGTGCACACGGAACATTTTCTATTGACAACAAAATTGTAAGTCGCACGGCCGGGTTAGGTAAAAGGCAAACATTTTGTTTATCTTGGTAGAGTGCTTGCATTCCATGCTGAAAGCTCGGGTTCGAATCCCACCGAGGGTGTCAGAAATGATTTCCCGTTTCGGTGTTTATTTCAAACCCCAAAGTAAAATACCGGCAAGGTTTACTCAGCCTTCACAAGAAATGAGTACCAGCACTCTCGGGAGCTGGGAAACCTCCACTTCAACTGAAGTGGTTGGCGTAAGGCCGGCCCCCTTACCTGTAAAAATAAATAGGTTCAACTCGCCACATGCGACCCCTTCGGGGATAACGCGGCAAGAAGTTACACTATATGTGTAGCTTAGTTGCGTTTGCGTTTTTGCGTTTGGACCATTGTCACATAGAAGAAAGACGTTTAACCGCCGAGAAAAAAACGATCTTTAAATTTGTGGTGAGTATATAATTTTACAGAAATGCGGTTTTTGAAAAAACAACTATATTATGTTTATTTTAATTAAAAGTATGTTTCAATAAAAGGTTTTAATAATAATAATATATTTCAATATGGTCTTCTAGTTGTGACCTACGAACTTTCGTTTATCGTATTTTTTATAAGTGCGGGATATAAAAGCTTTCTTACATTTCTAAAATTCAACTTGGAATACTTGAATAACATTTTTTAATTTGGAACTTTTGTCTAGGCCAGGGGTCGGCAACCTTTTGAGTCGGAAGAGCCAAAAATTACAATTTACAAATTTCAAAGCTTTTCCTTGACTTATAGGTTGGTATGAGGCTGACCACCAATACTGTAAAAAATGGTTCACTTTGCCAATGTCGCCCCTGTTTCAGGGAAGGTCGGCAAGAGTTGCAGGGCTTATGTTCATTTAAGATTGGGTTTTTATATTGTAGTTCCACATGCGGTACCTATGTGTGAGCGCGAAATTATGCGTGTCTGCTTATGGGAATGCATTTGATGTGAATCTCAAATGATACATATCTTATTTTGGATTTGGATTTGTAAAGATCCACAAATGTTTTTTTGCCAACAATAAATAGCGTCGATGGGGCGGGGAGAGGGTGAAAAGCGAGTACAAGTAGCGGAGAGATCGTTAATCGATTCAGAACGATTTAGTTTTTTTCGATCAGAAGTATAATTCTGTGTTTTTTTAATATTTGCGTATGAAGCCAAAGAGCCGTAACTTCACACCCAAAGAGCCGCATGTGGCTGGTGAGCCGCAGGTTGCTTACCCCTAACCAAACCGATATCGATCCACCATATTTGTAAAAAGTCCGGTCTATAGCTTAGTTGGTAGAGTAACTGCATTCCATGCCGAGATCTCGAGTTAGAATCCCACTGAAGTTGTCAGAAATTATTTCTCGTTTCAGTGTTTATTTCTAACCCAAAATAAAATACCGGCAAGGCTTACTCAGCCTTCATAAGAAATGAGTGTCAAGCCACTCAGGAGCTGAATAACATCCATTTCAAGTTGGCGTAAAGTAAAAGTTACTGGGTTGTTCATTTTAGATTTGGATTTTAAATTATGAGTAGGTACACATGCAGCATTTGTAAGCGTGAACTTACATGTGTCTACTTGTGAGCATGCATTTTATATGAATCTTTAATGTAAATGTATATTTGCAACTAAGATTATGTATTGTAGTTGAATATAATGGTCTTCTTCTATTGGGTGGTTTCAAAATTTACCAACCTCGTTGCTGAAATATTGAGAATTGAGAACCATTGTTTATTTGATCACCATCAAACTTCACAGGATTCATTCTAAAAATATGTTACCTGTTTCCTGAAAATTTCGTCAAAATCGGATGAGCGGTTTATGAGTATAGGGAACATACATACATACATACATACATACATACATACATACATACATACATACATACATACATACATACATACACACATCCTTCTTTATAGATATAGATAGATAGATTGCATTCCATGCCGAGATCTCGAGTTAGAATCCCACCGAAGTTGTCAGAAATTATTTCCCGTTTCAGTGTTTATTTTAAACCCAAAATAAAATACCGGCAAGTCTTACTCAGCCTTCATAAGAAATGAGTGTCAATCCACTCAGGAGCTGAATAACATCCATTTCAAGTTGGCGTAAAGTAAAAGTTACTGGGTTGTTCATTTTAGATTTGGATTTTAAATTATGAGTGGGTACACATGCAGCATTTGTAAGCGTGAACTTACATGTGTCTACTTGTGAGCATGCATTTTATATGAATCTTTAATGTAAATGTATATTTGCAACAAAGATTATGTATTGTAGTTGAATATAATGGTCGTCTTCTATTGGGTGGTTTCGAAATTTACCGACCTCGTTGCTGAAATATCGAGAATTGAGAACCACTGTTTATTTGATCACCATCAAACTTCACAGGATTCGTTCTAAGAATATGTTACATGTTTCCTGAAAATTTCGTCAAAATCGGATGAGCGGTTTATGAGTCTATAGGGGACATACATACATACATACATACATACATACATACATACATACATACATACATACATACATACATACATACATACATACATACATCCTTCTTTATAGATATAGATAGATAGATGTGCATACTGCAAGAGGGTGTCTGGTTACGCGAATGCAATTCGTATTTTATTGTACAAGGATATGAAAAGAGAATATATTGTGGGCATAAAATAAATTTCCTAGTTATTAGATTATAAATTTCAGTAATGCACTGCGGATTGCACTTTGCAAGGGAAATTATGAATATTTATTGGTCACCTGTTAAAGTATCTGCTTACAATATAATTTAATAAAGGTGTTAGATTATTTACTTTACTCGTAGATTCCAACTATAACTTGAATATGGTCACGGGAAGATATTTCAGAAAGAAAATAATCTTTGACCTTTAAGTTGGTATGCGGCTGACCACCCATGCTCTAAAAATGGTTCACTTTGCCAATGTCACCCCTGTGTCAAGGAAGGACGTCAAGAGTTGTAGGGTGTATGTCCAATTGAGATTTGGTTTTTATGTTGTAGGTTCACATGCGGCATGTGCAAGCGCGAACTTGTACGTGTCTGGTTGTGAAAATGCATGTAATGTGAATCTCCAATGTAACATATCTTTGCAACTTAGATAAGATTAGATGCTTCCAAGCTTATAGATAAAAAATATGTTGCTTGATTTTCTGGTTCCGGGTTTTGACCGTGGTCCATGTTTTTGCTTGTCTTCTTCTTTTTTCTTTTTATTCTTTCTTGAAGACTTTCTTGAAGACTTTCAGCTTACGTTTCGTCTCCTCTGTGGGCGACTTCTTCGGAGTTCTGCTCGCTACAAGAAAGAATAAAAAGAAAAAAGAAGAAGACAAGTAAAAACATGGACCACGGTCAAAACCCGGAACCAGAAAATCAAGCATCTAGATCCGGCCGTGAAAGCCTAAAAAAATATGTTTTTTGCCAAAAAAAACGTTAAAATATTTTCTAACAATTTAACGTACATTTTTCAAATGTTTGCACCTTCATAGTGAAAGCTTATTTTAAAAGTATACATTATAAATACGTATATGCACTTTAAAAAAAAACATGTTTTTTTAGGAATTTGAAAGTATACTATTTTTCATTACCATTGTCGTTTCGACAATTATCAAGCTTTTATTCAAATATTAAATTTAAATCCTTTTGTCGTTTTTTTTTTAATCAAATTGATTGCGTTGAGGTTAAAAAAGCGCTCAAGAATTAAATGCGTCAAAATAAAAAAAATAAAAGTTAAACGTAAACAATAATGCATTTTTGAATCTTACATTTGTGTTTAAAAACAAAAAAAATTATCTATGAATTTTGCTTTTGTTTGGAGAAAAAAAATTGTTTTGAAAATTGTTTTGAAAATTATTTTATAAAAATATATTTGTAACCATTCTGCTCTTGAAGATGCTTCATTACGCGAAAATATTCGAGCATAAACAAAAAGAATAAAGTGAATTAAAACAATGTTTTACCATTTATATTTTTAAATATTTATAAAAGTTAAACGTATTTTTAGAATTATATTTAAAGACATTTCGCTAATATTAAACGCGGAAAAGTACACATTACATCATTTTTTAAATTGCACGACAGTCCAATAAAAATATTGCTACAGGCGTGCCACAAAGAAAAAGAAAAATAAAAATAAAAGAACAGAAAAAGAAGCGGCGACCATAACGACCGTGACAACGAGTGACAATACAAAATGTTGTTTATCTGACTACAGCACGAAAGCTTCTTAGCACAACGAGACACCCTCGCAGTAGTTGAGCAACAAATCGGTCACAGAAAGCTCGTCCACAGGCAGTTCGTCTGTGGACAAATTGTCCGTACGACTTTTCGGTAACAAACAACTCGGCAACACAGATAATTTGTCCACAGAGACATCAGTCACAGAAAAATCGGTCACATCACAGTTCGTCTTTATGACTTTTTGGCCAACGACATTTCGGTCACATGCAATGAATGATCGACACACAGTTTTATCATAGAGTATTTGCTCTCCAAAAATCCTTTGTAATTACTGTAGTTCAAACATATTGTAGTTTTCTGTGATATTATTTTTAAAGTATTAATAATTTCTGTGATATTATTATTAATACTAGGATGATTTATTTGGGGAGCACTTTTTTTTTGTATTATTCACACATTCTTTGACTTATAGGTTGGTAGGAGGCTGACCACCCATACTGTAAAAAAGGATTCACTTTACCAATGTCACTCTGATTCCAGGGTAGGACAGCAAAAGTTGAAGGGTTTATGTTCATTTGAGATTTGGATTTTAATTTGTAAGTACACATTCAACATTTGTAAGCGCGAACTGACACGTGTTTGTTTGTGGGCACGCATTTGATATGGATTTTGAATGTTAATATATCTTTGCAACATAGATTATATATTATTGATATAGATCCCTCTCAAGAGCCCTCTGCGAGCTTGGTCATCATTGTAGAAAGGGTCATTTTTCAAGCAAGATCTAGTTAGTGTAAGGCTAGATGGACCTATGGTGACAGGTCTTGGAAGCGAATGGCATATTTGGAAGTACTAACTACCTTTCAATCATGAGTCCGAAGAGTTATCCACTAGACTACGGACCGGACCGGACCATGTATTGTAAATGACGAAATGTCGTTGATCGTAAAACTGTGTGTTCGAACTGTCGTGTGTCCGATGTGTCCATGGACGTGCTGTCCGTGGACGTGCTGTCTATGGACGTGCTCTCCATGGACGTGCTCTCCATGGACGTGCTGTCCATGGACGTGCTGTCCATGGACGTGCTGTCTATGGACGTGCTGTGGAAGTGTTATCTTTGAATGTTTTATCGTGGAACGCCTTTTAGTAATAATCGTATGACAGCGTTGGCAGTGGCGGCAAAAATGCATTCTGCCTTTATGGTGCATGGCCCGCGTCACCTTTATGAATGCCGCTCTGCTGAATAACCAAGTGCATAGCTCACATTCTGCAAGTTTAAAATTTTATCACTCGTCTGTTTTAACTTAATATAACCCTTATTTGAAAATATTTCCCCGCTTTTCTTTTCAAATTCTGGACTATTTATTTTCGTACGTAACAAATCTCATTTTCAATCCTGCATTCATCTCTGATTTATAAACATGCGAACGGATGTTTGCAAAACCGGTTGTGGAATTAAAAAATATAAGGACTCATAGTAATCGAAAACAAAGTTGTTTTTCTTTTTATCTTTTACATGGTATGTGATTTAACGAACCGTTTTGTTTCATCATCTTTAGAATGTGATGAGATGGTTTGGGCATGTGGAAAGAATGAAAGATGATAGACTGTTAAAGTATGTATACAAAGAAAGTGTGAAAGGAAAAAGAGGGAAGGGACGACCGAGAAAAATATGGAGTGATCAGATTGAGGAGATTGTGAAAGAATGGGATATACAAAGTGAGCGTAAAAGATGAAAATGCATGAAAATGGTGATGGATATGAAGGAATTGAAAGAGGTATGTCAGGATAGGAAAAAATGGAGGCAACTCTGCAGAGGCTTTGGCCACCCCTAGCGGAATGGCGACAGAGTTACAGAGTTACAGTTACAGTTACATCTTTTCTTTTACCTGCATATTATATTTTTTATCTAAATATTTTGGTTTGTGTGTTTGCTTTGAATCTTTTTGTTGATTTCAGAAATCACTGCCTTTGACTTACTGTATTTTCTCCTTGTATAGTTTGTCTTATATAATAGGCACTTAGAAAACTAGAAACATTATCGCGAAAGCAATAAAACATGCTATACTAACACTAGTATATAACAGCATTTACTAGAAGATTCGCGAATATACGAACACACATATTAGTCAAATATAAATTATATCAAACATCAAAACGGATAAACGAGAAAAAAATAAAATGGGAATATGTCTTTTTGGTGAATTCATCCATGAACCGTTGCATCTCATAAACCAGCAAAATGACCAAACTTGATAAGTGGTTTCTTCCTACGATTTGCTCATTAGACATCATAGGATTGCCTTAGATGAGGAAAAATCGCGTAAAAGATGGATACACATTCTCGTAAACCAATTCCAAGATTAAAAACAGAAAAAGTTGTCCTTCGTGCAGCAATACAAACGTTCTTTGAGCAGTGTCACTGTCGCTTCCATCCAACCAGTCTGAACCGATTACAGAAGGCAATAATACAAAACGTCGGGGACACGTTATTACCATTGCAATAGTGCAAAGGTATTATGTGGGCTTTGGTCCTGAACCCCTAGTACAAAACTCCACATATAAAACTTTTACACATAAATGTACGTAACCCAAATCACTCAAGAGAGGCAGTATTTTGTAGTAGATAAAAATTTTTGGAAAACGAAATGGAAGAGTTTGAACGTGAAGGGTGTTGCTACCGTGTTGGTTCGCAACTGGGAGATATCACCATTTGTTAACGATACAATCAAAAAGTCATTCCGACGCCATTTTCGCCAATAAATTGCCAATGTTGCAATGTTTATCAGGCGGTAATAGTAATTTCCTTTCGAGCGCACCGACACAAAAAAAAAGTTTGTTTAGCTTTCGTGTGCGACAGTGAAATGCCACTTCATTTTGAATAAACGAAATGAGTTGATAGTTTATATATTTATTTTTAGTTGTTGCGGTAGTTTTGCTGAAAAAACCTTCTAGATAGTAGACTCGAAATTATGTTTTTTTTTAATAATTCGTGAGGAGGAATGTGATTCATCAACCTATTTTGGTCAGAAACAAGTTAATTTAATCACCCAATTGCATCAGCTGTTACCTCAAGAGGTTCAAGGTCAAAACTATCAGAAAGCAGCCTTACAAAACTCGAAAAGGCGTGGCTTATATTTCAAACACGCCAGTCAAAGAAACATCTCATTCGTGTCCTGATTCATAATACTAAGGCAAGTCTTAAAAAAAAATTGTGACAATTTCAAGGGACTTTTCATTTAGAATCAGTAGCATTTTGTCGTCTTTAAGATCTTCAAAATATTACATGATTTTTTTACTGTCTTTCTATTACTGTATCCTGCCGCCGTTCCACTAGGGGTGGCCGGTGCCTCCGCAGATGCGTCTCTATTTTTTTCTATCCTTGCTTACCCCTTTCATCTCTTCAACATTCATCACTTTCTTTCTACATACTCTTCTCTTATTTTCACTCTGCAGGTTCCATTCTTTCGCAATCTCACCTATTTGGTATATCCATTCCTTCCTCGGTCTTCCCCTTCCACGTTTTCCTCTGACAGTTCCTCTGTTCGCTAAATCGATCATAGCTTACAAAACTTCATAAAAGTATTCTACATGTTGAAAAAAGATTTTCAGTAACACTCTTTATTATTTTGTCATTTTTCTTTCATTGTTTTATTCAATCAGGAAACACTCCAATTGCTTTATCTTAATCACATTGTTAATACATATATTTTATTCATTTTCAGACATTTTAGACCGGTCGATAGCTCAGTTGGTAGAGTGCTTGCCTTCTACCCCGTGAGCTCGGGTTCGAATCCCACCGAGGAGGGTGTCAGAAATGATTTCCTATTTCGGTGTTTATTTCAAACCCCATAATAAAAATACCGGCAAGGTTTACTCAGCCTTCACAAGAAATGAGTACCAGCCCCCTCGGGAGCTGGGAAACCCCCACTTCAACTGAAGTGGTTGGCGTAAGGCCGGCCCCCTTACCTGTAAAAATAAATAGGTTCAACTCGCCACATGCGACCCCTTCGGGGATAACGCGGCAAGAAGTTACACTATATGTGTAGCTTAGTTGCGTTTTTTTTTTTTTTTTTTTTTTTTTTTTTTTTTTTTTTTTTTTTTCACCTACCCTTATAAATAAAATGGATGCCGTTTGTGGCCGTTACTTAATTAAGTCGAGAAAGCTCAAAGCTCTTAATAAAGTTGGTTTCACTAAGCCGCTTTTATTTCACCGAAGCTGTTTAATTCTAATCGCAAATCTTGCACTAGTACTAAATTGCTTGCACTAATACTGAATTGCTTGCACTAATACTGAATTGCTTGCACTAACACTAAATTGCATGTGCAAGTAGATGATACTTTTTTTGCATCTGCAGTAATGGATGGATTGAAAAGTCCGTCATGTTTTTGATAACCGTGACTGTTCTTAAAAAAACGTTTATTTCATTCAGTACATTTATCAAAATTTGATACAACTTTATGCTTAACTAAATTTAAAAAAAACTCTTGATTGAACGCATTTAATCTTGTTTATTTGTAGTTCAAAAATAGGCTATTTTTGACTTTAGGTGATGCGCCAAAAAAGATTGACGAACAAAAATATTTTGTTCACTTTAAATCCATATCAAACGGATTTGAAGTTCTATAACTTTCAATTTTTTTTACAAATACTTGTCTTCTTTAGTAATCAGATTAATCTTAAATGCTTTTCTATTTTTATCTAGAACTGAAAGTTCTTTATTTTGGAAACTATAAAATCATATTTTTTATACATTCCAAAAATAATAAGCTTAAAAATTTCACGCATGCCGTGTACATGTAAGTAATGAATGGACTCGCAACAGATTAGGGATTTAATCCCAAATCTGGGCAACGGGAAAAAAATCACACTGCATAAAACAAGTCTCCCATGCTGCCCCCTTTTATTCAAGGCTTAGAACAGTGTTGAGCGAGCCCCAAAATGGGCGGAGCCGCCCTGCCCCTTTCTAGAGCGCTGTAAATCAGTTGCTGCGGATTAAAGTTAAGTGCGTTGACATTAATTGGATTCCTCGGTCTTCCGTTTTTTTTTGCGCCACACTGTCGTTTTTGTTTTTCCAGCATAAAAAGCGTTTAGTGGATACAGCATTAAAACAAATGGGAAATTCTTGTTGATATTAAAAGAGCAGTGCTCCGAGTATTAAAAAATGCGTAAACTCACCTCGATTGCGTGAATCGAAAATTGTACCAAAACTAAATCACTCTAGGAGTGCCGTTTGAATATTTCATACATTTTTTATTTGGCAATTGAGAGGATAGTAAGCAATTTTACTCTAGATACAGTTGTGCATATTTTTGTGGAAGCCTGTTTACTGTTCAGTCACTTTTTTTTTAATAAACGCAACGTAACTATTGTATCATTAATGTACTTTTAGAAAAAGCCTGACTGCTACCAAAACAATACAAAATATTTGAAGTACCTAATGATGAAGCTACAAAACATGAAGCCTGTTGTTTCAAATGTTTTTTTTATGTACTCTCCGATGTTTAACAAAGAAAGAATAGGATATGCTTCATCAATTGATACCTCTATTTTTTCATTAAATATACTGGTATATTAAAATTACATTGAATGTATAAAAGATATATCACTATTAGTGTACCTTTAAACATTTTTAGTTAATACTGTTCAAGACAATTCATTACTTAATAAAAAAATTCAGATAAAAGTGTTCAAAAATATTTATGGAATTGTAAAATAAAGCTGATGAAGGAGGGAAAGAATATTTGGTTCACAATAACCCATAAATCTCCATCTGCCTTGAGTCCGCGAAGAAAGAAAAACCCACAATTCTTTTGATATTCCGTAATTTTACTCTCGCGAGTCGTACATTTTATTGTATCAAACCGACTTTATCAAATCTTCATATTTCCCAAACGGCAAAATAAATATAAAAAAATTCTCAAACGCACCAGTAAATCAAAAAAATTGAATTTAGGCTTTTTTTAAATAATCCACAGCGTTCGGATTTTATTTAAAAATATTTTCCCAAAAATTCGCCTTCCCAATTTTATGTATCTTAATATTAATTGTTTTTTTATAAAAAAAAAATCACTTTCATTTTATTTGTTTACGTAGGTAAATAAAAACACCCTTCAGGTTCAAAATTAAATTCAGCAAAATTTAAAATCGCTCGTTTTTTTTGCTCTCAAATAATCTTAAAAATTAAGGGGTGGTGTAAAAGGAAGAGATGAGAATTTTGTCATTGCTTAAACTTGGAATCCCATCAAAAACATCTCGCCCAGGGCAATTGGATACATTTCTTCAGCTTGTTTTTATTAAATAGCTTTTAAAAAGCTTCCACGGAGCTTTGGACATTTCCACTTAAAAATAATATTAAATTGTTTGAGTAAGAGCTTTTTTTTGTATATTTGACTTTTAAAACGTTAGAAAAAGGTTAAATTATAGGTTAATGACATATTTCAGTACTAAAATAAATGCCGTTTTTTGGTCATTTTAATCCAAACAACTAAGAATCAAACAACTAAACAATCAAAAGCGAAAAACAAATGATTTATGAACTTAAAAACAAAGTTTGTTTTTTTAAACACACTCTATTATATTATTCTTCTACTTCCTCTCATAGAACGATGCAGAAAATCATCAGTTCTTCCATAGTTTGGGTGATCTGTCTGTTAGACGCTGCGCTGGTCGTCTAGTAATTCACGTACAATAATTCTAGTTACTCAATATTCACTCATGCCATCTACAAAGTTCTTCTTGAATCGTTTCTCTACTCCATCTGACAACGTCCTCAGGAAAAAAATCATACTGCATAAAACAACACTTTTAAATGTGATCCATTAATTATCAATAGAACTAATTGCCTCAGTTCAACGAACATACTAATAAAACCAGTATTTCTAGTAAAATAATATGAATACCTACTCAATACATACAAAAGAAGGCCTTTCATACGTTTATTATAATCTAGTCGCGCGGGGGTCTTTGAAAAGGAATAGACCCCCTTCTTCATCCTTGTCCTACCCCTTCTTTACCCCTGTCCTACCCCTTCTTTACCCCTGTCCTACCTCTTCTTGTCCTCTGCTTTCCTACCCTCAAACTTCCCCTCTCTCCCAGGCCTCACAGTCGGGGCTGTTTAATAAGCGAACAAAGAAAATAAAATCAGATTGTCCCCTGCTGGAGGAAGGCTGCTGATAGTGCAAACTTCTACATCTTCCAATGAACACAGACAAAATATCCTCTCCCTCCCTCTCTCTCATGTTATTCTTCTGGCTGGGATTGTGTACGTGCAACCATCAAAAGTTGCGCATGAATGTGTTTGCTTTTGTATTTTTTTGTCTGTAACGGGTGTGCGAAACGAATAAAAGGAATCTGGTAATCATTTAAAAATAACATGGGTAATGATAGAAAAACATTGAGAAGAATATCGTGTTACGTTTAAGAAGAAATGTTTATTTTTCCGGTGAAAACGTTGTTTTTTATTTGATTTTTTGTTCTATTTGAGTATACTCGAGCCTTACTCTATATATAATCTAATCTAATCTAAATTGCAAAGGTATGTTACATTGGAGATTCCCATTACATGCATTCTCACAACCAGGCATGTACAAGTTCGCGCTTGCACATGCCTCATCTGAACCTACAACATGAAAACCAAATCTCAAATGGAAATACGCCCTGCAACTCTTGCCGTCCTTCCCTGAACAGGGGTGACATTGGCAAAGTGAACCATTTTTACAGCATGGGTGGTCAGCCGCATACTAAGATGCATATACATAATTAAAATATAAAATAATGAGAATAAATTAAATAAATAGAGTGGCCGGAATCAACACATTTTCAAATTCATATTAATGATTACTTATACATGTTTTGCTTATCTCCTTGTACAGCTGGTTTAGATCATTTTTAATTTTAGTGTGTACATATATATAGGAAAACATATCCTGTATAGAAGACTGCTTCAAAGGAAAGAATGTTAACATAATATACCTAAAATTAAAGCGTAGTTGGTTCTCGACTGTTTCAGTAGGAAGGTTTAAACAATTAAAATTTGGTCTCTTATCTCGTGCGCGATAGAAATCAAACGAGCGTAAGTGTGTTTAGGATTTCTCAGTTCACGCCCGAATATTCCTTTTTATTTAACTCACCAGAAAGGTTTGCATTATTCCCGCTAATCCCGCGGGATTATCCCGCTCTCCCGTTACTCCGATAATGAAATAACCGAGTGTTGCAAATGGCTCTCTTTCGGCTTTTGTCCCACTTTTCCTTCATACAAAAGCATCCCGTTCCCTAACAGAATTTTCTTTTAATAAACTCTTTCTCCGTCCCCTCACCCCCATCCTTATTCTCCCACCCTTACCCCTTAGGGCATTGATTACAATTGTTATTTGGAAATATTTCCTCAAGTATTTTAATTTCAGTCTGTCGTCCTGCTTATCGAATTTCGTCGCTCGCCCCTGGATTCGGTTTATCTAAGATCATCTTATAAACACGAGGCATTTTATACAAACATTTTAATATCACAGCGGAATCAAATTTCACTGAAAAAAGCAAAACAATTTCTTTTTTTTTTTGCTGAAATCCTTTTTCCCCTTTTTTTGACAATGTTGGAATTTTGTACAATTTCACTTTCTTGTTGTTTTTGTAAAAATTCAAACAAAATCAGTTTTTTTAGTAGTAGGATACAAAAAAAAGGGTCCGGACCATCGTTTTAAAAAATGCCTTTTTTTCTTTTTCTTCATATACTTTGAATTTTAGAAAAATTACAATATTATTACTCATCTATAATCTATAATCTAAGTTGCAAGGATATATTCATTCAAAGCTCTCAGATGTATGCCCACAAACAAACACGTGTAGTTCGCGCTTACAAATGCTGATTGTGTACTTACAAATAAAATCCAAACCTCAAATGAACATAAGCCCTGCAACTCTTGCCGACATTCCCTGAAACAGGGGTGACATTGGCAAAGTGAACCATTTTTTACAGTATGGGTGGTCAGCCTCATACCAACCTATAAGTCAAGGAATACGAGTAATAAATAACATTTAAGTATAAGAAAACAACAAAACCTTAAAAATAAATCTATACAAAAAAAGTAAAAAATGTCTTATGCAAAAAATGTAGCAAGCCGATAAACCAACATTAAAAATCAGCATTGCAGATTGGCCGCCACTTCTTCCTGTCCTTGCATACTTCTTTCATTTCATCCAGAGTCATAACTTTTTTCATACAAGCTCTCCTTTTATTATGACTCTGGATATCCCATTCACTCGCTATTTCGAAAATTTGGTCCTTGACTTATAGGTTGGTATGCGGCTGACCACCCATGCTGTAAAAATGGTTCACTTTGCCAATGTCACCCCTGTCTCAGGGAAGGACGGCAAGAGTTGCAGGGTGTTTGTCCATTTGAGATTTGGTTTTTATGTTGTAGGTTCACATGAGGCATGTGCAAGCGCGAACTTGTACGTGTCTGGTTGTGAGTAATGATGCCACGAATATTCGGCAACTATTCGGTATTCGGCCTATTCGGCCACTTTTTTGCTGTTCGGTGTTCGGCCGAATGGTGCGTACTATTCGGCCGAGTACCGAATAGCAAATCATGTAAAAAAAGACACGTTATTTTACTCAAAAATTATGTATTTATTTCCAAATTACAACATTTTAGTACTTAAAATTAATCAGTGGTAAGTTGTGATGGATAAAAACGAGCTTTTCAGCATTTTCTGGTAGCAAACGATTGCGCTTTTCATCGTAAACGTTACCAGCCTCAGAAAATAACCTCTCACTATAAACGCTACTTCCAGGCGAAGAAAGATAAACTTTTGCAAATTTCGAAAGGTTCGGGTATTGTTTTTCGTTTGCTGACCACCACTTTAAGGATCGGCCTTCCGATCTAGGCGAACTGTTTTAAAATAAAAATCCAACTCGTTTGCCACAGCATTCTTCTCCGAGGCGCCGAATATTCGGCGGCCGAATATTCGGCGCTTCGGCCGACAGCGTTGCCGAATATTCGGTATTCGGTATTCGGCCAATTCACTATTCGTGGCATCTCTAGTTGTGAGAATGCATGTAATGTGAATCTCCAATGTAACATATCTTTGCAACTTAGATTAGATTAGATTAGATTGGTCCATCCATACCTTTCTCGGTCTTCCTCTTCCACGACATATTGCATCATTGCTTTAAAAAAATACAAAATAATGTAATGGTATATTTTTTCAACAAACGTTCTTTATTGTTGTTGTATTTATTAAGTCTTTATTTTGTTGTACAAAAATTGAAAGTACCTAGAAAAGACGATAAATTTCCTATTCCCCCAGCAGCTGTTTTCTAATTGGCTAACAAATCCCACTGATGATGAATACAAATAGCTAACCAGGCAGGCTTTTCCCAAGTACAAAAACAACATAAAAACTCAAACATACCATCGAGCGTGAAATATAAATAAATGAAAACACTCACGAGAAGTGCTGTTTTAGTCGACATAGATTTTTGATAAAACGTTGTAGTTTAGTTTTAACGTGAAGTTTTCCTTAGCTGGTGTTGCGGTAACATGAGTCACCTATTGGAAAGTGCTTAAGACGTGGACAGGGCGAGGAAATCTTGTCTTAACCCTACTAAGCCTTACCTCAACCTCCAATCCCGCACTATTGTACTCTACTTCGCACCCAGCTTCTTACCTTTCTCACCATCTTGTATTTCAAAATTCACAAAATCTTGTGGTACATTTTCAAATCGATTCGTATAGAACCAAATACGCTAATTTACGGTTTTTTTTGAAAATGAGATAAATACATGGACATTATGAGAATATAAAATCTAATCTAATATAAGTTGCAAAGATATGTTACATTGGGGATTCACATAACATGCATTCTCACAAGCAGACACATACAAATTCGCACTTGCCCATGCTGCATGCGAACCTACAACATAATAATCAAATCTCAAATGGACATACACCCTGCAACTCCTGCCGATCTTCCCTGAAACAGGCTGAAATTGAAAAAGTGAACCATTTTCTACAGCATGGGTGGTCAACCGTATACCAATCTATAAGTCAAGGAACTATTGAAATTGTAATGTTAGTTTGGTTTGTACTATTCGATTTTTTTACTAATTTCGTATTTTCTCCTTTTCAGGTGAGTCAAGCTACTTAAAAGATTATCACAAGAGTTTGTATGAAGTTCTGAATGATAGGTAAGTGAAAAATTCTTCGACTTCTTTTGTAGACCGACCTACTTTCCTTAGTGCAGTTGAAATTTTTATATATGTACATAATAATCTACACAAAATAAACAAGTTTCATCGAAACGTCGTTTGTCGAAACAAAAAATGGATTTGGACAAACTGGCCTTACTAGTATGACTACACCACTGCGACGTTTGACAGGACTGAGACAATGTATGTATCAATGCAGCGAGCTACTTTCTGCTCCTCTATGTTATTACTCAATGGTCCGTTTAATCTATTGTACATAGCTATCTATGCTTATTTGATTCTAGTTTCGCTGTAAGCTTGCACGGTCGTTATAATCTAGTTTTCGGGGCATACGTCATTAGGTTATTCAGACGGGATGGAAATGACGTACGCCCAAAGTTTTATCAGATGGAATGCCTCCTCTCCACTGCTAATGAGCGCTTAGTGGTGACCGTTGGTGTTGTTTGGGGACTTTGGTTCAATGATTTTAATGCGCCTTTGAGTTAGAATAATTGCCTTTTGCGAGTATGTAGGTACACGTAATTTTACCCATGTGTAAGAGACATGTGTTTTTGGGTTCGGAAAATCTCTAAATTAAAACATACTGGTCTTCTTTACATATTTATTTTAACTTAATTTATTTTACAATTTACATTTATTTTCAACACCTTTAGCAACTCAAATTTATTTTCACAGTTTAGCACCTCACACACTCTTCAATCAAAGGCGACTATCTATCTGGCCTGCTGTATCCAATTTTGCTCCTTATATACTCCAGAGACAGAAGTCTCTAGAGGCTAATTTTTCAGCAAACTCTCGAACGTTCTACCAACTTCAACAGTACAAAAGGATCATTTAATTGCTAGATTTCTTAAGCCTATAATTATTGCTACCTACGATGTACACCTATATTAATCTACTTTTGACATAACACTATCATAATTATTACTACCTACGATTTACACCTATATTAATCTACTTTATACATAACAATACTTTAAAGCAATTTGTATCACCGTACAAAAACATAATATTGTCTTTAAAAAAATACTTTTAGAACATTGAATGAGTCTGAGAAGAATTTAAGAAATCGAACTTAGGAAAAAACAATCTATCGGAGCGGACTACATGCAGCACGGTCCGGTTAGTCTGTTAGCGTCGTCATAATACTACTTTTGTTTAGCAGTTTATTTTTGTGCATAGAACCAAATGCGGAAATCTAGGATTTATTCCAAAATTAGATAAATGTATAGCAAAACAAAAAAATATTCCATGTTTTTTTTTTTTTTTAAGAAATCCTGTGCGGGAGACTTCCTAGATTTTAGTGACTCTGGGAGTCTATGACACTTGTTGTAGTGCTGCAGAGGTGTACGAGCTTGGCCGTCGCTACAAAGCGCCAATACTCAAGCAAAACCCGGTTTCTGTAAGGCTGGATGGACCCTTTTTTTTAGTGACCGATCTTTGGTGAAGGTTTTATGAATTTTTTCAACCCAGCGAATAGCATATTTGGAAATATAAATTAGTATATATTTTTTGTGCTCCACCGGGATCCGAATCCACAATCTTCCATTCACGAGTCCGAAGTGTTGCCACTGGACTACGGACCGGTCAATGAATGTGAATATCTATTTTCGGAAGAAATCTTAGATAACCGTATTTGATTTTATGCAACTCAATTGTTGTATTGAAATTCATTCAACTTCAACAAAAGTAATGTTGTACTAGAATTGTCCATGTTTTTTAAATGCGTTGCCATATTTTAGTACATTATTTTCATGCTTTTTTGCTTTGCAGATTTCATTGGTACAAAGCTTGCGTAGACGATATAAATAAATCCGTCTATATTTGCGACGCTGCAACAGACTGTGGTCCGCAGTAATCTTCAAAGTATTCTCTAAAACAGAAATGTCCCAGAATTAAATTCAGCTTATTCCACCAGATGCAGTCAAAGCGACCGCAAGCCTTACCTTTCAGTCGCACGAATTTGTAAGCTCAAAATAATACAGATTTGTACCGAAGCGATGCACTACGTGTCACGACGAATCTGTGAAAGACAACTCGTCCATCGATAAATTTTTGGTCAACGACATTTATGTCATAGACAACCGTGCCATAAATAACTTGTCTTAAGACACATTGGTTACTGACAATTTGGTTACGCAGCAGTTTGTCCAAACGACTTTTCGGTTGATGTTTGATGTCAAATACAATATAAGTCGACAACTCCATCACAAAATATTTGCTGTCAAAAAGGTTTTGTAATTACTGAAGTTTTTTGTTGTTTTTCTGTGGACAGCTGTCAGCTGTAGTGGCAACACTTTGGACTCGTAAATGGAAGGTTATGGATTCGAATTCTGGCGGAGCACCAAAAAATATACCATTTATATTTCCAAATATGCTCTTCGCTGGGTTGAAAAATTCACAAACCTTTACCAAAGACCGGTCACTGAAAGGTCCATCAAACCTTACAACAACTGGGTCTTGCTTGAGAATTGGCGCATTCTACAGTGACGACCAAGCTCCCAGAGGGCTCTTGAGGTGTGATACACACAAAAACAGCGCTCACCAAATAAATCATCCTAATATTATTATTATATATTGTCCGTCACCGAAATGTGATTGACCGAAATGTACCTACGTGCTGTCGTGTGACAGAATGATCCGTGCCCAATGAGTCTGTGGACGAGTTTATTTTTTTGGAAGAATTTGTCGTTACGGAAATGTCGTTTGGACAACCTGTCCTGTGATTGTTTTTTGGCTGAGCTGTCTGTGAACTGAATGTCTGAGTACGATTTGTCGTGGATCCGATGCAGTACTGGTAGTGACAAAAAATATCCAATTTCCAGAGAAACTTACTCGTACCAAAGCAGCGCATTGACGTACTGTCGACTATAAAAAGAAGTCAAACCGATGTCGGATGTGAGCTCGGTGCTCTGTACACATATTGAGCCAGCTTGATGAGATTTGTCAGGCAGTCAGTCAATGTCGTTTCGGATCTTGATTTGTTTACAGATAACGGTGCGGCGCCAGCAAAGGGATCCGTTGAGAGGACGTCCAGGAAAATCCGCTTTTTCGTTTGTCCCCCATTATCTTACTAATTGATTTTGATCGGAACAAATATAATTCGGCTGGAAGCTTTCTTTGTTCTTCTGTGAGCTTTTTTGTGTTCAGAAATAAATGTTACATCATTTCACTGTATCATGCCGTACATAGTATGTATATACTGTTGTGTTCTTATTCTTATCCTATTAACAATACTGGTCTTCTTTTACAGTTATATATTTCACACTTTTAAGATTTATTTTAACATTTACATTTATTTTTAACACTTGGATTTATTTCATTACACTAGTTGCAGTTCACTGGTTGAATTTGTTTATTGTATTGGTGGAGTTTGACGATAAGACTGACTAGTGCAAGCAACTTGCACCCTTTTATACTGTGAGAGTAGAACACTCCGGAACACTTTTTGCTCGAAGCTTCTAGAAGTACTTAGTCTAGAGACTTCTCTATTTACACACAATTATCAATCCTACCCACTAATACAATAAAGAATTCCTATAACTAATACCTATACCTATTTTAATATTTACATTGCCTATTTACATAACAATACATTCTGAAAAAAAATTAAGGCCCACATACATTTTTGTTTCATTTTCTTATTTTGCAAGTATTTGATACAATTTAATGTTGTTTAGTGATTATTTTATTATATTAACAATCCTGAAATTCATAGACTCAACAAAAGTACTTACTGTTCGAGAATATCTCACTTTTTTATTTTGTGAAAAAATCTTTTCTCATACCTACTAAGTAATTCTCATACAACTTTTTTTCTTATACTTATAGTTGTTATTCATAAACACGATAAGAAGATCGATATTAAAAATTATCACTATTAAGTTGTGCTTTTTTAAATTATTATATAGAGACTTAAATAACTGTGAATAATCAAAAGTGCTTCTGTCTGTGACTATGTTCGTTAGGGTACTTAATGTCGTATTCCACCGTCCATGCTCTTAATTAAAACCTTTTTATTCCATTTGTACCCAAAACGTTTGTTGTTGATACAAACTGGCTTTGATTTCACGCTTCTTTGTCTTGTTATGTAGGGACTTGACACACTCCCAACAGTCCCAACACTTACAGCTCTCCCAAACATATGTACATACAGTCAAACTCGGTTATAACGAAGACGAAGGGACAGTGTGATCAAACCCTCTTCGTACCCATCGTGGAAACTCATGTAAAATCGAATATTTTGCAAGTGGAAGGTCAACAAATTTTATCCTTTATAGCAAGTACTCGTTATAAACGCGAACATGTAAAACATGTACCTACCTACTAATCTAGATGTTAACGCCAGGGGATGAAAGCTTTCATAATGAGAAACACTTTTTTATGAAATTGTGAAAATTATCAGGAAGTACTAATACGCCCGGCCAGGTATTTATTTAACTGGGTGCATGAGCTGACTATATTGTTTGGATGTTATATCTGTACCCGTAGTATGAGTTTTTTCACAATACTCGAAGTATAGAGTATTCGAGAAAAATGTATGGGAACTTGTAAAGCACCTCTGGCAAAAACAGTTTCGATCGAGTATTGTGATAAAACTCGTACTACGGGTACTGAACACGTTTGTACGAAAATAAACCTAACCAAGTTATCAGTAAGCAATTGCTTATTATAGCCATGAACTCGCTATATCGGTGATCGCTATAAACGAGTTTGAATTTAATAAAATATCCAAGTATTAAACTGCGCGCTTTAACTCAATAATAGCGTTACTAAATCGTATAGAAAACTAAAACATCTCATCTACAGAGCGTTTTAGTTTTTCATGCATTACTACATTTTAATGCAAGAGCACAGTTTTGTACTTGGGGAAAGTACTGCTATCAACGCGACAAAGTTATAGCTAATCCGGTCATTGTATATTTTGTTTGTGGTTTGTGAGATTTCTCTCAAGTTTATTTGCATCTTGTATTACCATAATTTTATTAGTATTTTACGTCTCACGGCTGTTATACAAAACGAATTGAAAGTACCAAGAGCATAAAACTATATGTTATGGGCTTCCCTCCCACATGGGCTTATTCAATGGTATTATTAGTACAAAGAACGTCCTGAAAAGTAATAAACTATTCTTGTACTAAAAGGAAGTAAATTTATGGGGTTTTTACGCCCTAAGTATTTATAATAGATATAGTTCAAAATTCATCTTTTACAGTTCTATAATTCATGCAAAAAAATAGATGAATTTGATTCTATTAATACCCTATTTTAATAGATTAAAGATTCATATTTGCTTTATTTCTATAAAAGGATCAAGTATAAACTTTTACAGTGTTTTAATACACAAATTATTAGGGATGGGCCGAATGTGGTTTGAACCGAATACGAACTTCGGCCGAACACTTGGTTAAAATAAAAAAAAGAACTTCGGTTCGGTAAAGTAACTAATTATAAAATCGGTTAAAAATTACAATCACAATCAAATTGTAATCTTACCTGATGACGACCTATAAGGTCGAAAACGTTAGTATTTATAATTGCAATAAATTGATATATTGAGTGAAAAGAAACAGTGTTTAATTAGTAATTTGATTTTAAGAAAACATAAATAATCAATCAATATTATATTTGTTTGTAAAAAATATAAAAATCAATCAATATGAATTTTCAGTGTTAATACACCAACCATAAAAAGTATTATAAGTTTTCTCTTAATTTAATGTAAACAAAAACATTATCTGAATCAGACTAAAATATAACTCTATAATAATCTATAATCTATAATCTAAAAGTTGCAAGGGTATATTCATTCAAAGCTCTCAGATGTATGCCCACAAACAAACAAGTGTAGTTCGCGCTTACAAATGCTGATTGTGTACTTACAAATAAAATCCAAACCTCAAATGAACATATGCCCTGCAACTTTTGTCGACATTCCCAGAAACAGTGGTGACATTGGCAAAGTGAACCATTTTTTACAGTATGGGTGGTCAGCTCTAATTTTGAAAAATATCGAATTTGATTTTCTGTTCGATTATTTGGTAAATTTACATTAAAACACACTTTGTAAAAGGTATCTACACAGGTAGAAAAAGATTTCAATTAATTTACTGAAAAGGTGTGGACTCGTGTATGAAATATGTCGGTGAATATTTCAAGACTATGCCCGTATAAGAGAACTTGTTGGCGGGAACATGTGTTGCGAAAAAATGTTAATATTCTCGTCCGCGCCTATGTAGGGATAATTAATTTTAGTTTTCTATGCGCGATACAGGTAATAAATAACGCTTTTCATTATTTCCTTTGTAATTGATGAAATACACGCCTGGCCTTAGTAAATCACCAACAAAATGAAAACTGCGTACTAAAGAAATATCTATTTGTGGATACTTATAAAGTGTTGCGCCAAACTTAAGCCTCATTATTGTAACATATAAACCCACGCAAAAAAAATCTACAGCAAAGGTTATAATAATTAAAATAACGATTCCATTCTACCTAAAGTGTATATTTGATATGTGTTTTACAAAAATGAATACCGACACACTTACTCGTACGAAAACTGTCAATATACTTTCAATGAACGTTTACATGTCATCTAATCCAATTTAAGTTGCAGAGATATGTAACATTAAGGTAACATATTTTCCTGAAGATGCCTTGTAGGCGAAAGTGTTAGACAGAAATAAAATTATAAAAGTGAATTAAAACTTTGTTTATTTAATTAATATGTAACCTTAAGGATTCACATTATATGCATTTTTACAAGCAGACATGTATAAGTTCGCGCATAAACATGCCGCATGTGGACTTACTATATAATAACCCAAATCTCAAATTAACATACTCTTGCCGACCTTCCCTGAAACAGGGGGACATTGGCAGAGTGAGCCATTTTCTACAGCATGGGTGGTCAGATTCTTAATTTTTATCATTGTTTTGAAAGAACAACTATCTTCAAATATCTTCACTTTTTGACAATAGAAAAAGTCCTTAAATTCCTCGAATACTGCTTCAGTTAATGGTGTTTTATTTCCAATCTAATTTCCTTCTGCCAACATTTCTAATAGAATCAAGATGACACTTTTCATTGATATTCATAATCATCTTTTTTCAGTTTCATATCCACTTCGTGACCAACACAAAGACCAGAAAAGTGAAAATAATTGGCAATTAAAAATTACACGACATCCCATTAAAATTGGTCCCATAACAACATTGCTATGTGCAATTGACCAAATTTTATGGCGCATTGTTGTGAGCATTTGAATCAATCATTTTTAATATACGAAATCGAGCATTGCGTTGTGATATTGCTGGAGACGAAACTAGTTTACGACGTCATCAACGGAGCTGTCAAACACCGTAGAATACTTAAGAATCATGTGAAATCCTTTGTTGTTTTGCATTTTCCATCTTTTTTGCGACACCCAATATATAGACACGCCGTTATGTTTTTTAATCTATAATCTATATAGGTATAATACATTTAAGATTTATATTAAACGTATTCCGACAAGCAGACACGTTTTTAGTTCGCGTTTAAACACGCCGCATGTGAACCGACAGTATAAAACCCAATCTCAAATGAATAAGTCAACTCTTGCCGATCTTCCCTGAAAAAGGGGTGACATTGATAATTAATAATTGACAAATTTATCGACCATAATTATTGTAACGCGTGCATACGTTTTCCGCACAGAGAAGACATTTTGGTATTGCTAACAATGCATTTTTTTTAACAACTGTAATTTATGTTTTTTAGCAATGCGGTGACACGAAGCCAACAAAAATTTGTGTTGAGGTGGGTTGAAACGGATATAGTGTCTACTTTCGTCAAAATAGTTTCGACTTCACTTAATTATAAGTAAGATATGATATCGAGCGCCAATAACTAACTGATCCATTGCAAGGGGGCTCCGATGCAATTGGGTAAGTGATCAAGGAAGCGATAATTGTCAGTTGGGCTGCCTATAAAGTCTTTGTGATGACATTGCTTCATCAGAGCGACTGGAATGGTCATTAAGGGGTAGTTGGGTCGTTTGCACCGCGAGAGCTGAGATTTATAGCGCTATAATTGGGAAATGGGATCGTCCCTAACAAAGAACATTGCTCTTTGTTGCATTCGAGCGTGACTGAATGAGCCACTAAGACATAAACATTATATGAATCGTTAAAATTATACGTACGTTCATGTATAAAGACCAACAGCTTACTGTGAAAATTTTGCTTGCATATTTTTCAACTCATTAAGACGACCGCCTTTTTTGTGCCAAGCATTTATTATCACGTATATGAAGTTCTTTGACCAATAGTTTTGTATGAGACTGACCAAATATACTGTAAAATAATGGTTCACTTTGCTAATGTTACTCCTGTTTCAAGAAGGAACGGCAAGCGTTGTAGGGGTTTTGTCCCTTTGATAGTTGGGTTTTCATTTTGTACGGTCACTTCCGGCATGTGTAAGCTTGTAAACAAATATATGAATCATTTATTTGTACATGTCTATCTTTGAAACTGAATATATTACAGACTCAAATTTATGATTATTCAAATAGATAACTTGTCCAAGTATATTGTATATGTTTCCAGAATAGTGGACATTGGACGATAAAACAAAAATGGTATAAAAACATAATTTGCAATCGCTAAAACAGTACATTATTGTCAAAATAATATTCGAAATAATGAATGAATAAAACAGTGTTTTAATTTAAATCCTAAAAAATAAATCAATTATACGAAAGACTGCTTGAATGAGTACTTTTGTGCATTGGATATTCATTTTTCATTTGAAACAATTCTGTACCTTAGAGCATAAACAACGGAAGTCCACTTTTTTGCGTTTTTGAGTTAATGATGCAGAAATTATCATAATTAGCTGTTCTATAAGTGGTAAAAATATTGGAGTCCTCGGACTCATAGTTACTGAGATATCAAAATATGTAATAAATATGGGATGATGATGATGATGATGGATGATTTCTTTCCTGTGGCGCCATTTAATGGTCCAGGACCATCTCAAGGGCGCCATAAAGGGATGCACAAGGCCATACTAGAGAGATACAGGCCATGGCGCGCCCTACCACAGTTGCGAACTTAGTGCTACCACACAATAATACATGAACTTACCAGCAAGCTCCCACACCTAAATACTTACTTTTGACTGATGATAAGATGATAATAAATACCTTTTCAGCAGTCAGAATTCCTATATTCAAACAAAAATAGAGTTTTATTTATTTATTTCATAGGTAGAAAAACTATCATGGCATAGTTTTAAAGATTTTATTTATTTTTTTGATGCACAAGGAAAAACTTAGTTAACATAATAGAAATTTGCACATTATAGATTTACATTTTATTAACATGCATGTCTCACAGAGTATAATATAATTAAGAACATAATTTAGAGATACCTACACTTTTTATACAATTTACAGCTATCCATCAATATGTTTGTTTCATTAACAATTTAATGCTCAGATTCTGACATAGATATTTTCATATCATAGCTGACTTATATCATATAATTTTAAATATATAAAACACAGGTTTTCAGATTGTGGCAATTGTATGAAAAAAAAAATGGTATCAAAAAGAGAGAGATAAATGTTTGAACTCCTAGTCAAAAACTGAAGTCAAGTAACATATCAATACACTTTAAACAAAATATAAAAACAGCAATGAGTACTTCACACTTATTTTCTACTTATTTAGCAGATCTGCTAGTAACAAGGTGAAGTGAACAAAAAAACAAGAAGATGAACTAAACTAAACAAAAATCAAAATTAAATCGCTCCACAAAAGACATCAGAAAAGTTTAAAACTAAGTCCCCGACAGCTTTTTAAATTTTCTTTGTTGATTACTTTTTTGGACATTTAATTCATTATTTTTTCCCTTAACAAAGTTGTTCAACAAAATTTTACTAGTCCTAAGTGATATGTTGTTGAGCAAAGATTGGAGTGTTTTATTGCAAGAACAACTAACATGCAAGTCAGGATTATTGGACAAATAATCTTTCAATTTGACTGCGCTCAGTTTATAGAGAATTGACAAATGATTTGTCGAGGTAAAAAATGCTTCATTTTTACCATCGATAATCGTTTGCAGTAAAAACCATACAATGCACGTTGCTGTTAGTGATAATTCAGTGGGTAATGTTAATTTGCCTCGATCCAATTCAAAAATTAGTTCATTGGGTATGTTACATGTTTCCACACTGATTTCCTTTTCTGTTTGTAGCCATTTAGTACATTGCAGACAATTTTGTTTCCTTCTCTCTTTGCAAACATTAAAACCAGCAATATAAGTTAAAATTGGCAAGAATTCTTCTGGGATAATATTTAATTCAAAGTGGATCTGCAGAATGTCGCTGAAGGCGTCTAGTTGGAGTGGCTCTAAAGACTCTGTTTTATCAGTATTTGAGCAAAAGGTACTCAATTTTATATTACCATGCTTACTAAATAAAACTAAAGCGTCCTTAAATCTAAGTTTCCGCTCACTTTCCAATAATTGGACATATGAAATATAATAGTTGGCACCACTCATTTGCCTATATTCACCAAAGCGACCTTCAAGGTCATCGTTTTGAAATTTACTGAGTAGTATATAATTGACATCATATTTATTCAATAAATAAGGTACTACCAGTAAAAATGAGTCCACTGTTGTGATTAACGACTGGAATGTTTGGGATGAGAGAGAGTCCCTGGTTCTTACTGCAACTCTCCAAGCCTTAAGCCAACAAGACATTTTTTGCAAATATTTTAATTGCATGCAGTCAACGTTGTTGATAGGATGCCTGAAACTATCATTGAAACGGACAGCCTCTTTGGGAGTATGAACATTACATATTTTCCACCAGTGACTAAAAATTGTCAAAAATTGAATGGTATCACTAATACCTTCAAACTTTTGAGGATTTTTTTTAGAGTAAACTGATATCCCGGCTATTGATCGGTCATCAAATATTTTCAACGCCAACTTTACATTTTGTTTCTGAATACTTGATGGATATAGCACTTTGTAAGACAGTAAGTGCCCATATTTAACTAAAGATGGTTGCTCCAACTCATATTGAAGTCGTAGATGTTGGAATTTAGCTTCACATATTTTGCTATGGTCCTCAAAATCAGGAAACTTCATAACAATATCTGCAGAACGTTTGGCAAGCCAGTTATTTCTTACACATTTAATTATATGTACACTATCAAAAATAAAGAATAATTGTCTACTGGCATCCAAAGGATGAACTACACTTGATTCTAGCTTTTGACTTGGTGTCAACAGTTCAAAGGCTCTCCTGTTGACGGCATTATTGTCAGATATCAAGGCCACAATCTGAAAGCCTATGCTTTCTACATATTTTATTACATCTAAAATCATGACTTTTAAATAGTTAGCTGTTAAATTATTTACTGGTATTATAGAAACTACATCCTTATATTTACAAAATATGCTCTTTATCATAAAGACTTGAGCTGTTTTAGCTGCTTTCTCAGAGCTTAAGTCAGCAAAACCATAAATTGCATTACCTTTAAAATCCAATTTGGGATCTATATATATTTCATCCATATGAAGATTTACAACTCTTTCTTTTGGGCTCAAAAAATCTAATTTTGATTTGAGATAATTGGTTGTTTGATTTAAACTATTATTGAGAGAAGAAAAACTATTGATCAATTTTTTCAAAGTCCTTGGGTGTGGAATACACAACATTTTACTATTATATAGAACAAAATATCCACTACTTGACTGGATATAAGTGCACGCTGCAAATACCATTGTGCTTCCTGAATATCTCCTATTGTTCTTGGGAGTATTCAAAAGTTTCAGCTGCTCACAAATGAATGAAACGTTTTGATGGACGTCGTCAAACTCATCAAAATGCTTTTCAATTGCATCAATGATATCATCTAAATCTAAAATCTTATGTGATTTTTGCTTAGAGTTGCAAGTTTCAATAAAATCTAGGAAAATATCTAAATCATTTAAGTCTTTCATAAGTGAAATATTCTTAGGATACAGAGACTTACTTACTATCTTACCATCTACAACCACCTTAAACTCTAAATGCTCGTTAACAGTAATTGATCCAGTAACACGAGGAATGTCTTCAGTGTCCATGAAGCACAATGTTAACAAATTGTTTTCACTCAAACACACCCACTTCACTTTTTCACTGACATGATTTTTAATATCATTCAAAGCGTTCACAGTTCTTGATTCCGTGTACGCTTTAAATGTCACAATGCTTTGGTCCACGGCTGCCTGTATCTGCTTTTCTTCTACATCCACCAGCCTCCTTGATGGCAGTTGCTCCTTGTCTGCCGTTAAGTAATGTGGAACATTTGCAAATATTGAAGGCACCGTGCCTTCTTTCAGTTTGGGAATTTTTCTGGGACACTCCACAATCTCTCCTTGGACACATAATTTATCCACGGTTATTATTTTTGACTCTTGAAAATGCTTTATACAAATAACCGGGTTCTTCACTTTGGAGAGATCTGTGGGGATTTTTTTTAGCCACAATTTCTTCAGTTTTTCATCCTTAGGTAAAGCAAATGTCGATACTCCTCTATCTTGATTTTCTGACCTGTAGTTGGATCGACATCCGTAAATGCTGCACATTCGTGGCATGGTTCCTGAAACAGTAAATATCTTAAATATCTATGCTACAACTGGCTTCTTAAGAACTAAAGAAATATGTATCAAAACAAAAACACACACTTTTGCATTCACATGACGTTCTGACATTTGTAGGTTATATAGGTACAAATTAAAGGATGTTTTTAGGATATTTCTTCTAGAAAACACATGCAATTGAAAGAACATTTTTGCACTAGTGTGTGATGACTCGTTTACTGTAATAATAAAACAACAATAATCCATGAGCATAAGGACACATTACAAAAACACATCACAAAAAATTTGACATGGACGCGTGCTTGTTATTTTTTGAAATATTATGTATATCCAGTACTTCAAAGGAAAAATAATGTACTTACCAGTTAATAACGTTAATAAACTTCGAGACAATCACATTTGTAGACGCTAGGATTGTTTTTATTTATTTAAAATTAATTTTAAATGATGACTTCACGCTGCGTACGCACAATCAACAAACTGCAAAAAATGGCGACTGACTGGCCGGCCGACAACGGTGACGGTAGCACTAAATCGATGACGTCATCATCCCAAATTTCAAACGACTCCCGGCCTGTATCTCTCTAGTACGGCCTTGAGGGATGCACATAAAAGTGCGAGCATAAACCACGGAAGTTCCACATACGGTGTTCACATTACACATGTTCACATGTTCACTTTACATTAAATAAATATCGATAAAAGGAGATAAACAGTTTTTACAGATCAAAAATATCTCGTCTAGTTTAGAAGTTATGATGGTTTTATAAAAGTGCACATTTTCACTAAAACTCGTCTCCTGCACATTTTACTAAATGTGACTACCGTTGTTTATGCTCTAAGGTACAGAGTTGCAACGGTTTCATAGAAATACATGTTTGTGTTAGCTCCGCACATTGATTTTGTTTCCAGTAAACGGGTCAACTCTGTAAAACCGGACCAAGATTTCAAATCACATGCTTTGCTCTGCTCTGAATCATGTCATTCACTGACGGCCGTACTCATTATACATACAAAGATACCATCAAATGTGTTGTACTCGGAACGAGTGTCCAGTAAAAATTGATTGCATACAAGTTCGATATAAAGTGGTTCAAGTAGAAAAGAAAGAATGATCATACAACGCTTTGATTTCAATGACGAAGACAACAATTTTAAGAGCATAAATTTAGGTGTTTTACAAACAAAATTCCTTGAATTTTTCTGGTGAGTAAACACATTATAAAACATCACGTAAATTGCTCTTCATCGCATCTCAAAGAGTGACACAAGTTCTATATGAGGATATTGTGAAAGAATGGGATATACAAAGTGAGCGTAAAAGATGAAAATGCATGATAAAGGTGATGGATATGAATGAATTGAAAGAGGTATGTAAGGATAGAAAAAAATGGAAGCAGCTCTGCAGAGGCTCTGGCCACTCCTAGCGGAATGGCGACATAGTTTCAGTTACAGTTTACAGTTACCGTTACAGTTCTAGGAAGATTTTTGAATCTCATTTTGTAGAACGTTTGACCATAGCGCCAAAAAATTGTAAGTTAAAAATATGTAAAAAATACTCTTGAGTAATTCAATTAAAATTTGGTTTTCTTTCAACAATTTTCCATGTATTCATTTCTACCATTGCTAAGTCCTTCGAGGCTTTGAACAAAAGAAATCTCGCAATTCAAAGTAAAAAAAAATCTCCCACCATTTTTGTTCAATTTAAAATACATACGATTTTCTGTAAATAAATCTACCTACACTCAAAATAATGTTATAATTCACAAGGTATTATTTCTATAAATAAGCATACTTGAATCATCAGTATGGGCGTTCTCAGTATCAGATACTATACTTGTTATTTATATCACTTACATGTCTGTATTTAAGCCTGAAATATCACTTCCATGTTCAGGTTCTCTAAGGTGATGACGTCGATATGTGTTTCACCTGTTCCTAATGGGTATAATGACGCCTCATTCTCTCCCCTATACCCGTAGTACGTTTAAACTTAACCATAACG
The DNA here is from genome assembly GCA_951799405.1 of Agapetus fuscipes. Lineage (NCBI taxonomy): Eukaryota > Metazoa > Arthropoda > Insecta > Trichoptera > Glossosomatidae > Agapetus > Agapetus fuscipes. The sequence goes on along the minus strand of OX637340.1, from coordinate 1,865,384 downwards.
TTATACCAGAAATGTGACTAAATTTATACACTCACTGGAGGCGTTGCTTTTGTTTGAGTATATATTTTGATAAACGCAAGGTTTGAGTTTGTATGGAATGTTTTACATTTAGCGTAGTGTTCTCCCTTCCTGTTCTCTCCCGTTTTCTCTCCCGTCTCGCACATACGAGAGATGTGCCGGTAATCTCCCATAAAGTGCATCGTCAATCAAGGAACCCTGAGCGGAACAATTATATTACGGAGCCTGAACTACGAAAGCATAGAATTTCATACGCGGCACCCTAAGCATAATATTATGTGAAATGGCAATGATGGATTAGGAGTTTGAGTACAAAGAAGTGGAAAGTTATCAGAAGTTTTTAAGACTATTGACTTGAGCAGTGCGTAGTCACGTGGTGAACACTTCTGATTCATAAATGGAAGGTTGTGGGTTCGAATGTCAGCGGAGCACAAAAAAAAAGTCATTTATATTTTCAAATACGCTCGTGAAAAATTCGTATTCCTTTACCAAAGACCAGTCACTAAGCGTCCATCCAGACTTACAGCAAATGGGTCTTGCTTGAGTAATGAGTTGAAAAATGTGGTATTTTTCCATAGGCAGCATATGCTCAAGATGTAAAATCTGTCGAATTAAGATTTTATTCGGTTAAAAAAACGCATGTAAAATGCTTTCAGTCTGTTCATACATCAATCTATCGCTGATACAAGATGATGGCTGACTTTCCGGGCTGGAAGTCTCATCACCACGGTAATTCTTACCTACCGAATATCGTAAATATTTGTATGAAGACCTGTCAATCCAAGAATGCCGCAAGTGAACAGCTATTAGTACTCATACAAATATTACCGATATTCGGTGGGTAAGAATTACCGTGGTGATGAGACTTCCAGCGACTACAAGGCCTGCATAAATTTTGCAAGGCTATTTCAGAAATCTTGCTCGTAGACCCAAATAATATGCATTTGTAACACAGGCCGTAGCTAGGTATTGCATTAGCAGATCTGTCTGTAATGCAGCAGACAGTACGTATTGCTTTCCCGTTATTAATTCACTACGATAACTGCTCCTGACTTGCTGAAATATTACATTTTGATTCAAAAGCCAACTCGCTCCTCCCCTTCCTAGCCTTTGTGTACCTCCTCGACGTCTACATCAATTATTATTTTACTCGAGCGATGTGAAACCAATTGGAATCGGGCTTTTAGCTGGTGAAAATTATATCAACTGAAACTCGATTGATCAGAGGACCTACCTGTACTCTAAGTGTAAAATTTAACGTGCAAACTTAAGCATAACGTTGTACTAAAAGTCCTACAAAACCAAAACACACCTCTTGTGAGTGAGCTCATTTACATCCATTTTTTGTAAAACGTTAAACGTAAAGGTTTGGGTTTAGGGTACTGTTTCTGTACTCTAATTTATGAGGCTGTGCTCTTTGTGCAATGCCACTCTCAATTAAAATTCAAGTCTGTTCATCTTCGGTGATTATTTTGGCCGAAAAGGCTTGCGCAGGTTTTTAATCAATCACTTCAAATTACCTGCTTTCTTATTAAGATAGGACGTTGTCTTCTTAATGATAGTAGGATTTCAAATTGTTTCCTAGTTTTCCAGGTAATCACTCATAAAAGTACTATTTGATAAGGAAGGACGGTTTCATTTGTGATCCAAAATCTCTTAAATTTTGTACTGAAAAATCATGTTACAGTACTGATATAAAAAATACTTTATGCTTTAACTGTTTATATAAACTGAGGCATAAATAACCAAAGATGGAAATATAGATTTTTTTTCAATGAGATAAACACATACATACGAGTATAAGATAGAAAAACAGGGACTGTAATGTTCTATATTTCACAATACATGAATACAATTTTAATAGCATTACACTTTTTTGGCCTTCAATAATAAGGAAAACCATGTCATTCGAATTTCGTATAGTTTCTCACACAACTATAATTCACAGCCACGTAGATAGATATTTTTTTTCATTACTACTTCTTGACTTATAGGTTGGTATGAGGCTGAGCACCCATACCGTAAAAAATGGTTCACTTTGCCAATGTCACCCCTGATCCAGGGAAGATCGGCAAGAGTTGCAGGGTGTATGTGCATTTGAGATTTGGGTTTTTATATTGTTGGTTCACATGTGGCATGTGCAAACGCGATTAACGTGTCTGCTTGTGAGAATGCATATAATGTGAATCCCCAATGTAACATATCATTGCAACTTATATTAGATAGAATATTTATTTTTTTCTACATAAAAGTCATCGATATTATCAAGAATAATAAAACGTGAAAGGAAATTGCTTACAATCATATTTTTTTCGTAGTAGGACACAAGAGCATTGTTTTTGCTTGTATTCCACATCGGTGTCTTCATAAATTATCACAACAATAATAACAGAACTATCGGTCTGAAAGTTTCATCAGCAACATTGTTTTGTGGCGAGGTTAATACAGTCCCCCACGTACAAACGTTTTACTACCATTTTACTAAAACCCCATTCAAACTAGCACGTCAACCAGAGGCGCTGTTGAAGATTCAATATAAAGAGATAAAGCTTACTTTAAAGTTTCATCAGCAACATTGTTTTGTAGAGAGTTTAAATACAGACCCTCACGTATAAACGCAATCATAGCTTTTAACTAAAATCCCATTCAAACTAAGACGTCAACCAGAGGCGCTGTTTAATTTTTGATATATAGAGATAATGCTTACTTTAAAGTTTCATACTTGGAGTGTAATGTACAGTCCCTGAATGAACTGGCAGATTGCGGTGCCCCACAGTATGGCGGCAGTGACTGTAGCTACCTAACCGTATTGTCGATAAATTTTCCTTTGACAAAACCCCCAAGTCTTAATTTAAATCATAACAAGGCGACCTAACAAATAGACAACCTCTAAACTATGATGTAACTTACCTATTCAAGATGTTAACAATATCATGTTGAACTTAAAAACAAAAAAAAAACAAAAAATAATAATAATTATTTTGATTTTAGAATTTCAAGGTATTTTTTTCGCTTAAAGTATTGTTGAAGTTTTGGAAAAACAATAAATCCGACTCGGGCCCTACCTCACCGGGATGCCATGGCGACGTCGCCGGCTACGTAGCCATGGCTACCTATGGCTACCTACGGTCGCCAAATGGAGTAGCCAGTGGCGACCCTCTGTCAGTTCAGTTCTCCCTCGTATCGAGAATGGACGCTTCGTGCATAGAAGAAATCGCACTTATTTATTATGTGCGTCGCAAAAAGTTTAAAAAGAAGAAACCTAATAAGTTATGGGTCCATCCTTTTACATCAGATCGAAGTCGAAGTGGTGTTTTTTCAAAACCACCGACATCTAGTCTTTTTCTTTGAATAAATTAACTATTTCGTTCCAACGTTTTATTTTTAAATTACGATCGGAACAATTTTTTATGGCGGAATCCCATAAACATGGTCGATTTTGAATTTCTACAATGAATCTTTCTGTATTAAAACTCATTTTGCGTCCGTCTTGGCGGCTGGTTGGACACTGGGTGAGTGAGCCGCAGCTTGCTCGTGTACATGTTACTGGCGACGTCGCCAGGTCGCCACGGTCGCCAGTCTCCACACAGGGAGCCGACAGTCGTGGCTACGCTTCCAAATTGGCGACGTAGCCAACCCGTCGCCAAGTGAGTTACCTGTCATACATTGTAATATGAGTTGTTTGGATACGTAGCCGGCGACGTCGCCATGGCATCCCGGTGAGGTAGGGCCCTAACACATTTTATTCAAATTTTGAATCTGAAAATTTTGAAACACTGAAATCAAAGAAAATAAAGAAAAACTGAAAATTTATGATGATGAGTTGATGATTTCTTTATAGCGCCGTTTTATGATGTAGTCACTCCAAGGGCGTGACTAGGGCAATGTAATAGAGAATTTCTATGATCTATAAAAGTTACAGAGATGTATTAATATTTGAGATTTATATATAATGCCTGCCCATGAGTGCAGGTTCGTATACATGCTGCATTGTGTGTTTACAAATAAAAACCAAAATTTCAAATACACACAAACCCTGCAACTCCTGCCGAGCTGCTTTGAAGGTGAAGTAAAAAATGGTGCCGGAAATTTTAGCAACTAAACAAATCAAAATCAATGAATTATGAATTAATGCGAGTATTACTAAGTTGTAAAGAAATTATAAGCTATATTTTTCAGCGCTGTTTGAAGCTTTATTTAGTTTCAGTCGCACTTTCAGCCAGCGCTACTAAAGGTTAATCATAGAGGCCACAATCCATCTTGGGTTGTCATGCCAACGATGATGATGTTTTCGGTTGACGGTTGAATAATTGTCTCCCTTTGAAAAATACAAAATCTTTAATCTTCGGAATTCTTTCTCGCTGCCACCACTAACAAATCATATCGGTGATTTGTCTTGGCTAATTAAGGGGACAAAAATGCCGGCATTCATTTTGTTCCTGTCACCACACGGCCCCACCCACTGCGTGTGCAATCGCTGAATGAAAACATTAGCGCATAAGACGTACCAGTATAGGTTTTTGTGAAACTAAACGTAGGGAATCAAATCCCGCATCAATATCTCATTCCCGCAAATCTGCAGGATCGTGGATATCAATCCCGTGGAAACGTAGGATGTACGGAATGCAAAAAAAAAAAATGTTCTTAGTAGTTATGTGCTCGTATGTTAATTAATTAAAATATATTTAATAAACACGAAGTAACACGTATTTGCTTGTGGGCACTGTGAATCCTTAATTTTAATAAACTTAAGTTTGAAACTTAGATAGATCATACACACAATTGTTTATTTATTGATCCTCGTAACCTATAATATTTCCCGTTTAATTCATCAATGTCTATAAACTCATGTCAAAAACTGAAAATATCATTTTAACGGCTCAGTAATACGCTGTACGGATGCAAAGTTATGAGTTCCGTTAAAATAGTAGTCAGGCCGAGAAGAGAAAGGTGTGCGTCCTTTTTTTCACATTCTATTTTTATTTCTATCCCGCATGTGTGATCCCGCAAAAGAAAGTGCGGGATTAAATTTCCCTTATCAGACGTGTACGCACATGTCTGTGTGTGTGTTTGTGCTCGTCCCATGCGATATTGAATGCATCCATCATGCCAACATGCGCCCAAAGACGTGCCGCTAAGTAGCCAGGTGCATGCTGAATGCGGGATTGAAATCCCGGAATATTTCATGAATACCGGCAAAATAAAAAAGTACGATAAATAAGCCATCTGACAAAAAGCTTAACATAAATTGATTCATGTTTATAGCTGATATAAAGTTTGCAATAAAACAAGATAGTGATGATTTTAATCTGTTCATACAATAACATTATTCTACCAAAGATAAATGTCTATTTAGTATTCCTATTCAAAGAAACTTTGAAGTTTATCATAATGAGTAGCTTGCAGTAATAACTAAGCTTATCTGAAAAAATATATTGTTAAAATAACATTGTTTACAGTAGACTAGGCACAACATTCAGAAGCAAGAAAAAATATTACAGCGAAAAGTGGAACTAATATCTTGTTACTGGATTCCAAGAACCCGAGTAACATAGACCTCTGACTTTTGCCCGACAAGAAAACATTTTTGTTTCCAATTTTGTACCTGTTGATTTTTATATACAACTCGTTAGTCAGAAATCAATTCATCCTTTTTATGTTAAAAATACGCTAAAGAAATAAAGGTGTTTTATCCTAAGAGAAATTTTGCCAAAATTTAAACAAGATTATTTTCTCCATCTAATCTTAACTTATCTAAGTTGCAAAGATATGTAACATTAAGGATTCACATTATATGCATTTTCACGAGCAGATAAGTTCCCGTTTAAACATGCCGCATGCGGACTTACAATATAAAAACCCGAATCTCAAATAAACATACTCTTGCCGACCTTCCCTGAAACAGGGGTGACGTTGGCAAAGTGAACCATTTTCTACAGAATGGGGGGTCAGCATACAAACCTTTAAGTCAAGGAACAATAGTGTGAATAAACTTCTTAGAAGATTAAAATAAAAATTGCTTTGTTTTAATTCACATGAGTTTATTTTTGTACACGACCAGTTTCGACAAAGTTAGTTTTAAGAATATTACACCTTGGGATTCAGAAGTAAAATCCGGGATTCCAGCAACTGCAACGCGATTTCCCCTTGCATCCACCCTTCACGTCATTATTACTCACGTGTCCGTTGGATACGTGTTACACGTGTGTTGCAATTAATTAAGGAGCACCTCTAGTGGGCGGGGCAGGTAGGTACATATCAACACAGCGTCTTCTTGCAAGTGCTATACTTACCAGGTACCTTGAGATAGCTAGCTAATACCTTGGGATAGCTAGCTATACCTTGGGATAGCTAGCTATACCTTGGAATAACTAGCTAATACCTTGGGATTCGTGTGTAGTACGTTCTAAGGTACTTGGGTGAACAGGTAAATTGGTGAGCTACGTATGGCAACTCATAGACGCAGATTAGCAAGAATGTTGCCATACCTAAATTTGGTAAGAATGTATCAAGAAACTACTTTCCTGAAAATTAAAAAAAAATCGTTCGAGTCGTTTTTGAGAAAATCGCATTTGAAGTTTTCTCCTCTTTGGAAGCCATCTTGAATTCTCAAAATAGTGAAAAACAAATTATATTACAAAGAAGTTTATAAATTTTTCTTTCTTTTGGACCTAAAAAAGTTTTACAAAATTGCGTTTTTATGGGTCTTTTTAATATTTTCGATGAAAATTTTGAGATCGTGTAAACGGGACTTTAAGTATAAAACAATTTAAAATATTCTTAAAATTTTTGTAGAAATTAATATTGCGCGTAATATTGTAGAAATTTTTTTTTTGTCAACCCAGCCATTTCCGAGATAATCACAATCGTTTTTTTCTTTCATTTCTACAATACTCTGGTTCCCACCTTCTATTTGTGATTGAATGTTAAAAAAATACTATAAAAAACTGTGTGAAAAGACTGAATAAAATTATATCTAAGGAGGTACAAATAAAGGCTCATTTGGTAAGATTTTTCGTGTTTTTTTTGGAGTCGCAACTCGCAAGATTTTTTTTTTTTTTTAAATCTTAACCTTTTTTTATAATGTAAGCTTCTTGCCAACGAAAACTTCAAAAGTTACAAATAACATTCATATTTTTCATAGTTCATACTTCATATTATTATCGACGTATGTAAATATTATTTGTAGGCACAAACTAATACAAATCTGCGAAGTATGTACCTACTGTTGAATTTAAGATCACCATTTAAAGCCACTAAAAGCTAACCTGTTGCACCAACCTCCAATCAATATTTGATTGAAATATCAAATTTGATTGCTTAGTTCTGGTAAGGACCTCGGTTAAATATTGGTGTTAATAAAAGGTGTGTAAAAATGTGATGGAATTTGAACAGAAAATATGATTCACATCAGCTGACTTACGTATATGCAATCAATTGTTTGATTTGAAAGGGAGAAATCACACTTAATTTTGATTTTCGTCTGATTGGAGTTTGGTGCAACAGGCCCTTAGAATCATATTTATCATTGCTTACATTTACAAATTTTTTTCATCATCATCTTTCCTTGACTTATAGGTTGGTATGAGGCTGACCACCCATACTGTAAAACATGGTTCACTTTGCCAATGTCACCCCTGTTTCAGGGAAGTTCGGCAAAAGTTGTGGGGCTTATGTTCATTTGAGGTTTGGATTTTATTTGTAAGTACACTTTCAGCATTTGTAAGCGCGAACTACACTTGTTGGTTTGTGGGCATACATCTGAGAGCTTTAAATGAATATATCCTTGCAACTTAGATTATAGATTATAGATCTTTGTCATTTAACGCTGATAAACGCAAGAATTATGTATATTTGCCAAGGAACACATAGAAAATTTGCAGTAATCGTTCTCCATTTCAGGCATAGCTTCCTTATACTCACGCACAACACAAGGAGGAAGCTGAAATTGAATTTGCCGTACCACAGCGCCTTGTTATGTGGGCACAATTCAACGTTTAAACTCAATCGTAACGTAAACCATAAAATATATCAAATCTAAAACAGCACTTATAGTGAGAGTTATACCTTCCACACGTTATTGGTTGAGTTCAGTCGTAAAGCATGATCTGTATTGGCAATCAATGCACGGTGAATGTAATGGAAGTAATGGATTATGCTCCTGTGAGATTACCCACGCTTACATACATATGTGTGGGAGAAGGTTTTGACTGCTAAATTGCCTGTGACAGACTTGTTTTCAATCTGCATTTACAGCTTTATAAAGTAGCAATCAGTTGAAGAGGTGGGTAGTATCAATTTAATATTTCTTGTTCTTCTTATAATGGTAAACTACAGATCTATTGATTTGTTTCTTCCTAACCTCCTTCTTTCTTTGCAGAATACCAGTTGTTATTTGATATTTTGGTTGGTTAGTCTAGTAGACCCTGGCCGAATTATCCTATTTTCATCCATTTGGCTCACTCAGTGTCTCCAGAACCGTCTTATTTTCCTACTTCATCTGACGATGTCCTTAGTATCGCCCATGTTTCTGATTGTAGAGTTTCTGAATCGGTCTCCAATCGGTCTTTAAAACGATTAATTTACTAAAACAAAGTAGTGATTTAAATTCAAATTATTTTTTATTAAACGTTGTTTTATTTTCACAACAATATTTTGAATCTCGAGTACTTTCGACCTTCAATATTCAGGTCATTATCAAGAGTGATGTATAAAAAAATTAAAATGATTAAGAACAAACCATAGATCAAAATTATATAAATTCAAATAAATAGGTAGGTATAGGTACAATAAATATGAACTTAATTAAAATTAAATACAACAGTCAAAAATTAAAAGAAAGAAAACATGAAATAATATATAATAATTACAATAAATTAATTCAAACATCCGAGGGTCAAAAAATAAAATAAAATATTTAAAGCACAAATAAAATTATTGTGTCAACACAAAAAGACAAATAATAATAATAACAACAAAATGACAAATAATAAAACTAAAATTAAGGGTTATGGTGGATTGCGGAGAGGAGCAATGAGCAGGGGGGAAAGTACTCGAGATTCAAAATATTATTGTGTGTGAATACACAAACCCTACAAAATCTAAAGTAGTGATTGTTATCATTTTTAAATTTAACTTTTTTTTGTTTGTTGATTTGGAAAAACTATATCACCTACAATGGTAGATTTACTGCTAGAATGTTACAATTTACCACCTATAATTTCAAAACTGGATCATTTTTGCCAATGTCGGTGAGAGGAGCATGGTTTATATGAGAGTAGGAAGTGTTTACATATTATCATTGTAACTTAGATAACACATTGATTCAAATCAAAACCAAACCTGTGTAAGTTAAGGATCCGTATTTATAAGTTGGAGTACATTTGAAATCAAAGTAACGTATTCAACATTTTTATTACAATAACAGAATAAGAATATCTAAGGAAGGTTCCATCAAAAACTCATCACATTTGGTAGGTAAACATAATCATTTCTCGTATTGTATTATGAATGGAAATTGTGGAAAGTGTTCTGTTGAGTCAACAAAGGCCTTTTGTACTTCAGCGCGATGGCGGCCGCAAAATTATTTTCCTAAATGTCTCATTTTTCCAACAAGTAGCTCATTACGCCTCTGCGGAGCAGAGTTAATGTAATAATCCTGTTTTATGCAAATAGCGTCCTTAGCGACCCCATCCGCAAGTACCCTTTTGCCGTTTTTTCGCGCAACCGCCAACATTGGCCCACTGGCACAATGTCGAATGGAATAAAAAGACCGGCGACAATGGTTTCAGACACTGCAGAAGTGTTTTCCCAGTTTGAAAGCGTGAAATATATTACGTTTCATTATCTCGACGCGTTCAAAGGAAAAAAATCAGTTTGTACGAAGCGTTAATTTATTTTTAGCGCGAGCAAAATTTTTGAATTTCATAAAAATAATACGAGTATCACTCCAGTGCTCTCTGTTTATTTTTAATATCTAACAGAGTCTGTGCTTTCAAGTCTATCAAGTATTTTTTATGTATATAAATGGAACTTTTGTAATTTATATGTTTTACTGCGAGTAATTCGACACGCCCAAATTACTTTGTGAATCACTTCTTGTACTGCCAGTTCCGATTATTTTTGATGTCTGACTATCGTGCTAGATAGTGTGAAAGGAAAAAGAGGAAAAGGACGACCGGGAAAAGTATGGAGTGATCAGATTGAGGAGATTGTGAAAGAATGGGATGTACAAAGTGAGCGTAAAAGAAGAAAATGCATTAAAAAGGTGATGGATATGAATGAATTGAAAGAGGTATGTCAGGATAGGAAAAAATAGAGGCAGCTCTGCAGAGGCTCTGACCACCCCTAGTGGAATGGCGACAGAGTTACAATTTCTAAGATTACCCTCAAAAGGTCTAAATCCTTCATTGAACCTGGTAACATATTCTGCCTACGACAACGTTCTGCAACTATTTCATGATGTCAGTAACTTTTGATCTTCTACGTATTTCGTATCCTATCTGACAGTTTTAATCACTGAACATTTAACCCATAGATGAACTATCTTTTTTTATATTAAGAATTCAGGGAAGACGGCAGATGAGCCATGTATTTGCTGTATATGAATAACACCTACGTCTCAATGCACCCAGACACATTAGTTGGGCTGTACAATGACACCATGAAAAGTTTAATAAATCTGCATGCTCCCATTACAATCAAACATGTTAGGGAGCGGAATAGTGCTATCTGGTTTGATAGTGAATGCAGTGCGCTGAAACGCAAAATGCGATAAGCAGAGCGTAATTTCAGGAGCGGCAAGCCAGGTAGCACTAGAGAAATGTGGATAATTGCACAGGGTCTGTACAGGTCAGCTATCCTCCAGAAAAAGTCCCAGCATTATTGTACCATTATTGCTAGTGAAAAATGTCCACAGCGTTTATGGAGACTTCTGGAGAACGTGTCTGGTGGTGCCCGGGCCGGTGCGGGTCCGGTGACGACTGCTGGTGATCTCGCTGCTTACTTTCAAAGTAAAATACCGACCAGATATTCTCCCCTAGGGGTTAGTCCTGTTTCTCTGGGACTTTTGTGTAATTCACAGCTTGAAGTGCTTGGGCTGACCTCTATTGAAGAGGTGACGCGAGTTGTAGCGGGATCGCCAAATAAGCAGTGTGATCTGGATCCTGTGCCGACGTGGGTACTAAAAGAGTGCATTCTTCTAGTGGCTCCATTTATTGTTAGGTTTATCAATGGATGCCTAATGGATGCCACTATCCCCTCCTTTTTAAAGGAAGCGCAAATAACGCCAATATTAAAAAAGCCAAATCTCGATCCTAACGATCTCTCCAATTTCAGGCCGGTGTCAAACTTACCGTTTCTGTCTAAGGTACTGGAGCGCATTGTCTCTGATCGGCTGGTATCTTATCTGAGTGCTAACGATCTGATGCCTAAGAGGCAATCAGCCTATCGAAAATATCATTCGACTGAAACTGGCTTGCTGACGGTGGTCTCAGATCTGATATCGGCAGTGGATTGCGGAGATCTTGCTCTCTTAGCGCTTCTGGACATGAGTGCGGCGTTTGACTCCGTATGTCATGATATTCTGATAAGGAGGTTGGAGGGTTCGTACGGCTTGAGGGATAAGGCGCTGGCGTGGTTCTCCTCCTACTTGGCGGATCGCAAGCAGGTAGTGCGTACTTGTGACTGTGTCTCACCTTCCTATTCGCTGATCTCCGGGGTGCCGCAGGGGTCTGTACTGGGACCGATCCTGTTCATTTTATACACTGCTGACATTGAGAGTATAGTTGAGAAATGGGGCCTCATTACACATGCATATGCAGATGACTGGCAAATTTACTCTCAGTGTCAGCCACATATGGCTCAAACTCTCAGTAACAGGGTGGCAGCTTGCATTGCGGAGATTGGTGAATGGATGACAAGCAATGGCCTAATCCTTAACATGGGTAAGACAGAAGTGATGTGGGCGGCTACAACCAGGCGTGATCATCTTTTGACAACTCGAGTACCACTCTCCATTGGGGGAGAGCTGATTCAGCCCTCCGACTCAGTGAGACTTCTAGGAGTCACACTGGATCGGAACCTCACAATGGGAGAGCAATTGAACTCGACTGTATCTTCCTCATTTTTTGAACTTCGCCAGATAAAGGCGATCAGGAGATGTTTACCGTCGGGAGCAGTCAAGACCCTGGTGAATGCCTTTGTGATGTCACGAGTTGACTATTGCTCAACGCTGTACATAGGTCAGCCGAAAAAGCAGTTCAACCGTCTTCAGTCTGTGCTGAATTCAGCGGCAAGACTCATATTCGGGATGTCTAAATTTACTCGCATTACTCCATTGTTAGGGAAACTGCATTGGCTTCGTTTTCCGGAGAGGGTGGTCTACCGTGTTTGTCTGATGGTGTATAAGGCTGTAAATGGTACAGCTCCTTCATATTTGGCTGACATGTTTACACCCGTTGAGAGGGATTTGAGGCGCCAAACGCTCAGATCTGCAGGGGATGGCGTGGTGGACTTGGTTCAGCCACACCGTCAGACACGCACTAATTTTGGGGACCGTGCTTTCCGGTTTGCGGGACCAATGGAGTGGAACAGACTGCCACCTAATGTGAGGAAGGCAGAGACTGTTGGTGTCTTTAAAGGAGCACTAAAGACACATCTTTACAAGAAATCTTATCCGTGATTTGAGAGGGCCCTTGAGGTGTGACACACACAAAAACGGCGCTCTTTAATTATGTGTACATTAAATAAATTATCCTTATATATATATAACACCGCTTATATTATAGACTGCACTTATGTTTCTTGAGTATAAAAGACACTGCACTTTCAAGTCAAAAGGTCTGTAATCAAGGCATTGTGAAGATAATATGCAGTGCAATTCATAGCGAAATTACTTAGATAAGTATTACTTTCGTCGTTATTATGTTAGTGCCCCCCATGGTGACATTTCATACCTGACATGTCAAGAAAATATAATGTTAAATAATTGAAGTAAAATTATGGGAATTTCGTATTTGTGCAAAAAAAGAGTAATTTAAGACCGGTCCGTAGTTCAGTAGTAACACTTCGGACTCTAAATGGGAAGGTTGTGGGTTCGATTCCTGGCGAAGCACAAAAAATATACCATTTATATTTTCAAATTTGCTCGTCGCTGGGTTGAAAATTTCATACACCTTCACCAATGACCGGTCACCAAAGGTCCATCCAGCCTTACAGCAACTGAGTCTTGCTTGAGAGTTGGCGCTTTGTAGCGACGACGATCAAGCTCGTAAAAAAGTCGATAGCTCAATTGGTAGAATGCTTGTCCGGTCGATAGCTCAGGTGGTAGAGTGCTTGCATTCCATGCCGAAAGCTCGGGTTCGAATCCCACCGAGGGTGTCAGAAATGATCTCCCGTTTCGGTGTTTATTTCAAACCCCAAAATAAAATACCGGCAAGGTTTACTCAGCCTTCACAAGAAATGAGTACCAGCACTCTCGGGAGCTGGGAAACTTCCACTTCAACTGAAGTGGTTGGCGTAAGGCCGGCCCCCTTACCTGTAAAAATAAATAGGTTCAACTCGCCACATGCGACCCCTTCGGGGATAACGCGGCAAGAAGTTACACTATATGTGTAGCTTAGTTGCAAAAAAAAAAAAAGTTGCTTGCATTCCATGCCGAGAGCAAGGGTTCGATCTCAAGGCTTACTCAGCCTTCACAAGAAATGAGAACCAGCCCCCCCGGGAGCTGGGAAACCCCACTTCAACTGAAGGTGGTTGGTGTGAGGCCGGCCACCTTACCTATAAAAATAAATAGGCCCCGAATCGCCACATGCGACTCCTTCGGGGATAACGTAGGCAAGAAGTTACACTACATGTGTAGCTTAGTTGCATTTGTTTTTTTATATAAATGAAGAATATTTCTTACATTAAAACATTTTTTTCCTTGGGTGGTTCAAGTAACATCAACAAGTTATGTGTTTATTTTACAAAGTAAGTAAGCGTACTTCGCTCTTTGTAAGACACATCCTAATGCAGGAAAATAATTCATAACCGAGCTTAATACTCGAGGAATATTCTTTATGAATTTCTGGACACATTAGAGTGGGTCGAGTGTTGGGATGATGGGGTAAAAATATCGAAAACCTTACGAATATTTTTTGAATGATAGAAATATTGATATTTCAAAAAAAATATCGGCCGCGGGTAGCATCAAAATCTTGTTTCAAATAGTCCATAAGGTCAAAAAAAAAAACAGTCGTAAATTAAGACGGGAAAGTAGAATTTTTTTTTTGGTGAAATAATGATGTGCATGAATATATTTTATTTGTGTATAATAAGACAAATTAAATGCGAGACATCGGACATATCGGGCCAGTTATCTTAGTATTGTTTGAACGTAGCAAATTTTTATATTCGTCGCTCGTATGCTCTTGGATTTAATAAAGAAAACAATAAGGAAAAAAATAGCGTCCGATGGTAAAAACATGACAGATAATAGAAACAAAGTAAAAGGTTTCAATATGATTGTTTCAGATAATAAACCAAAATTGAAAAATTCAAATAAAATTAGATTTAGATTTGTTATTTGTGGTATAAACATTAAATGTTCAAATATATCCTTGCAACTTAGATACTATTAGATGAGGAAACAGAAAAGTTTCATTATGAAATATATTTTATTATTCTCTTAATAAATAAATAAGCGTATAAGTAAATATCAATAAAACGAATATTTTTATGTCCAAGCGATAAAATTTGTATTTTAAACTTTCCACTGCTTTTTTATTTACATTTAAATTATTCTCATTTCGGTAGGCTGAATAAATTAGAATTTACATATTATGTGTCTTCACTGTAACCTACACACTATTTTTATATCTCTTCAAGAATGCTAGATAATGATTTATGTATTAACGTTTTTTTTTGTTTTCACTTAGCTACCAGGCTACCTAAACTTGTACACGTAATTAAAACGTCAACGTAATGGGCCGTGGCAAAACGAGATGTAATTTTTAATTGATCGTAAATAAACTTATCAGTCGATGTCCAAGACAGACATTCATACTCTTTTTTACTGTTCTCCATACTACACACGCTCTTAAAAGAATTATAGTTTATTCTACAAATAGTGTACCCATTTCGATTTTTAACCAAAGCTTGTCATATTGTAAAAAATGGTTCACTTTGCCAATGTCACCCCTGTGTTAGGGAAGGTCAGCAAAAGTTGTAGGGCTTATGTTCATTTGAGGTTTGGATTTTATTTGTAAGTACACATTCAGCATTTGTAAGCGCGAACTACAAGTGTTGGTTTGTGGGCATGCATTTGAAAGCCCTAAATGTTAATATATCTCTGCCACCTAGATTATAGATTATATATTTGCAACATTATTTTAAAGGTTTTTTCGAACTAATTGATTTGTTTGGTAGTTGCTAGTAGGTAACTAACATATATGATGACAAATATAAAATGTGAAATGATTATTAGAAATATACATAAAAAGGCAAGCTAAATGTGTTATTATTTTTTATTCTGTGAATTAGGATGTTGGTTATCTTTCTTGTTTTGTAGATTTTTAAATGTAAAATTGTTCGTTTATTATAATGTTTGCAAAAAAGACATCAAAGATGTTTGAATTCCAGTTTTAGTGTATTCTTTAAATTCAGATTACAGAATTCGGCAGGTTGACCAAACCTTTACAGGAAATACAAATCTGCTCTTTCAGAAACTGGGAAAATCGTACGATTTCTATGAATGAACTAAAAAGCATTCTCATTAAAGTATTAAAAAGTGGCAAAAAAAGTTATCCCTTTAAATTAAAAGCAGAAAATTGCAAAACTAGAATGTTTTTTTGTTTTTTGTTTTCAAATCCACGATTATACTCGTATGTTTAATGTTCTATAGAACGCATAAGAAAGAGCAGTTTTGGTTTTCTGTACGGAAAGTATTGAATTTATACGTTTCAAATATTTACGTCTCAATTTTTTTTTCTACGTATGTGATTCTATCCTTGTCATTGAATACCCATGCTGTTTAAAAGTGCGAGTCCGTCTTTGATAAATTTATTTTCCCTCAATAAAGTCTTGGGCTAATGTGGAAGTGGCAGTTCCTTACTTAGCGGGTCCATTCGCTCCAATGGACCAACGCCCTAAGGTCCCAACTGAATTATGGATTCTATACGTCTTCTTTTTGGCTGAGCATAATCCTCAGGAAAGACGTCTGACGGCTTTCAACGTCTCTCGCAGTACGGTAATCCTGTGTGTATGGAATCCGTGCGGCATGAGAGTGACACAAAAATAACAAAAAATAACTTGAATTATCTATTTCGGTGCCTACGCAAGCAAGTTCCTGCTTCCTTTTCCCAGCGGGGTGTCTTGAAGGAATGAAGATGAGAAAGTATTTTTCTTATCCGCGTAAAAAAGGTGAAAAACAGCTGGAAAAAAACGCCGTACTTTTCAGCTGTTTTTAACTTAAAATAAACAAGAAATCCAGTTTCTTTGAAGAAAACAAAATGACAAGAATATTTCGTGGTTTTGTTTATTCAATGTCATTACTTTTTCAGTCAATAGAGATGAGGTGAAAGGAGAATTGTTGCAGGGTAAATATTTTATGCATGTGAAGTTTTGAAATTTAAAAAAAAAGAGAAGGCCGTATATGCAGTCATGTATAACATAGTATGCAAGTATAATCGATTTTCCTTTAGAATAAATAAAAAAAAATGACAATTGAGCGAAGCCTAACACGCCTGTCGTTGTGTGAAAAATTAACAGTAAAAAAATAATCGTTTCCGATTTTTTGCTAACTACTTTTGTTTAGTAATTGATTTCATCGCTTTACGGGCGAGCGGGTAAAGTGCAAAAAAATAAAACTAGAAAAAACCCCGCGGTCTTCACGGCTCGGCTTACCAGACCAAAATCCTGGGAGCTATTCTGAACTGTGCAGTTACTGAGAGCGCTCAATAGTTTTGTTTTTGTTATTTAAAATCAAAACAACTAAAGAAGACGTGTAAGGAGTAGAGAACGTGTAAATAATTTATACAGCAAATACACAATGGACGTGTGACCAAAAAAGTTAGGAATTGTGAATTTAAAATGCAAGAAAAAGACAAGGAGATGGAGAGGATATTACCCTACGTCACGATGTAGAATAAAACTTTATTCAGATTGGTACATTGTATTTACTTATCTATCTTGAGTTACATTTTGTTTTTTTTTGGTGATTCAAATTCTAAGTTTGCAGTTGATCAACTATGTTTTCAAAATACCATTCAACCCTTTCGACTATCTGGCTACTGATTTCTAAAAGACAATGTGATAGAGAGGATATTACCCTACGATGTAGAATAAAACTTTATTCAGATTGGTACATTGTATTTACTTATCTAATCTTGAGTTACATTTTGTTTTTTTTTGGTGATTCAAATTCTAAGATTGCAGTTGATCAACTATGTTTTCAAAATTCCACTCAACTCTTTGGCTATCTGATTCTAAATTTCAAATGAAAAAAAAACATAGGCTTAGAGAAGTTTCTCGATAAAAACGAAACCACTTACATATATGTACTTTTGGGTTATGCAATTGAACTTTTGACTTTCCGTTAATATGGAGAATCTGCTGCACATGTCTCAAATTATTTCAAAAACATACAATATTTTTATTTTCCATCATTATTTTTTAAGATACTCTCGTATCGAGCGTGAAAATTACCGTGTTGCAAGTTTTAAGCAGGCTTTCTGGAAGCTTCTCGAGCCGAACACCGCTCCGGGCCGGATATTCTTTCCGGACCGTTCTCGCCGAAACTAATCGCGCGTTGGCGCCCAACCGAGCGTGCGTGCGGAACAGTCCTGCACCCAACGTAAAAACGTTTCACTAAAAATGCATTGAAACTAAAACGCTCTCTTACAGTGCTGTTTTGGTTTACATACATTTTTTGGTAAACGCTGTGGTTGTGTTTTTACACTTTTTCAAAGTTTTACACTTGGATGACTGGTTCGCGTCCAACGCCGATACAGCTGCCAAATATTTTGCATGTTGCGGATTGTCTGCTTCCACATACTCTGTGGTATTATCCCATACAAATGTATCTACGCCATTATGGATATTTTCACATTTTTGAAATGCTATTTTGTCTGATGTTTTTCATGGGTGTCTCGCAGTCATCCATATTTTAATTTCCATCACATTATATTATTCCTTGACTGATAGGTATTCCTTGACTGATAGGTTGGTATGCGGCTGACCACCCATACTGTAAAAAATTGGTTCACTTTGCCAATGTCACCCCTGCTTCAGGGAAGGTCGGCAAGAGTTGCAGGGCTTATGTTCATTTGAGATTAGGTTTTTTATATTGTAGGTCCACATGCGGCATGTGTGAGCGCGAAATTATGCGTGTCTGCTTCTGGGAATGCATTTTTAATATGAATCTCAAATGATACATACATATCTTTGCAGCTTAGATTTAGATTTTATAAGTCTTTTGGGTCTGTTTTCATAATACGAAGCTGTTGAGGTTTATTAATACTTTTTTTTCATCTTCGTTGGGATAAGAATTATATTTTGTTGCACTCTGTACACCGTTGGGAATTGAACCTATTACTATCCAGTAACCAACTACATCACAGCGTTAACCACTTAACAAATTACCAGTTGAAGGTCAGTTGGATGAAATCAGGTATTTTTGTCACCTTTTTCAAAATATAATTGACGTTGAAAATAATGTATTCAAATTAATGGAAGCTTTCAAGGGGGGGTCGTTGCATGCATAGCAATTTTAATGTAAACATAGCATTTATGTATATAGGTAAAATAAATTATTTTCGGTAATCGGATTTAAAATTAAATATAGGCCGCAATTATTGCGATGCGCAAATTGATTTAACAAACAGCCATACATCATTAGCCCGGCTGTGGTAGACCACTGCAAAAAATGGGGAAATTCGCAGTGTACAATAAACCGATCCGATTGTTTTATGTAATGGATAATATTTTTATTCCTAACAAAAACATACGCAACTAAGCTACACATATAGTGTAACTTCTTGCCGCGTTATCTCCGAAGTGGCATGTGGCGAGGCGAACCTTTTTATTTTCCCAGGCGAGGGGGCCAGCCTTACGCTAACTAAAACTATACAACGACAACAAACAACGACGATACCATGTTGAACACCGGTTCTCATCAGATCACCGAAGTTAGCAACATTGGGCGAGGATGCTACTTGGATGGGTGACCGCTAGGTACAACGCGTGTTGTTGGCATTTCTCGGACCGGTCCGTAGTCCAGTGGCAACACTTCGGACTCGTAAATGGAAGGTTGTGGATTCGAATCCCGGCCTTACAACAACTGGGTCTTGCTTGAGAATTGGCGCTTTCTACAGCGACTGCAGATTGAGGTGTGATACTCACAAAAACAGCGCTCACCAAATAAATCATCCTAATATATTAACTATTTCAGTTGAAGTGGGGGTTTCCCAGCTTCCGAGAGGCCTGGTACTCATTTCTTGTGAAGGCTGAGTAAACCTTGGCGGTATTTTATTTTAGGGTTTGAAGTATACACCGACACGGGAAATCATTTGTGACACCCCCGGTGGGATTCGAACCCGAGCTTATGGCATGGAATGTAAGCACTCTACCAACTAAGCTATCGACCAGATTGATGTTTTATTATTTATACTGTATTAATAGTCCTAGTAGAGTATAGTAGTCCTAGACAGTATTAGTAGAGCCCTAAACCCCACGGCCATAATCTTTTAGTGATTTCTGAGCCTCCTTTGCTTTGTGTAAACACTTGGGAAAGTGTAGCTTCACGGGAGGGCCTTCTGCCACTCGCATCTCACATAACTTTTGCATGCGAGTCCTGTGACACATCCCCGGATGGGATGGATATACAGGGCGTGGGTCAGTGGAGGGGAGACTGACCCCTGAGAGAAGGTGTATTAATAGTAGTAATAAAAATAAAAATGGGTTACAAAAGTCTCAAATATAAATTAATTTTAAAAAAGAGCAGTTAGACTAAAAAAGACAAAAAAAATACAATTTGTAATTGATGAAGGAAAATTTAATCAAAATTAAAAATGGCGATAAATAGTGAAAGGGCACCATTTTTTACTTGAAAGAGTAATTAAGAGTTATGAAAAGTAAAAAATAAAGTAATAATATTAGGAAGAGATATCTGTATTAAATGAAGCAATTAGCGAGTATTTGCACATTTTATTGCCGGTGAAAACTTCAATTAACTTTAATAGTTTTTTTGGCAATGATAGTAAATTTATAGTAACAAGAGAAATAAATAGTGGACAGAGTTAAAACTGTGAAAGGGAGTAATTAATATTTGAATATTTTATCGCCGGTGAAGAATTCAATTTAACAGTTGTATTTGCAAATGATACCGCGATAATTATTCATGGGGATGAACTTTATTTTTGGGTCCAAACAGCATCGCAAAAACCTGGCCATTTTTTAGTCATGTAATTTTTTAATTGAACAAACAGTGATGAGTGAGATTGGTTATAATTTTTTTTACTGTTTGTAAATATGTTTAAACTAGAAAATCACCGCATAAATATGTTATAAGTAGGGACTGGAAAATTTCGCGATCGCGATAAAACGAATTTATTCGCGAATTTTGATGTTTTTACGCGAATAACGCGAAATTTGAGGTTTTATGCAAATATCGCGAATTTTCGTACTTTTGGTAGAAATTGTGCAAAAAAGTTGTTATGTGTCGCTTCTGCAACGCAACTATTTTGTGGGAAAGAAAAGATTACTGTGAAAACCCTTTGCAAGGTGCAAAGCACAAAAAAAATGGTCGGTGTTATAGCCGAGGGGGCCAAGTGGGCTGATCTTTTAACGTTGAAACACGCTAGAACGCTAGACGCGGGGTTCGATCCCCGCCTGGGTCATTTGACCATAAATTTGATCCTGGTTCAACCAATGTAATTGGGTAATTATAAATGAATAATTAATTAAAATGAACAATACTCGTAATTAATTTTTCATTAATAATATTAATACCTGTTTCTGGCCAGGCAGAGTAGGTTGGTGAATTGCATTCCTATTCACAAACCTATTTTATTAAAAAAATAAATGATAAGCAGAACTGTCCTGTATATCCAAACAGACTTGAATCGTGACATCAATGAAATAGGAAATACATCAAGGAGTGAAGCTGCTGCTAGATTAGCCAAGACACAACTTGAGGCTTTCATAAAAGCCAACATCCCTCGAAAAAATTAGATAACCCTCATCTAGAGAGACTAAATTTAATATTTTAAAAGGATATTGCAGGGTATTCGGAGTGTCGTTCAAATATTAATACTTTTTTCAATCAATGGTTTTTTGTAAGTTGTAACTCGTATCGATTCAGATGTTGTTTATTCATTGTTTTTGAAGGTACATATTGTTGTTTATATAATAAATTGTAAATATTTGTAAAATCTATAGTTTTTCAATTACATAAACCTTTATTTCGATCAAATCAACCCTAAAAATTACACCGAATCTCCCCGTTTATCATAAAAAATAACGCGAATTTCCCTGTTTTTGATCAAAAATAACGCGAATTTCCCAAAAAAATAACGCGAATTTCGTAAAAAATAACACCACTTTTTTCCAGTCCCTAGTTATAAGTATACAAAAACTGATGGAAATGCGGCCAATAATCTAAAAAATAAAAGCTCTAATCTAATCAAATCTAATCAAAGTTGGAAATATGTATATGTAACATTGGGGATTCTTATTATATGCATTCTCACAAGCAGGCACGTACAAGTTCGCCCTTGCACATGCCGCATGCGAACCAACAACATAAAAACCCAAATGTCAAATGGACATACACGCTGCAACTCTTGTCGTCTTTCCCTGAAAGAGGGGTGGCATAGGCAAATTGAACCATTTTTTACTGCATGGTGGGTCAGCCGCATACCAACCTATAAGTCAAGGAACATACACAACAAATTACATTTTGCCAATAAACAAATATCTCTTTCCATTTATTATGATGTTTTTATTCTTGAAGCTTTATTCAGATTAAAATTAATGCAGTCCGACTTAAATGAACGACATTAAATTTGTCGACTTTTTGTTGGTATCATAACCAACATCATTAGGAGACACCCGCGTTTTGTGTTGATTAAGGTTAAACTGGACAACAAGGGTGTCTCGCGAGGACGTTGGTTACAATGCCAACGAACCATCGAGAATAAAGTTGGTTTTCTACTGACAATTTTCAAGTGATTTTAAATAACTGATAGTTTCCTAGCACGTCAAAACACCGTAATATAAATTTTAATATAATTTATACAAATAAAGTCAAACAAATATAATATTATTTTTTAGGTTTATCAAATTATATATTTATTAGTTCTTCGATAACTTCTTCCTTGTTAGTGTATAAAAGTCAACACCTTTGATTTGAAAATATGAAAATTTACCCTTTTGTAAACAAAAAATCAAATTGAATCAAAAATATGCTTCCCAGG
The DNA here is from genome assembly GCA_951799405.1 of Agapetus fuscipes. NCBI lineage: Eukaryota > Metazoa > Arthropoda > Insecta > Trichoptera > Glossosomatidae > Agapetus > Agapetus fuscipes. The sequence goes on along the minus strand of OX637340.1, from coordinate 1,842,912 downwards.
ATAAAGCAAATGTCAAAAAACAATGGCATTTATCAGTCACATCAAAAATGCCGTTTGTCACAAAAAAACCAACAATATTTCACGTTCCCAGCGTCCATAAAGCATTTCACGCCTATTCTCTCTCCATAGGCCCAGTACCTTAAGTAACCAACACAATTTCATACTCAAACTTAACGTTTTCCAAAAATTGTACGTAAAATAAAACAATGGCTCTAGTGAGTGAGTTAAACGCTGCGGTTTAGTTTAAACTAGAGATGTGCCGAAGATGGTGTCAAACGAATACGAATATTCGGCAGTAAATTTGGTCCAAAATGAACCGAACTAAATGTTTGGTTGAATTATTTTGTTCTCTTGTTCGAAAAAAACAACTCGTTACAGGTCAGCTTCAGTCATATTTTTTTTTTTTTTTTTTAAAGTAAATGTTATTAAGAAAAACTTTTCGTTTGCTATAAAAGAATTTAACGTTACTGTTCACGTAACAAAAAAAATATGCCTGGGCTAGTGAATGAAGACTTTTTAACATAAATAAATCATAAATTTCTTCTTCTTCATCTTATTCCGGATTGCTGAGGGTTGTGACTTGTGACCCTTATGGAAATAATCACTCTTCTCCAGTTTTCTCTTGATTGCGCAGCCTGCTCCAGCGCTTGAACCACCAAGGTTTTTGTTGCCGTCTTCACTTGATCGGTCCTTTGTTCAGGAGGATATTACTCTTCCTCTTCAAAAAAAAAACTTCCCCCTTCAAAGCCGCCGTTCCAGGCTATCCTCCTTGTCACGGACAGCATGCCTGAAGAACTGAGGCATACGGTGTGTACATAAAATGGCCAAAATCAAGAGATTCAAAAGTAGCTCACATTTAAAACGCATCAATTTTTCTCATTTTCTTAAAATGATTTATAAAATTACATTACGAGTATTTAACCGTTCGTTTTTTATGCAAAAAATTCACTTTATTGACATACCACTCACTTTTTTCGGGCTATGTAGCCGTGGTCTGGTTGATTCATTCCGTACAATTTCGCCCATTGCTCCTATGGGCATTATCAGCGGTTGACCAGTCACTGTGATCTTCTTACAGGATCTGGTGTTCCGGAAACAATGCTGGCCTTTGAATAAGTAATTGTTATGTCAACAAAAACCGGCCGTGAAAGCTTCAATGTACAATTAACTTTACATTCGATCGAATATAAAGACATACCGAATTCGGAAAATATTCGGCCGAACATTCGACGCATCTCTAGCTCGAACGTACCCCGGGATCCTGGTTCGTATTGACTCTGTATCATCGGCCGGGGGTTATTTTTCGCAAGTTATTTATGACTGTGTGCTAATGCGCTCGATTAAACAGACGCTGTGCAAAATTAATTTGTCTCCCGTGCAAAACGGAAGCGTGACGCTCGGTCTTTGTTTGCCTATATAATATAGTACCTACTGTGTACCCGGCAAAGGACGAAGGTTATATACTACGGAGCATATAAATTGGCGATATCTGGATGCTTGAATTGAAAATTTACTAAGTATGAAAAACAATAACAAAAAAATATACGTTAAAACTATCCTCGATTACGAGTTTCATATTCCTTGACTTATGGTTTGGTATGAGGCTGACTACCTATACTGTATAAAATGGTTCACTTGGCCAATGTCACCCCTGTTTTAGGGAAGGTCGGCAAAAGCTGCAGGGATTATGCTCATTTGAGATTGGGTTTTATGTTGAAGGTTCACATGCTCGTTGCAATGCATTTGATATAAATCTAATCTAATCTAATCTAATCTAAGTTGCAAAGATATGTTACATTGGAGATTCACATTACATGCATTCTCAGAACCAGACATGTACAAGTTTGCGCTTGCACATGCCTCATGTGAGCCTACAACATAAAAACCAAATCTCAAATGGACATACACCCTGCAACTCTTGCCGTCCTTCCCTGTAACAGGGGTGACATTGGCAAAGTGAACCATTTTTACAGCATAGGTGGTCAGCCGCATACCAACCTATAAGTCAAGGAACATACATGACAAATTACATTTTTTAAATCAATAAATAATAATTATACAAATCGTAAGTGCAATATAATATATTTGCAACTTAGATTATAGACTTATAGTTTTAACCTCTTGCCGCGTTGTCCATAAAAGGATTGCATGTGGTTAGTGGACCCTATTTATTTCTTACAGGTAAGGCGGTTGGTATTACGCCAACCATTTCAACTGAAGTGGGGCTTTCCAAGCTCCCAAGGGGGCTCTTGGTATTTTATTTGGGGTTTGAAATAATTACCGAAACTGGAAATCATTTATGATGATGTTGATGATGGATGATTTCTTTCTTATGGCGCCATTTAATGGTCCAGGACCATCGCAAGAGCGCCATGGCTTTTGGAGAAAAGTAGTGCCTTCAGTCCCTTTCTGAAGGTGGTGGTAGGCTGGTTCGCGCGAACACCGACGCGACGGGCAAATTGTTCCAGGCAACCGGCCCGGCCACCGCAAAGCTCCTGTCTGCAAAATTTGATGTGTTCGCTCTTTTGGGCACTATGTCCTTGTTGACAGCAGTGAGGGCAGAGCGTAGTGGTAGTTATGAAACCCTCGGTGAAAATCGAACCCGAGCTCCCAGTCTATAATCTATGATCTAATTTTCAAAGATATACTGCATTTAAGATTCATTCTACATGCATTCTCACAAGCAGACACGTATAAGTTTGCTCTACCACATTTTAATCAAGGAACGGCAAATAACATTAACCTATCTAAACGAATACCAATATTTTGTCTTCAATGTATTACTTTATTTTGACATGTCGTGCCCTTAGTGCTTGTCTGTCTTATCTCTAATATAGGTTATTTCATATGACCACTGTTTGCATGTGTACTGGACAAATGTGTTTTAAAAAATACTCGACAATGATTTTGACTTTAAAACAATTCTCACATTATCGTGTTTTACTTTTTTTTCTTAGCTCAAATGGTGTACGATTCTTTAGACAATTTCATTAAAAGGTCAACTTTGAATCAAATGATAGTGAACAACGATACCATGTTGAAAGCACCGGTTCTCATCAGATCACCGAAGTTAAGCAACATTGGGCGCGGATGCTACCTGGATGGGTGACAGCTAGGTACACCACGTGTTGTTGGCATTTCTTGGACCGGTCCGTAGTCCAGTGGCAGCACTTCGGAGTCGTAAATGGAAGGTTGTGGATTCGAACCCCGGCAGCACAAAAATATACCATTTATATTTCCAAATGTGCTCTTTGCTGGGTTGAAAAATTCATAAACCTTTACCAAAGACCGGTCACTGAAATGTCCATCCAACCTTACAACAACTGGGTCTTTGGTGAGAATTGGTGCTTTCTACAGCGACGACCAAGCTTGCAGAGGGCTCTCGAGGTGTGATACACACAAAAACAGCACTCACCCAATAAATCATCCTAATATAATTATTATTATTATAGATACGCTAGAGGGACGATGTAACTGAGACATTTACCAAATTTTCTTTGTACTTCTGTAGTCCGTTGTACTTCACGCCTTCGACTTGTAATTTCGTCGCTGTGTGCGGTCCGCAAATTGGATTGAATTAGGCAAACTCATCATTAATTTTGTACAAAATTGGATCCCTTGCTCCATATAATATTGTCTGAAATCCTATTAGCTATGATGACTATAATATGCAGGTTTACTATGCCTTATTCACCCCACATTTATCAATATAAATATTACATTAATAAGTATAATTTAGTCTTCTTGTTCATGTCAAATTTTGTTAAAATTCAATACTATTTGGTGAGATCGAATAGTACAATATTATGAAAATATCAGGAAGGAGCTCAGAAAAATCCGAAGGATCTCTTTGCAGTATAATTATAACTACAAAAAGAAACCTTGAAAATATGACTGAACAATATGTTTGATGTAGTCCGGTCAATAAAAGTCAGCAGATCGTATTGGGTCCAGCAATCTGAGAGTATGGAACTAGAAAAGGAAGGCGTTGGGCAGGCAGCGGTGGCTGCGCTTGATCAAGGAGGTTAAGACCCACTCCAGGATTGATAACGGACAATGTCAGATCGATGGATTGCATTAAGAAAATAAATTTAATTTAATATTGTTATCAATAATGGACAAGTTCTCAGATAATCATTTAAAGTACACAAATTAAATACGTTTACATGTATTGTTCAAAATTATGCATAAGTCTTCTTGGAGATGGCACCCTTAACATCTAAAAATCTAGACTATTCATCTATCATGCTTTTCCTAATTATTTTTTTTCCTTCACATGATTCATACATAAAAATATATTCATTTTACCCGGCCATCAAATAAAACTAAAGTAAGGCATAAAGGAACGCGAACTATTCGTATGAAAAGTTATTTCTGTGAAAAGGTATTCATACAGAGAGAGACACAAATAAGTCCTTGGCTTTAGTCCCATGAATAGTCGTCTGAAGTTCCTAATTGCAAGTCCCGTGTACGGCCGTAAAAAATACACTATACCCCAAGTATACAAAATTACGTTTCCACTCAACTAAAGTGAATATATCGAAGCTAAAACGCCCAAAAGAGGCGTTGTTTATGTATTCATTGAATGTGTGTTAAAAAGCTGTGGTTGGGTTGACAGTTAAAATTTTATACTTGAGTTACTGACTCATTATCGCCAGACAGTACAAACGGAATGTTAGCATTGCTATGTTCACAGTTTGTCGATGTATGTAATTTAGTTACTGAGATGTATAAAATATTTCATGTCTTTCTTAATTGTAAAACTTAAACGTATGCTCGCCGGTACATGATAAAATAAAATTAAAAATATGTCGTGCGTGAGAATCTGTTCATCCTTGTTTGCTTCACAACTAAGATGTCTACTGAAAACAATGGTTAGGACATCAATAAAACCTCAAAAATGATGTAAGTTCTCCTTCAACCATTCGTCAAATATCCGATATATACAGGTATTCAAATCAATTGTTATTGTCAACATGTCCACTCGTGTCTTGTAGAAACTAACAAGAAAATCGGTATAAAATATGACAAATACTTACTGAAAATCTGCAATAAGTTTATTGAATTTTTAAATAAAATCAATGCATGCAATGTGTTTGGAATTTAAATAAATAATAATTAACATTGATGCAAAAATTTGAATAATGGTAGGTAAATTCAATACTTAAATAATGTAAGTATGTTGGGGAATTTGAATATGGTGAGTAAATTCAATACTGAAATAATGTATGTAGGGGAATTTGAATTAGTCAACCTCAACTCAAATTAATGTCTATGGCGTTGCTGATGCTTTTTTTGTTGACGGGCAGAAAGCCTTAATATAAATACGCAAGTTAACAATCAGATTCGTCCTTTTACTATATCAAATTCCTCTCTAGTAGATTGCTTCAATAGTCTATTAATTTCTGAAATAAATGTGCTGCATCATAAAGCAAGAATCAAGTCTTTTGTTGAAGCCCAATCTAGAATCACCAGCAACCGCCAGAGCCCAGTACGCAATGGGTAAGAATTCATTTAACTGTAACTATAACTCTGTCGCCATTCCGCTAGGGGTGGCCAGAGCCTCTGCAGAGCTGCCTCCATTTTTTCCTACCCTGACATATATCTTTCAATTCATTCATATCCATTACGTTTTTCATGCATTTTCTTCTTTTACGCTCACTTTGAAAATTCCATTCTTTCCCAATCTCCTCGATCTGATCACTCCATACTTTTCTCGGTCGTCCCTTTCCTCTTTTTTCATTCCCACTTTATTTGTATATATACTTTGTCAGTCTTTCATCATTCATTCTTTCCACATGCCCAAACCATCTCATCACATTATTTTGTACCTTAACTTTCACATCTTCTTTCAGCTTACATTATTTCTTAACCCATTCATTCCTAACTCTATCCTTCAGTATTTTTTCTGCCATGCTTCTCAAATATTTCATTTCCACCGTACACACTTTACTACACATACTTTATATTTATCATTCACTGTCCATGCTCCACTTCCATAGATCAAAGTCGGTAACAATATGCCATTGTTTATATGCACACATGCAGAATGTGTAGGTGCGAACCTACATGTGCCTGTCTGTAGGCATGCATTTCATATGAGCCATAAATGTTTACATACCCTTGCAGCTTAGATTATAGATTATATAGATTACCGCCATTCTCAGATCCTTTTAAATTTCGTTAAACAAAAATCAAGACAAATTATTTTTAGTAGGTACCTACTCATTCGTGTTGTAAAACTGATGTATTTTCTCGTAAAACAGACGTACCTGGTTCCATCTATAAAAATACAATTTGCTGAAGTATGACCGAGGCTGACAATGATTAATTGAGGAGCAGGAAGAAAGCGAATACCTTCTAATTAGTGTAGCAGAAAAAGGTTGATGCGTTCATGAATTAGTTAAGGGCTGATACTTTATCTGAGCCCCTCACTAACGTCTACTACTTACTCACATCCTTGTATTCACAAACAAAACTTGTCTGGGTACAAAATATGAAATTAGTTTAAAAAAATATATTTTTTTCAAAACGTAGTTTTATTTTCACAATAATTTTAACTCTTGATAATGAGAGTCAACTCTTGATAATGACAGTCAACTCTTGATAATGACCTGAATCTTGAAGGTCGAAAGTGCTTGAGGTAGATAAAATTATTGTGAAAATAAAACTACGTTTTGAACACAATATTTTATTTTAAATTAAAATGAATTTTCACCGTGTGAATACACAAACCCTACAAAATCTTATGAAATAAGTGTTAATTTTTTTCCGATACTATGCTTAGCGCTTAATTTTTTAACAATTGGCTGAGAAAGCTGTTTTGATTGGCTTTCCTTGACTTATAGGTTGGTATGAAGCTAACCACCCATACTGTAAAAAATGTTACCCCTGTTTCAGGGAAGCTCGGCAAGAGTTGCTGGGCTTATATTCATTTGAGATTGGGATTTTATGTTGTTAGTGCACATGCGGCATGTGCTAGCGCAAACTTATACATGTCTGCTTGTATCTTTGCAGCTTAGATTTAGATTTAGATTTAAGATCACTCAATTGTTTTATTTGCTTGAATACTTTTTAAGGACTCACGTGAAGGAGGACCCTCAATCTTAGATAATCTGGAACTCTATGACACTTATTAGAGTGTCTCAGAGTTGTGGGTATTTTAGAGATCGGGGTTGAAGTCTTGATCTTGTTAGATGCCTTTGTTTTGAGACACTGGAAGGAAGTAGCGATTGATTCTGGATTTAAATAGATCAGTATTATATAAAGACAGGAACGCAGATACCGGTAATTCGTTTCATATTTTGTCATGTACAAACAAAACTTTATAAATATTTCTTATAGAATAGTTTTCATCGTGCTATGCGTTTGGGCATACTATGAGAGTGCACAGTATTTTCGTTTAGACGCGGCTTAGTTTTGCTGTGTATAGCCATCAGCCGGGTAACTAAGTGCTTAAATATAGATGGCTGGCGAGGCTCTCTGTCTTCCAATTAGAAGAGTCCATTACGGCGACATCTGTCTCTAAATTACGCAGACATTATTCCCCGCCCCACGCTAAGGAAACGACAACAGCTGACCGATCGGGCCAACTTATCGTAGCATCTCATCGATCAACGATAAAGATTCAAATCCGATTTAATTGCATGTCGCTGACGACACACGAGCGGCCCCTTTTATGGTGAACAAAATAAATACCATTCAAATTAAAAAATAAAATACTTACTTTCAATATTTATTTTAATTGCTTCGAATATTACTCAATTATTTATTATTATTATTTACTTAACTCCATTCGATATTCCAGTCGGGGGGCTATGGTTTGATTCTCAGTAAGGGTGTCCGAAAGAATTTCCTTAATTGGTGTATTTTTTCAAACCCACAATCATTGTAGGTACTGTTCCCTTAGTACGAGTTGCAAAACTTGAGAAAAGTAAAGTTTACGCAAAATATTAAAGAGTGATTTCTCCCAAAATTTGCCGTTTTTGTTTCTTACACTTTATGGTCTTAGCAAAAGAGTTACAGTGATGAAGAAAATCAAGTTTACACAAACAAAAACGGCAGATTTTGGGGGAAATCCCTCTTTAATAATTGCCGTAAACTTTACATTACTCAAGTTTTGCAACTCGTACTAGGGGTACTGGTAAAGCTTACACAGCCCTTCCTACCTTAACCTTTTTGGGAGAAGACATTTGCAATACAAAAGTGATATGTTTTTTAATATCGTTTTTAAGTCATCGACAGGGTTATTAATAGCACAGTTTATCTATAGCTGATCCATGGATCATATTTAAGTGTATGAGAAATTCACGTTAAGTGGTGTTTGAGCCATGGATTTGCTATGTGTGAATAAAACTGAATGTGTATAATGCGTAATCTTCTGAATGTGTTTATTTTGAAAACTTATTGGTTGGTATGCAGCTGACCACCCATGCTGTAAAAAATGTTTTTTTGCCGATGTCACCCCTGTTTCAAGGAAGGACGGCAAGAGTTGCAGTGTAAACGTACTTGTGAGATTTGGGTTTTTATGTTGTAGGTTCACTTGTCGGTGTCTGCTTGTAAGAATGCATATAATGTGATTCCCCTATGTTACATATCTTTGCAACTTAGATTAAATTAGATTAGAGATAAGTAAAGCAAAAATACCTACATTGCAATTTCTTCCAGTAAAATAACCTTCCGCAACGCCAGACGAGGCCCGATACATTTTTCATCACACAAAAGCCGTGTTCTACGAATAAAAACTGTAGGGCTACATAATCCTAGCGGCTTAATGTCTACGAATGAATTCAGAGTTTTTTTTTGTGAGCTTTTTTCCATGTTTTGTTTTGGTTTTCCTCGACTCATCACCATAAATCCTATTAAAGGGTCGCTGTTTTTTTTCGACACTAAACTCGTCTCTCTTTACCGTAAGTATAAAACTTTACGATTAAACTCAACTGCAGCGTTTAGGAAAAATATACATTAACTAAAACGCTGCCTTGAGACACTGGTATAATTTGGAAAGATATCGACGGCTAAAAGAAAGCGACGTTTTGGTCAGAAATGACTTATGAATGCTATTCTACTTAAAAATTTCGCGCTCTTTCTAATGCGCTAAATCCTATAGCTATACGATGATTTTTCGTTGTTGTTTATGGCCAAGAAAACTACTGCGTTTTCGATGTATGGTTTTGGTGTAACCGACAAGTATTGTCATTTTTTGTCCTAAAGGCGCTTGTGACATAAAAAAAATCATAAAACATCGTAAAACCACATTAATAAGAATGCCAATTAATGTCTCAATTTTTTAAATTTAAGAGCTGTTTTGACTTTAAAAATATGATAAAAAATAAAAAAGTTATGCCATTTTTCTGCAACCTCAAACTGCTCTCCTGAACAATTTAGTTTTTTTCGCTTATGCCCTAATACCTTTTAACCGCCGATATGGTATTTATATGAGAAGCCCATCGTACTTTTTTTCAACAACACACTTTACATTTTGTACTCCAAGTTGTAAACTGTACATACATTTAAACTTAACCATAGCGTTTTATCATAAATGTATAGAACTCAAAACGCTGCGTAGAGGCACTGTTTTAATTTACATACATTTTAAGATGAAAGCTATTGTATCTATATTAAAGTGCCACCGTACTTTTTTCAATACAATATTCTACGTTTTGAACCTCAACATTTTACATTTGAACTGAATCGTAGCGTTTAACCAAATATGCACACAAATTAAAACGCTTCCTAGAGGCACTGTTTTAAATTATACACATTTTTTTGGAAAATGCTATGGTTAAATTTGAATGTAAAGCTTTATACTTGGAGTTTAAACTGATGGATTACCCGCCCAAGGCTGTGTTTGTGTATGGTGGATTAAGTGAAATTGATATTACGTACATATGTACATATCCGTCAAACCCTATACATTTAGTATGATAGTCTGCGACTTTATTCCGTAACCATTTGACATTTAAATTAAATTAATTAACTGCTCCACGCTGTAAAAACAATTTACATAACGAACGGTTTTTATATTGTTGGTCCACATGCGGCATGTGTAAGCTCAAACTTATACGTGTCTGCTTATGGGAATGCATTTTTTTTAAATCCTATGCGGGAGACTATCTAGATTTCAGAGACTCTAGGGGTCTATGATATTTGTTGTAGTGCCGCAGAGGTGTTGTTTACGAACTTGGTCATCGCTACAAAGCGCCAATACTCAAGCAAGACCCAGCTGCTGTAAGTCAACTAATAATATGGGTAAGTAATAAGAATCTTAAAGGTAATATATCTCGACAACATAGATTATAGATGGATAGAACTTGGTAAAATAAATCCTAGGGAATTTCGTAGGCGGATCGTTTTTTTTTATACACGTGTCTGTTTGTGGGCATAAATTTAATATGAATTTTAAATTTTAGTATATCTTTGCAATTTGGATTAAAGAGAAGTACCTAAATATCTAGCTCTACGTTGAACTTTGTTTCAAAGTAAATACGATCGATTGATATTCGTAGCTTCAGGCGTTGCGGTTAAGTCAAGTTTGTAGGAATGATATATTAATTGAACGTCAGATTTATCAGCTGTTAATAGAAATCTCACCCACGCACAGATTATTTTCAATCTTATTTATTTACAAAAAAAAAATATGTTAAGCAATTTAGTACCTACTTCCGTAATATTTAGTTTTTTTTTTATTTTCACCCAGAATTTTATCTTTAACACACTTTATCATGTTTTTAACTTTTTTTGCAAAAAAATTAAATTAATTACAAAAACAAACATCCCAGCAAGCGTATAACGTTATTTATTAATAATAAAAAAAAATGTTATTACCAACATATATTATAAGCTATTTTTTTCCGAAATGACATTGATAATAATTTAATTGGGTTGAAAAACAGTATAATTACTTCTATTTGTACAAATATACGATTTATTGTTTTTTATATATTGGGAAAAATTTGACTGAAAATGGTACGTACAATTGTGAAAGAATATAATGTATAGAGTGAATGTAAAAGAAGTGCATTAATGTATGAACACTATGGTGGATTGTAAGAAATGGATGGAACACTGCATAGGCTTTGGTTACCCCGAGTGGAATGGCATTAGAGCAACAGCTACAATTAAAGTTTCCTAAATCTATAATCTAAGCTGCAAAGATATGTTAACATTTAAGGCTCATATGAAATGCATGCCCACAGACAGGCACATGTCGGTTCGCGCCTACACATTCTGCATGTGTGCATACAAATAAGTAAAACCTCACATGATCATAAACCTTGCAACTCCTGCCGCCGTTCCCTGAACCGGGGTGGCATTGGCAAAAGTGAACCGATTTTTACAGCACGGGTGGTCAGCCTCATACCAACCTATCAGTCAAGGAGATCTGTTGTGTTTTTAATGTTCTTATGTCATCTATGTTACTTTTACTATAATATGAATTTTCTATTCTTTTTCAGGTAAGGAAAAAACTCAACCAAACTGCAAGAAGACTTACATTCGTATTCAAAATCAATGCTATGGGAAATAAAAATGCTATGCGTGCTTTTGTTTCTAATTCAAAATAACAAGTTACTCTCATAGCATCGTTTAAGGATACCGTTGAGGTATTAAAAACGGAGAATAATTTCCTCACACCATTGGTAAGTGAAAATATCTGTACTCCTTATATGAAACATTACGTTTAGTATGAAAACTTTATCTCCCTATAGGAGTGCCGTCGTTTATTCTATACATTTATGATTTACGCAAAACATGTAGATTAATTTTACGCCCTGCTTTATACTCGGGATAATGTATCAAGTTTCGAAAGCGCTTTAAAAAGGAACGAAAAATCACCACGAAAATATCTTTTTTTTACGCTTGTTATTCTGTATCGCAAGGATTAAACAATACGTTTAAATTCAACCATAACATTTCATCCAAAAATGTATATAGACTGAAACGCTCACTGAAGGCGCTACTTCCATCTCCTTACCTTTTGGTTATTCTTGTGGCTGAATTTTTGCCTTAGACTTATCCTTGGAGTACCTACTGATTAAAAATCCTAGTCATTATTTTTTCGCCTTTCGTTTGTTTCTTCCTTTAATAAGCGTTTGCTATTGTATTTGCTCCACGTCAAAAACACGGGTCTGTTAATTAAATTTTCCCCTTTTGAAATAGACCTCTTGTTACAGAGTATTTCTGTGGAAATGAAAATTTTGGAGTTCAACGCCCAATAATAAAAAAAACCTGTAATCATATAAGGCTTGGTGTGCCTTAGAAATATAAACCAGTTTTAGTGTTTATTTCAAACCCAAAATTAAATTTCAACAAGGCTTGCTGAGCCTTCACAAGGAATGAGTACCCGCCCCCTTGAGAGCTAGGAAACCCTGCTTCATCTGAAGTACATAAATGTCGTAAGGCCGATCCGCTTACCTGTAAAAGTAAACAACTTCCATTGATCATAAAATGCAACTACCTTTTTAGGAAGAACACGACAAGAAGTTACACTATTTATAGTTGCGTTTTTAAAGCATTTCGGAAGCGTTTACTCATCATACCAAGTTTCTAAATTTGCTGAAAGCTGGAAGCAATTTTGATGACACAAGGGATTACTGTTCGTCGTAAACTCGCGTCTGGAGTTACTTAGCCGCAGCGCTGAAGGAAATTTAGAAATTTATTCAAAGTTAAACCTTTGGTTAATAAGTTAAACGACTTGCATGTGACAGATAACCGTACGCGCTCGCAAAGTTACGTCAGACTCGTTAAGTTTAGGTGCCGCCGAGAACCACGACGAATCTAAGTTGTAAATTATCATTCCTCGTAGCGTATATCTTACGTTTCCAGGGAAAATCTACAGACTTTATTATTTCTCTCATTATTTTAAACAACGCTGAAAGAGAGACAAATGTGCATTTTTACAGTCGTACAAATTAGAGTATTTTTAGTTCCTTGACTTACAGGTTGGTATGCGGCTGAGCACCCATGCTGTAAAAATGGTTCACTTTGCCAATGTCACCCCTGTTTAAGGGAAGGACGGCAAGAGTTGCAGGGTGTATGTCCATTTGAGATATGGTTTTTATGTTGTGGGTTCACATGAGGCATGTGCAAGCGCGAACTTGTACGTGTCTGGTTGTGAGAATGCATGTAATGTGAATCTCCAATGTAACATATCTTTGCAACTTAGATTAGATATGAGGCTGACGACTGATACTGTAAAATATGTTTCACTATGCCAATTTTCATATTTTTTCTACGGGGAAGGTCGACAAAAATTGCAGGGCTTATATTCATGTAAGATTTGGGTTTATACGTTGGAATTTCACATGCGACATGTGTAAACGTGAACTAATACGTCTCTAAAAACGAAAACAATTGATTATCTTGCTTATAAAATGACAATTTATATTTGTAATTTAGATTATCGACTACTTTTCGGTGTTTGTTCGCTTAGTACAGGTATATCAAACACGCGGCCCACCAACGCATGGTTTGCGATCCGCCGAGACTTTTGAAAACGTACTCCCTCTCCCGTCGTCGATTTTAATTTGATAGATATTTTATGGGTCATGCGGCCCGCAATATCATTTGACTTTGACATGCCTGTTCTGTACCCTAGGTGAGAGTTGCACAACTTGAGTAAAGTAAAGTCTGCCGTTTTTGTTTGTTTGAACTTGATTTTCTTCACCTTTATAACTCTTTTGCTAAGACCATAAAGTGAAAGAAACAAAAACGGCAGATTTTGGGGAAAACCACTCTTTAATACTTTCTGTACACTTAACTTTACTTAAGTTTTGCAACTCGTACTAAGGGTGCCTACTTATATTACAATAAGTCAGATCGTCTCATTAGGCATTCAAAGAACATCTTGAATTTGCTGTCCAAACCCAAAGTCTTTCTTTTGCAAATCAAACAAAACTTTCCACACAAAAGAAATTTAAATTAATGAGAAAGCCTTTGTTTTTTTTTTATTGAGATCGACTGTTTGTGAGAAAAGTTTATGAGTAACGCAACTTATGCTCTTATTACTAATGGACAAAGTTTGCAGAAAAAAGATAATGAATGGCGCTTGATTTGCGGGCGATTTCTCCTTAAAAGCTTTTTTGCTAATTCACGCCTCGAGTTTGCCGCTAATGAAAGCATTGATAGAGCAATAAATAATGATGGCACACACTTACGGTGTTATTCTCAAACAGCAAAGCCGTGGGTCATCTGAAGCCTGCAATGAATTTTCCGTACACAAAAATCGATGCTTCGTAGATCAGCTGTAGATCAAATATTTTGTTAATAGCACTGTTAGCGTGTGTTCCCTAATAGCGCATTCTGATGTAGGTACTCTCGTTTGCTCGTAATGTATGAAAAAAACGGAGAGCAAGCAAATCGCAAATGAATTATATGAGATAATAGCAAAACCAAAAAAAAGTTACATCTAATATTTATGCTAATTGGTTCTGAACGTCATACCTAATTGAAGAAGGTAAATCTAAATAGTTTGTAAAATAATGTTTTTTTTAATAATTTTCTTTCATTGTCAGTTCTGAGCAAATAAAAAATGCACATATTGATTGAGTGTTGAGGTTAATGGACTGTATATTTGCTCTCTTTGCCTCCATGGGGGGTTCAGCCACTAGGATTCTTTCTATTCCCCAAGGGGCGAGCTTACTTACGCCAACAGAATCAAAAAGTAACTGCAGGGACTAATCTGGAGCTTCTTTGGTTCACGAAGGCGAATCCAGCTGTTCCTTCTTTCAGCGGTGCGGGTGCGGGAACAAACTATATTCCGCGATGCGCGAACAGCGATATGTTGCTCGATGCGGAATGCGATGTAGAGTTAGCGAAAAGTCGAACGATACCGACCTTCGGTGGCGAGTATCAATGTCTAACTGATGTACTAGGCCGAATGCACCATGCCGGGTGGTACATGTTTGTAAATCCCCGAAATTAACTTTGATGATTAATTGACACAACCACGTATGTACATGAAAAATATCCTTGATTAGTGTAAAACAAATATGCCTCCTAAGGACGTTGGAGAACTTTTACAATAATGTTTTGTCAGATTTGGAAATAAAAATACGAATTTATCTTCTTTTTTTTCAAAATGATTTCCCAAATGAAGAAATATAATACATATCATGCAGGAAGTCCATTTGATCTATAATAGAAAGGAGAAGAATAATTAATTTATTTCTGTTTTCCTTTTGAGCCATATCCGATCTCAAATATCATGAACGTATCCAATCAATCAAGCGGTATTTACTTCCCTCTGAAGTCACTCAGTTTCTTATTTCAGCGTGTGGTTTATATGAAGACCCGTCAACAGGGAGATTAGACTTTTCCACATAAACTTTGACAAGTCATTCGTAATCATTATGCTTCAGCAGCTAAGCCCTAAACCACAAGTATACAACTTTCCCGTTAAAACTAAATCACACCTTTTTATCAAAAAATGTATGGAAAATAAAATAACTCCTCTTGGGAGAGTTTTAGTTTCGTAATACTTTTTGTTGAATGCTAACGGTGTTATTCATACTCAGAAAATGTAAGGTTTAACCACCACCTAACGTTAATTTCCTGTACCAAAAAACTTTGATAAGCTGTGGCTCAAAAGCTTTATGAATAACACTCTTTTTTTTACTTGGGGTGCAGCGTGGTGATATTTCTGTATGACAAATTGTCTCAGTCTTGTCTAGATTGTGATTTACTCTTCCGCTTAGTGTTAGGTTTGTAAAACATTAACACTGCTATTCACAGTCAGTCGCTTACTTAACTCTCATAGTGAGACATTAAATCTATGGACGAACCGCTGAGCTGAGCTAAGTATACAAAAAATACCTATATTAGAATTATTAATAGCGAAAAAATATAACAAAGATTTTATTAACGAATTGGTTTATTGTCTCTTTCGCGCTTTCGGAATGATATCACTCCATTATCAAGAGAACAGCTGACAAATCTAAAAAAAACTACTGAATCGAAAAAGAAATTTGGAATTCGCTTTCGTAATATTTAGCCTTGTCAGTTGTCCTCTTTATAATGGTGTGATAACACTCCAAAGGCGCTCGAGATATTAAAAAACTTGTGAAGAAAAACTTTGATTTTATTTTTCATTATTGATATCAAATTAATCTTCACTTTGTGAAAGCACAAACTTTATGTTATTAATTGATAATATTAATATCTATCTCTGGATAGGCAAAATAAGTTTTTTTTTTTTTTTTTTTTTTATTAGACAAACAAACAGTTATACATGTAATATATGGGATAAACAACATAGTTATACAATTTCAAAAACCAGCAAAGACAACAAAGTTGGTGAATTGTATTCCTCTTCCCAAATCTATCAAAAAAGGTATCTTGAAAATATAATTCAGAACATGGATATGCAATGTTTTTATTGTTTCTTTGTACCTACTACAGGTGAACATGTCAGAGGAAATTGATGATGAAGCAAATTTTTGTACAAACTTGAGTCATACCTACTCTTGATATTTGAATTGTTACAAAATAGTCAAGTCAATTTGTTGTTGCATACGAATTTCATTATTTAATATGAAACAAACATGACGCTATGATGAAATACCGTTAGGTGTTTTGTACTGCAGGCAACTAACAGATCAAAAAGCACTATGACATAATTCATTTTTTTGTTTTTTTTAATTTTAATTTGAAAAGTAATTTTCTTTCATAAATTTTAATTTGGAAAAATAAAGTTTTCTGGGTTTATAAAATAGTAATATTATTTTTTAAATTATGCGGGCGCTTATTCTTTTAGGCCATATTTGAGAAGCTTTTGTATCGCAAATTTCATGTGAAAAAATTCAAGGTGCTATCATTTATAGCGCATATTCCTCTGACATTAATTGTGTAAGTGGCTAAATAGAGGAAAAAAAACAATATTCTAAAAATGCAGTCCGCACAAAAAACGTAGGTCTAAAATTTGTGATTGTCCCGCTACCGAGCTGCTAGGGAAAATACTCTGTGACGTTGTCCCTTCTAACAAAAACTAATTTGGAACATCCTTTCAGACTCCAGTATAAAGAGAGGTTAAAATAAAAAATGTATATATATAGCTATCTACTTCATTTGATTAATAAAAAGAGATTTGAATTTACTAATCTAAAAGTACCTTATTAATTATATTGAAATAGGAAAGATGACAAGGTGTGATGGAGTGAGGCACAAATAAATTAATAATGTGCCGTAGATGTTATTGCGTCGTAAAAAAATATATTTTTTATGTCTGTGTTTATTCCTTGTTTGTCCAAAAAAATACTACACAAAAGAAAGAGAACGCACACAAATGTGGTTGATAAAATGACTAAATCCAAACAAAACTAGTGAACTATTTTTGTCTGTGGAGTCATTAGTCAAAGTAAATCAATTTAGTGCTACGTGCCGTCGCTTTTATAAATGCCATTTTCATTTCTGTACCCGTAGTACGAGTTTTTTCACAAAACTCGAAGTATTGTGTATTCGGGAAAAATGTATGTGAACTTTAAAAGCACCTCTGGCAAAAAAAGTTTCGAAACTTGTTTTGCCAGAGGTGCTTTTCAAGTTCACATTCATTTTTCTCGAATACTCAATACTTAGAGTATTGTGAAAAAACTCGTACTACGGGTACTGTTCCTCTAAACTCAACAATAGCGTTTTACGTAAAATGTATTGAATCTTATTCTCTCAGTAGAGGCTCTGTTTTAGTTTTTGCACATTTTCAACAAACCCTAAGGTTGGATTTGACAGTAAATTACATAATATTATACTTGGATTGGATTTTTTTAATCAGTGGTTTTGTGGCGGGCAATTATACCGTCAATAGAATTGACGGTCGAAATGACGATGTTTTTTTTTTTTATCTTTTGTTGACAAATTTTCAAATGAAATTGGTCGCATACAGAGTCGACACTGTTGATAATTTGTTTCGTGATTAATAGCTTTGGCTTTGAAATGCAACTGCTGGATAATTAATGATTCCAAAATTTGCTACGCTTTATGTTATAATTTATAATTAAATGTTTTTGAATTATTTTTAAGCGATTTTCCCGCAATTTTAAAGCCACGGGTAATGCATAAATGTATAGACTTATAGTTTGGTATGATTTATAAGTCTGACCCCCCATACTGTAAAAATAGGTTGCTTTGCCATTGTCACTCCTGTTTCAGGAAAAAATAGCAAACGTTTCACGGCTTTATTAATTTGAAATTTGGATTTTCATACTTAGATACACACGCAGCATTTGTAAGCGCGAAAATACACGTGCCTGCTTGTGGGCATGTATTAAATATGAATTTTGAATGTTTGTCTACATATTATCTTCGCAACATAGATTATGGTAGGATAAAAGTTTTTTTTTTTCAAATAGCTTTTTCATATAGGAAATCATATAGGATTTTTTTCATATAGGATTTTTTTTCATATAGGAAAAAGAGGGAAGGGACGACCGAGAAAAGTATGGAGTGATCAGATTGTGGAGATTGTGAAAGAATGGGATATACAAAGTGAGCGTAAAAGAAGAAAATGCATGAAAAAGGTGATGGATATGAAGGAATTGAAAGAGGTATGTCAGGATAGGAAAAAATGGAGGCAACTCTGCAGAGGCTCTGGCCACCCCTAGCGGAATGGCGACAGAGAGTTACAGTTTCATCAATGTTAACCAAACATAAAATTTTGTCTTCAAATTATGGTACTTGATAACTTCATAGTTAAATAATGATCAATAAAATTATAGCTGCACAATGTTTAATCGCAGCTATTCTTTTTGCCGACGTTTCGCTTTCACGAGCAAAAGCATTCTCAAGGCGCGGTGGTCTTTGCGTAATCATACTGTAATTGACAACTTCATTTGTAATATTATCTACATTTTTATTATTTTGTTATTTTTTGCTTACGGTTAAAATGGCTCACCTGAGAAAAATGACTGGAAAGACACTCAGAGTCCGCAATGATTGGGCGATGAACGAGTGTGAATTAAAGAATGAAAGTACAAAAAAGCAGAATGAGATGGATCGGACATCTTGAAAGAATGAATGATGAACGACTAACGAAAAAAGTGTACAGAGGAAATGTCAGAAGAAAGCGTGGAACCTGCAGTGAGAATAAGAGAAGAGTATGTATGAAGAAAGTGATGAATGTTGAAGAGATGAAAGAGCAAGGTCAGAAAAAAGTGGAGACGCATCTGCGGATGTACCGGCCATCCCTAGTGGAACGGCGGTAGGATTCAGTAACAGTAACAGCTATCGCATACCTACTGAATGATTTTTGTACTTGTACTTATTACAAATTGCCTCAAAAATTGTAAATATGGATTTGACAAATGTAGCCTACAAAACCAAAACAACACTTCAAGAAGTACGTAAAATGATATATTTGTCTGATTTATATGCGGGGATTAACCGCTATACAACCATAATGCATCTTCCTTCCGCATCCACAAGTAGTCCCATACATAAATCAAGCCGAACCCGGGACTCTGCGTTCAAAACACCGCGTAAATCTCACAAATCGAAAGCGTATGAAATATACGACAGCACTCCTAGTGAGTGAGATAGTATAGTGAGATAATCGCGGTGAGTTAACGCAATGTTTTATACTAGGGGTACAGACCGCATGACATTTCAGGAGGGCGCATGTGTCACAATCGCAGTGAGGGAGAATGATTTTATTTTGAGAATACCCGCGCAGTACGAAATTCCTAAGGGCAAAAAACGCCTTTCAGAAATTTGAGGAATTCCTAAATAATTTTGTACGAAATTGCTTCATCTACCTGCAAAGCGAAATTTATTTTTAGTTGTCCTCTCTTTGAAGATCAGCAATGAAATATATTGTTACGTTTTCTGTTGGATTCTATTTTTAATTAAAATGCCATAATTTTATTTTCTACAGAATTTATTTTTCACAATTTATTTTACAACTTCGCAATCACTGTTCATTGGTGTTACTCAGCGAATTTTTCTCTGTGACTGTGCTGTCCGTACCATTTTGATCTCTTATATAAGGAACCAGAGAGGTATTTCTCGCATTCACTAGATCATTTTTTTACTAGAACGTCTTTCCAATGCACTAATACAATCATGGACTACTCCTAGATGGTTCTTTAGTACGTGTATATGTGTGCGTAGTCACATTGATTTCTTCGTCCGTCAAACGATGTATGCGTGTATAAGCGCACGTACGTATTTCAAGTTTGCGAAACTAAAATATAAGTTGCAAAGATCTATTATTATTTAAGTTTTAAAATTATTAATGCACGCCTACAATCCGAAAAAAGGAGTTCTCCCTTACACAATATGCCGAACCTCAAATGATCATAAACTGTGCAACTTTGGATCTTTCCTGAAACATGGGTGACATTTGTGTATGGTTTTTTTTAAGTATGGGTAGTCAGTCTCATTCCAATCTAACATGAACCTCTTATGAATTATAAAAAAACATCCAGCGTGCAACCAATATGTGAAAATGATACTATTTTTAATTTAGTTAAAAAAGAAAACAATGATCTTTCTTGGCCATTCTGTTTAAGTACAACACAGATTATTATCATGTTCATAAACAACATTTCAGAGTCGAGAGCAAAGTATTAGGTACTTTCCAAATAGATGACACTTCCTTATTCAGTTATTTATTTTTTCCTCGAATAGCCCGGAATAGGTTAAAAAATAATGATTTCAGTAGACAAAATTGTATCCCAAAAGGCCACGTGCCTTGTTTTTTTAATCATCATTCTTTTTTTACTCGACATTCCTCTTTAATGAAGGATGAGGTGTAAATTTTGGTCCAGATGTAGAGTTTGTCTGAAACTGCCGCACTCTGACAAATTGCCAACCTCCCCCAGAAATCTCTGCTTTTTTAAACGCAAGGGATGTATAACGACTTCACAAATAAAACATACAATATTTTAAAGACGTTTTTTCATTCTATTCTCGTAAAGGGCTTAGAACTCCAATCAGACAAAAATCTAAATTAAGTAAGATTTCTCCCAACATATTAAAAATTTGGTTGCATTACGTAAATCAGTTGATGTACATCATCTTTCCTGTTCAAATTCCATCATGTTGTTACCCACTTCCGAAAAATATTTAATACGAGTTCCTCACCAGAATTAAGCAATCAAATTTGATTTGCCAATCAAATATTGATTCGAGGTTGTTGTAACAGGCCCTAATGATACAAAACGTATAAAATTTTGATGAAAACATGAGCGCTGAAGTATTTTTCAAGAAATTTGTGAAAAATTCACGAAGCTGTAATTTTTTTGCTAAGCAGAAAATATTATCAATTAAAATCAACATTTGTGTATTCAAATATTTTTAATGACATATGTTGGCCCAGGATCAAAGCTGTTATTAAAAGAGGCAGACGGAAATTGAACCTGTGCGGTTTTATTTCTAACATGTGATAAGAGTTCCACGTTCAAAGGTCCATCCAGCCTTACAGCAACTGGGTCTTTCTTGAGAATTAGCGCTTAGTAGCGACGACGATCAAGCTCGTTAAAAGGTCGATAGCTCAATTGGTAGAATGCTTGCATTACATGCCGAGAGCAAGGGTTCGATCTCAAAGGTTTACTCAGCCTTCACAAGAAATGAGAACCAGCCCTCCCGGGAGCTGTGAGATCCCCACTTCAACTGAAAGTGGTTGGTGTGAGGCCGGCCCCCTTACCTGTAAAAATAAATAGGTCCCGAAGCGCCAAATGCGACTCCTTCGGGGATAACGCAGGCAAGAAGTTACACTATATGTGTAGCTAAGTTGCGTTTTTTTTCGTTCTGCCACAACACCAATAAAGTTGGTTTAAATTCTTCCAGCTTCACCTAAAAAGGCGTCGGGCTTCCGGCACCACAAACCTCCATTTTTTTGCAAAGATGTAATCAATTTAAGATTAATATTAAATGCGTTCCCATCACAAACATACATGCATAAGTAAGCGGTGACACACGCTGGACATCAAAACTCGATCGCAAATAAACATAATCCCTGCAACTCTTGCCGACCTTTCCTGTAACAGGGGTGACCTTGGCAAATTGAAGCATTTTTTAAAAGGACAGCATACCAACCCGGAAAATAAAGCATCTTTCTATCTATAATCTGTAATCTAAGTTGCAAGGATACATAAACATTCCAAGCTCATATCGAATGCATTCCCATAAACAAACACGTGTAAGTTCGCGCTTACAAATGCTGAATGTGTACTTACAAATTAAAATCCAAACCTCAAATGAACATAAGCCGTGCAGCTATTTCCGACCTTCCCTGGAACAGGAGTGACATTGGCAAAGGCATGGAGGTAAAAAAATATTGTACAAATATTAATACTACTATTTGTCAACGACGTCACCATGTTGAAAGCACCGGTTCCCATAGATCACTGAAGCTAAGCAACATTGGGCGCGGATAGTACTTGGATGGGTTACCGCTCAGGTACACCGCGTGTCGTTGGCATCTTGGACCGGTCCGTAGTCCAGTGGCAACACTTCGGACTCGTAAATGGAAGGTTGTGGATTCGGACCCCGGCGAAGCACAGAAATATACCATTCATATTTCGAATGTGCTCTTCGCTGAGTTGAAAAATTCATAAACCTTTACCAAAGACCGGTCACTGAAAGGTCCATTCAACCTTAGTAGAGAATTGGCGCTTTCTACAGCGACGAACAAGCTCGCAGAGGGCTCTTGAAGTGGGATACACAGAAAAACAGCGCTCACCAAATAAATCATCCTAATATTATTGTTATTATTACTAACTTTGCAGAAGATAAAACTGTTTCAAGCTTCCTACTTAATGTACAACTAGGATGCGTTTGGAGTACGAATATAAAGCAGTTAATACATATTTCACACAATATGTGTCTGTCGTAAAGAACCTCTGAACGACCCCATTACCTATTTTAGTATCTTCATTTTGTTGCCGTGCTAGCCTAGCATTAAACCGACCCCACCCGCTACTCGTCTTCTCATTCTCTCGCTATACGTCCACGGCTTAACAGTCGCCGAAACAATAAATTCCCACCGTAGAATTTATTTAGTATTTTATAGGTGTTAGAGGATTAGTTGTTTTTCGCATTTTCACATTTTTAAACCTGCAGGTCGGTTTTATGATCACGAAAATGGTTTCGCTCGCGGCCCCTAATTTATGTTTTTTGACGCCATATTTTTCGTTTGCGAAGGCTGTGGATTCGGGGTTGCCTATTCAGCTTATCAGACCAGCCTCGACCCATCACACATACACACATATACATATTTAAAACTTGTGTGTATTTGAACCCACACATAGAAAACAAACTTATGTAGGGTAAATATTTAATGGTTATGTCACTATAATAGGTATTCTTAAACAATACTTCAATTTTGTGAGCTTAATTTCAATTATTTTTTTCGGTTTTTGGTTGTAGGTAGGATATGGATAAAACTGTAGATATCAAAAACCATATCATCAATTCATTCAAAATTCCTCTACTATTTTTTTAATGACAACAGACTTAGTAGATACATCAAAATAAAGTTGTATTGTGTCGAAAAAACACTTTTTTATCCGAACTAAACTATGCGGTATTATGAAAATTGGATAGATTTAAATTGTAAAAAAAAATTGAAAGTTGAAGTCGCAACAATGGGTAACGCTAAAAAACGTTTTGATTATCCTTTGATTATTTGTCTTACTCACCTATAGCTTTAATATTTAGCAATAATTAAGTTCACAACTCGTTTTTGTGCTATTTCCGGCTTGACCATGTTCTATTCGCAACTCCTACATCTGCCGACGTTTCGCTATCAAGAGCAGAAAGCATTTTCAAGACGATTTATCAAAGCACCGTTGTCTTTGCGGACGTGCGTTTAAGTTTTTCACAAAAAAACGTGGCCCTGCAGGGGTAGCAAAGGTCTATGTGGCTAGAACCATTGGCAATCAACAACAGTAGGTATGTTAGTGCACATATTCCATCTGCATCCATTTTGTTTTTTTTTCTGTGTAAGCATTAAGTTCATAGTGTGTGTGTGTGTGTGTGTGTGTGTGTGTGTGTGTGTGTGTGTGTGTGTGTGTGTGTGTGTGTGTGTGTGTGTGTGTGTGTGTGTGTGTGTGTGTGTGTGTGTGTGTGTGTGTGTGTGTGTGTGTGTGTGTGTGTGTGTGTGTGTGTGTGTGTGTCACCAGCACAGCACGGCGCGGCGTTGCGAATAATTGTGATGGGTCGTCTACGGACCGACTCCCGGACTACGCTACCGGATTGCTAGAACAAAGATACCTGGGGGAAGGAAAGTTTCCACCGAAATACCATTCGTTCTTAGCGTTACATAAATTTAATATTTCACATAAATTTCCAAGTATTTACGCCGTGTATCTTTCATCACATGTTCGCTGCGAGCTTGGGGCTTCGCACAGAAAAAGGGAGAACAATTTTCGGCACCTTACTTCTTGTAAAACTATATTGTAGTACTATGTTTTCCATTTTTACATTTATTTTTGTGATATTCTAATATTTAACACCTCCACCTCTCTTCTTCTCTAGTTTCGATCCTGGGATTGGCTTGCAGCAATTTCTTTCACTCTTCTCCTCCATTCTTCCCTGTCTTGTGCGGCTCTTTTAAGGTCTGCATATGAGGAGCAGCGCACGTCCACCAACAGGTCCTCCAGGCCCTCCAGGTCCTCCAGGTAGGTATTCTTGGTGTGGGCCTCCCCTAGAGTTGGTCCCCTCAGTCATCCACTCCATTATGGCATGCAAAAAAAATGCATGAAAAAGGTGATGGATTTGAATGAATTGAAAGAGGTATGTAAGGATAGGAAAAAATGGAGGCAGCTCTGCAGAGGCTCTGGCCACCCCTAGCGGAATGGCGACAGAGTTACAGTTACAGTTACAGTTACAGTAAGAGACTTTTTTCTTAGCTCAGATTGTGTAAAAATTAGAATGTGATTCTTAAGACAATTTCATTGATAGATCATCTTTTAATCAAATGGTTGAAAAACCAAATAAGCATCAGAAGGATGTCCTATGTCCGAATGGTTAACCACTAGATTAGAGACCGGCCAAATTTATATTATTTTATTGAGTGTGTAAGTTAGAAAAGCTGATAGAGTATCGATTTCTCAGTAGGTTATTCGGACCGGAATGAATAAGGCCAGCATTCACCCACATATCACGTGTAACAATGCTTTGGGCTCGGACCCAACTTACTGCCGAGTAGATTCAGGTAGTATGGAGGACGGGAAGTCGAAACCTATTCAGCATTCGCAGGGCTAACCCATACATCCGGTATCCATTCACCCATCCACTAAACGAAGACGTTACCTGCAATCCCTATACTGGTACTTTTTTGTTTGTTTGTTGTTTTGTATGGAAGCGCTTTGAAATGGACACCTGTTATTGTATTCTATACAAGAAATGGAAATGCCAAAAGTCCACTCTTATAGGAAGTGTTGTTTTTTTGTTGTTATTGTTATTGTTGTAACACGTGGATAGGAAATAAAGGTAAAAAAAAAAAAACTAGTGTCGAAAAAACATACAAACCTAGTGGTCATGAAAGAGAGCAAGAATGATTGTTTTTTTCATACAAAGCCACACATAAAGTGTAACTTCTTGCCGCGTTTTTTTTCGATGGGGTTGCATGTGGCGAGTAGAACCTATGTACTTTCACAGATAAGGTAAGCGGCCTTACGCCAACCAATTCAGTTAATATGGGGGTTTACCTGCTCCCATGGTGGCTGGTACTGATATTTCGATTGAAGGCTCAGCAGACCTTGCCGGTATTTTACTTTTGGGTTTGAAATAAACATCAAAAAAGGGCGTGGCTTGAATATCTGGCTCAAACGGCTTTATTCATTAGATTGGCTGAACCCGAAACCAGAGATAAACCAGCTTATAAGTATGGGAAAACAGACTTTATAAATTAAAAACCTTTTTATGAATAACATAGGTGGACAAAATCTCTTGTTTATACCCACTAGAGACGGCAGCCAGACTACATGCAATTTCAAACCCTCTTACTGTAACTGTAACTCTGTTGCCATTCCACTAGGGGTGGCCGGAGCCTCTGCAGAGTTGCTTCCATTTTTCCTATCCTGACATACCTCTTTCAATTCATTTATATCCATCACCCTTTTCATGCATTTTCTTCTTTTACGCTCACTTTGTACCTCCCATTCTTTCACAATCTCCTCAATGTGATCACTCCATATTTCCGCTAGAATTAATAGTACTGCTTATTTTGATATCTTTTCTTGACAGTCGGGTATGATATCCAGAAGTTAATCTACAGGGTTTTATCATCATAGATTGTTAACGTTGTACAACGTTAATGAAACCGGACGTTTTGCATCAAAAATCATTGATGTTCTAAGCATTATTATAATTAATAACTACACAAAAACCCCTTTATACCAAATAACATTTTTAATCAAACTTGTACTGACGTAGACATTAAGGTGTGGAAATAAAAAGACGATAATTTTTAATGACGAAAAAAAATTTGATGAAAAATAGTGTCAAAAAGTAACAGCACCAAGATTAAGCTTGTCAGGAGTCTGGTCCACTCTATTTTTCTCTATGCTGCTGAAACATGGACCATAAAAGCAGCAGAAAGAAGAAAAATTGACGCTTTTGAAATGTGGTGCTGGAGGCGCATGCTTCGAATCCCATGGACGGCTAGACGCACCAATGAGTCCATTCGTCGGGAGCTGCGTTTGGATGGCTTGACTCTGGCCAACATGTGTACACGCCGTATTCTTCAGTTCTTCGGACACGTTGTCCGTGGCAATGAGGATAGCCTGGAACGACTGGTTGTGATCGGTAACTTGGAGGGGAAGAGAGGAAGAGGTAGATCCCCCACACGATGGACCGATCAAGTGAAGACAGCAGCAGGCACCTCGGTAGTTGGAGCGTTGCGGGCAGCGCAGTCGAGGGAGAGCTGGAGAAGATTGGTTGCTTCCACAAGGGTCACAACCCTCAGTAATGAGGAATAGGATTAAGAAGAAGTGTCAAAAATTGTTAGATGAAGGAATGATAAGATGGAATTAGTAACGATGACGTAGGTACGTCCGCATCTAATGTGACAGGCAAGAGGGAGAACTCGATCAATACCGAAGTATAAAAAATACGTGTAAATTCATCTATAGCTTTATCAAAAAACATACAAAACTAAATGAGCACCTCTAGTGAGTGTTTTGCTTACAATATATATATATATATATATTGTAAGATTGAGTTTAAATTTTATACTACTTATAGTCACAGGAGCTTGGGAATGTAAATAAGAAACCGCGGGGCAACGTTGTGATTAATATTTCTTTACTCTGAGTATAAAACATCGCGTCAATACTCAGCCATCGTGTAAACAGATTAAATTTATCAAAACTAAATGACTCACTAGGGGCTCTGTTTTATTTTGGGTACATTTTTTCTGTTCACGGGACGGTTGAGTATTTACGAATGTCTTATACTTGATGACGGCTGACAGTTACAAATGACGGACCGCTACGTTCTTGCATCCAACTTTTTAACTACTTCAATGCTGGAGACGAAATGTTTTGTCAAAAATTCGTGCCTATTGTACCAGAGACGAGATAACTCGTTCAACAAGACGGTGTGCCTCACATTCTAATCTAATCTAATCTAAGTTGCAAAGATATGTAACATTGGAATTTGGACGTACACCCTCCTACTCTTGACGAACTTCCCTGAAACAAGGGTGTGAGGGTGGGTGTGAAGGTTGGAGCTGCCGAAAAGACAGTCATGCACAGTCTTCAGGAACCGCTATTTTCGTGTTGCCGGGCCAGCGGCATGATATGCTCTCCCAGAGAGGCTGAGAGTCCAGGAAGATGAGACAGCCTTCAGGAAGATGCTCAAAGCATTCTTGTTTTCCCACTAGAGCCCACATGCGCCTTTGTAGTGATGTAAATCACATAAAGGCGCATATAAATCTAGTTTATTATTATTATTGTTCCTTGACTTATAGGTTGGTATGAGGCTGACCACCCATACTGTAAAAAAATGGTTCACTTTGCCAGTGTCACCCGTGTTTCAGGGAAGGTCGGCAAAAGTTGTGGGGCTTATGTTCATTTGAGGTTTGAACTTCATTTGACCTTCCCTGAAACAGGGGTGATAGACGCTTTTATTGTGTTGCTCTCAAGATTGTGATTTTTTTAGCACCGTGGTAGGTAGAATATTTCTTTTCATACGCGGCAGAGAAAACGTTGATGCAAGAATTTATCTAATTTGATGCTACCTTTGGAGATCTTATAAAGTTTCGTCCACAGATAGGTAGGCAGAGACAATGGAATGGTTTTATAATGAAAAATGAATGCATTGAATTGAAATGCGACTCAGATAAGCATTGCAAAAAATACAGCAGCTTCCACTGTAAAGAACAATGACTTTGTTTGACTCCAACCATTTGAAGAATGATACAAGTTATAAGCGATAGCATTCTTTTTTTTACTCTACAGACAATTTAAGTTGTTACAAAGTTCAGATAAGTGAATGCACTCAGTCTTTTGTTCTGTTTCTATTCTATACAATTTCATTAAAAATTGTTTGAAGAGAATATTTTGCACTTGAGAAGCAGGACAGAAAAAAAACATGGATGTAGAGTTAAGAATGAATGGACAAAAGAGAAATGCCTTGTGAAAGAGGATGTGCAATTAAAGACATGAAATAATTATTTGAAGTAATGGTTTGCACATGCGAAAAAATGTGAAAGGAAAAAGAGAAAAAGGGAGACTTTAATATGAAGTCAGAGTGTTGTAATTATGGTACACAGTGTAAATGTAAAAAAATAAAGATTATAAAGTGATGGTGAAATAGAGGCAACTCTGCAGAGGCTCTGGCCATCTCTAGCAGAATCACATTACAGTTAGGCAAAGCTTTCAAATTATTGCTTGATTTTTTTGTTCCGAGTTTTGACCGTGGTCCATGGTTTTTGCTTCTTTTTTCTTTTTCTTCTTCTTGATACTTCTTGAAGGCTTTCAGCTGACGTTTCGTAGTCTAAAAGAAGTATCAAGAAGAAGAAAAAGAAAAAAGAAGCAACAACTATGTACCGCGGTCAAAACCCGGAACCAAAAAATCAAGCATCTGAATCCGGCCGTGAAAGCCTAAAAACGCTTACAGATTAGTCATCCAAAATGTAAAAAAACTTCGGTCACTGATGTAAAAATCGCTCTAGAGATGCATAGACAAATCAGAAATCAAGTTTAGATACATAAAAA
Organism: Agapetus fuscipes; assembly: GCA_951799405.1. Classification (NCBI taxonomy): domain Eukaryota; kingdom Metazoa; phylum Arthropoda; class Insecta; order Trichoptera; family Glossosomatidae; genus Agapetus; species Agapetus fuscipes. Next base: position 1,813,756 of record OX637340.1, on the reverse strand, counting down.
AAATGCTGTTCTCTGTATGAGAATCTAATGTGCATGCAGAACTTTTTTTTTTAACAAACACAAACAGGTTTGGTGCGCTTCTTATGGAGAATATCATTTCACGGTCAAGATTTATTATGGGATGTAGGTACTATTGTGCAAATAATTAAAAAATTATAGCTGAAAAAACTTAAATTTATCACTGGCATTCTCAATTTCCTGTTTTTTAATTAATAAATTATCAAACCGAGTTATAAATTTCTTTGACAATAACAAAAAAAAACCACAACTGGAACGGGTTTTCGTGAATCCGTAAAGTCGGTAGACGGAAATAATATCGACGGTTAAAAGGCAGTAAGCGATATTTTGGGCAAAAATGAGTTATGAGTGCTATCCTACTTGAAATTTTCCGCTCTTTCTAATGCGCTAACTCCCATAGCTCTACGATGATTTTTGTGTTGTTTATGCTTAAGCAAACAACTGCGATTTCGAAGTATGGTTTTGGTGTAACCGACAATATTTTAGCCTTTTTTGTCGTAAACGCGCTTGTGACATAAAAAAATCGTACAACCACATTAAAAAGAATGCCAATAAATGCCTTTATTTTTTTGAATTTTAGAGCTGTTTTGATTTTATCGATATGATAAACAAAAAAAAAATCTGCTATTTTTCTGCAATCTCAAACATTAAACTGCTCTCCTGAACAATTTAGTTTATGTCGCTTATGCCCTATTGCCTTTGAACCGTCGATATCTTGCTCATGCACGCACACACAACAAATTTGTTAACATATTTGTTTTTTATTTCACATTTATCAGAGTGCTGCGTCTCACTCTGGCAGAGGTCAAATTGCTTGATCTCTCATATCGTCCGAGCGAGAAAACAGCATGGGACTTGTTCCACTAATGAACGCGCCCGTTGCCTTAATAAATTAAACCTATTGCCGATACATCTCGGGGAATTAATTGAAATTCAGAGTGTGTCTTGTAATCAACTTTGTATTTTGTACGGATAAAATGATGGCGGCAAATGAACGGCGCAGTCCCAAAAATCGACAAACGCCATCTACATTCTTAATTTATCAGAATAGATTGTCTTATAGATATTGTTACGATTTTACTGGGGTTCTCTTTTAATTAAACTGCAATTATTTATTTAACACGGTTTGGTTCACAATTTACAACAATTTAAAATCTGTGCTTATTGGTGTTCACGGCAAAATGCTTGGAGAAACTAATCGCTCTCCGCACCATTGCAGTCCCTATATATATCTAGGTACAAAAAATATCTTTCTCGCATATTGTAGATCATTCTTCGATCGACACCGTCACCATACACATCAATAATCCTTCGAACCGTTTCTGCAGCACTGGTGCCACGGTGGAACTCGTACTCGTATTTCAAATTTTCCATTTTGTAAAATGAGTGACGCAAGGAAAAAAACAAGTGAGAAACACACAAATTAATTACAATTTTCAAAACACAAATACATGAGTAAATAGCTGTATAAATTTGAATTTGGAACTCTTAATCAAAGAGGAGATATTTGAGATCAAAGTGGCCAGTACGGAAAAACACCAATTTCATATGTAAGGACCTAATACAATGATCCATGGATCGACTATAAATTAAAAGTGTTGTGAATAATCCTGTATAACATAGAACCTTTGAGGATTGGGGTGTAGGAGCGAGAGCTTACACGTGTCTGCGCATGGTATAGGCATGAATCAAGTATGAATTTTAAATGGTAATATACATCAAGTCGCAAGACTCACCTCTTTGTCCAATCATAAGGACAAGCGCCTTTGCAATGACACACTGTCATAAAAGGCGCTATATAAATTGTGTAAATACATCGTCACCATCAAACCTGTGCAACTTGTATTATTATAGCTATCATTCGTGCTACCAAAGTCAACAAAACACAATTTTCCCGCTAAATAGTTATTGCTCGTCTTTGGTACTAAGCTTCTCAAATGTGCTTGATTTTCATTTGCAAACAACATGAGAAAAAAAATCAGATTCCTGGTTTTGGTTGGGCAGTGGCTGCCAACCAAATGGATCTATCGTGATTCACGATTTCAGCTTCCATGCTCAGTTCAATTTAAATGATTCATAGTCTAGCGAAATTTTCGCAAACAACATAATGATAATTGAATTAAACCTATTCGGGTATTATGTTTGATAAAAATATTAATCATCACAAACTGTGCAATAATAAAATAAACATTTGACGAAGTATACATACTAAGAAGTACTATACTAAGCTACACTTATTGTGTAACTTTTTGCCTGCGTTTCCCCGAAGGGGTCGCATGTGGCGCTTCGGGACCTATATTTATTACAGGTAAGGGGGCCGGCCTCACACCAACCACTTTCAGTTGAAGTGGGGGTTTCCCAGCTCCCGGGGGGGCTGGTTCTCATTTCTTGTGAAGGCTGAGTAATCCTTTGAGATCGAACCCTTGCTCTCGGCATGGATTCTATGCCGATGCAAGAGACCCAGTTGCTGTAAGGCTGGATAGACCTTTGGTGACCGGTCATTGGTAAAGGTTTTATGAATTTTTCAACCCAGCGAAGAGCAAATTTGAAAATATAACTGGTATATTTTTTTGTGCTCCGCCGGGAATCGAACCCACAACCTTCCCATTCAGAGTCCGAAGTGTTACCACTGAGCTACGGACCGGTCCAAATGAATGTGAAAAAATGATTGCATAAAACATGTTACGCTAATGATGTTGATGATGATGATGATTTTCTATGTAACCCTTTCGTGACTGAAGTCATTATAAATGCATTGAGCCATATGCTGTAGAATGAAGGTGAGTCTTCAATACCTCATAACGATTGCCTTAAAGCGTGTAAGGTAAAGGGTTCGGTGAGCTGTCTCGTCGTATCTAGCGATCGTATACATCGGTAGCAAGCCATAAAACATGTGTGAACAGCTGATCGGGTAGTCAAATACTCTCCTTACATCATCATAATCTTATAAAGGCAGCGCCTTGTTGTGCCAGCCATTTGCCTCTGTATGTAAGTTGCCATCCTCTTGAGATGCGAATAGGAAGAGACATCCATGAGCCGCTTCACATCCTTGAAGTATGAAGTTCTTAGGCGACCTCTTGTTCATCTTCCCTAGATTTTGCCTTCGAAGATGTTGTTAAGAAAGGTGCTTTGTCTAATCGAGTGCACTATTAGCTTGGTTTTCCTCTTCAAAATGTGATTTATAAGCTCTCTTCTCTTTTCTACGTCCCACAACACCTCTTTGTTGTACTTCTTTTCGACCCATGATGTCTTGGACATTTTTCTCCAAATTCACATATCCTTTACATTATAATAATAATTATTATATAATTCGTATGGATCCGGTCGATAGCTCAGTTGGTAGAGTGCTTGGATTCCATGCCGTGAGCTCGGGTTCGAATCCCACCGAGGGTGTCAGAAATGATTTCCCCTTTCGGTGTTTATTTCAAACCCCAAAATAAAATACCGGCAAGGTTTACTCAGCCTTTAGAAGTAATAAGTACCAGCCTTCTCGGGAGCTGGGAAAGGTTGAGGAGTGGTTGGCGTAAGGCCGGCCCTCTTACCTGTAAAAATAAATAGGTTCAACTCACCACATGCGACCCCTTCGGGGATAACGAGGCAAGAAATTACCCTATATGTGTAGCTAAGTTGCGTTATTTTAATGGAGAATTGGACTGTTGGCTCTGGGCTGAAGACAGCCTACTATAAATGCACAGTCTCTTAATAAGTGTCTCGAAAAAGGTGAAGATTATGCACAATAAGTGTAACTGTATCCTGATGCCATTCCGCTAGGGGTGGCCAGTACCTTCACAGATATCTCTTAGCCTTGCCACATTATCTCTTCGATACCTATTCATACCTCATCTATTCCTCACTCTATAGGTATGCTTAATGAAAGGTAATTTTTTGAGATGAAGCACGAATTTTGCTTTTTCAATTGCAGTTGGTGTTGACAAATACCTTTAAAATTGATCGCAGGGCAATATCTTAAAATTTACAAGCACCATTTAATGCATCCGCAGCTTGCGTACTATTATTTTGTTTGGAGCTAACAAAAAGTGCTGTAACTGGGGCAGATATTCCATTGAAACATACCCTTGTCAGCGTAAAGTCGGCTCGCCTATTCGGTGCCACGATTCACAAACTAAAAGCCAGATTCCTACATAGCTACATAGCTAGGGGTCGTATTCAATCTTGGACTTGCAGTGGACTCTAATTTACATAAACCATTTAAAATCTTCTGAAATTTGAGTAATGAACAATTGACGAAAAAAAGTGTTACCTACACAGGTACCTACTTGTGTATAAACAATAATTTATAATCTAAGTTGCAGAGATATATCTATCTATAATCTATAATCTAAGCTGCAAGGATATGTAAGCATTTAAGGCTCATATGAAATGCATGCCCACAGACGGGCACATGTAGGTTCGCGCCTACACATTCTGCATGCGTGCATACAAATAAAGAAAACCTCACATGGACATAAACCTTGCAACTCCTGCCGCCGTTCCCTGAACCGGGGTGGCATTGGCAAAAGTGAACCGATTTTTACAGCACGGGTGGTCAGCCTCGTACCAACCTATCAGTCAAGGAGCACATAAAATTATAAATGATATACAGAAATTCATAATGAGACACATTACAAATTAAAATTAAAATTAAAATAAAGTTAAATTAAAATTAAACTTAATATTACACTTAGAATTAATGCCCTAGCCGCCATTGTTGCAAATCAACCGCCATTCCTTTCGGTCCTTACATACTTCTTTCATTTCATTCAGAGTCATAATCTTTTTCATGCACGCTCTCCTTTTGTTATGACTCTGAATATCCCATTCATTCGCTATTTCGGAAATTTGATCCATCCATACTTTCCTCGGTCTTCCCCTACCACGGCTTCCATTCATAGTTGCAGCGTACACTCTCTTCGTCAGTCTTTCGTCATTCATTCTTTCCATATGTCCAAACCATTTTAACAAACCCCTTTTGATTTTTACTTTTATACTTTCCCTTGCACCACATTCTTCTCTCACTGACTCATTCCTCACCCTATCTTTCCGTTTTTTTCCAATCATACTTCTTAGAAAGTCCATTTCGACCGTATGGACTTTACTAATTTCACTCTCATTCATCGTCCAAGCTTCACTTCCGTACATCAAAGTGGGCACTAGTATACCACCGTGTACCGCCAATCGAACATTTTTCGATAAGTTTTGGTTTTTGGCTATACCAGCGGTGGCACCCAGTACACACCTTCCCTTCATTATTCTTCTTTCAAATTCACCTGTCATTCTTCCATCTTTTTCAAACTTACTTCCCAGATATACAAATTCCTCGACAATTCCGACATTCATTCCATTTATTTTAAACTCATAGTTCATATTTTCATCATCTCTTTCAAAAATCAGAACTTTCGTCTTACTGGCATTCAATTTCAGATGATTATCTTTCAAAGCTTCGTTCAGTCTAGAGAGCATTGTTTGTAGTTCCACTGCTGAGTCAGAGACAAGGACCGCATCGTCTGCATACAGTAGAACACTCACTTTGCTCTCTCCTATCATTAATCCACAATCATCAAGCCTAGCATCTCGGACACACTTGTCCATGACTATGTTAAATAGCCATGGACTCATCACACATCCTTGCCTTACACCCTTAAAAACTTCAAACCATTCACTGTACTCGCCATCAATACGAACACATGCCATACTATTTTCATAGTTTGCATGCACCGCATTTAGGAGAGCCCCATTCACTCCATATTCTTTCAGAACATCCCACAACATACCTCTGTCCACTGAGTCGAAAGCCTTCTCTAGATCTACAAAGGCCGTGAACAGTCTTCCCCTCACCGACAGCTGTTTTTCAACAAGTTGTCGTAGAGTGAAAATCTGATCAACACAGCCTCTACCGGTCATAAAACCGGACTGTATATCGGAAATCCTTCCACCAGTAGTCAGAATCACATTCTTAATTATCACCTTACAAAAAATATAAACATTCAAAACAGATATCAAATGCATGCCCACAAATAGACTCGTGTAAGTTCGCGTTTAAAAATGCTTAATGTGTAATTGCAAATTAAAATCCAAACCTCAAATGAACATACACTCTGCAAATCTTGCAGGCCTTCCCTGAAACAGGGGTGACATTGGTAAAGTGAACCATTTTTACAGTATGGGTGGTCAGTCTCATCCCAACCTATAAGTCAAGGAACTATGCAAATAAATTTAATACAAAATACCAAAATAAGCATATAATAATTATAAACCAAACCATCTAATGGAAGGCATTTGCTTTGATTCCCATCAAAGATTAAAAAAACAAATCTGACAATAAATGTGTACATAATTGCTGTTTCTGAGCAAGAAAAAAATTACAGACAAAGTTTGATACTACTGCCAGTTGCAAAAAAAACTGATATCTACTCCAAATTTAATTCCTGTACAACAAAATCTTGAACTAAGATTTTACGAACACTAATTGTTTATTCACAGCTGTTAAATGACAGAAGCTAGAAATGATTCTTACATGATAAAATATTTTGACATATTTTTTAGACAATACTAAAAATAGCTGTGGATCCTTTTTGGGCACAATTTGAATATACGAGTGTCCCAATGGTGAGGGAGACAGTATCGCAAGTATACAACTAAACTTATAAACTCAACAACGGCGTTTACTGAAAAAAGTATGAAAACTGAAACAGCGTCTCTATATAGTGTTTAAGTTTCTCTATGTTTTTTTGGTAAAACGCTATGGTTGAGTTTACACTCAGGGTACAGTTGTGCATCAGCTGTTGTTGCTTGTATGAAACGGAATAATATAATGGGTCTAAAATTTCAGGATGTCATTGTAACAATTTCATACAGTTACATGGTTAAGACTAATGGATGTCCATTTGCGATTTGTGACACATATGGGCCATCCAGTCAGCATCACACACAGTGCTGGAGTCGGGAGTGATTATTGTGAATTTTGCTTATTACGAATATTTGAGATGCGCTACGTCGTATCTGGTGAACTCGTATTTCAATTAATTCTCTCCGTAATGCATGTCTCAACATTTTGTAGATAGTCGCAAAACGCAATTAAGCTACACATATAGTGAAACTTCTTGCCGCGTTTGCTCCGAATTTTTTTTTGCATGTGGGGATTGGAGCCTTTTTATTTTTACGGTACGCCAAACACTTTAGTTGAAGTGGGGTTTTTAAGCTCCCGAAGGGTACGCATTTCTTGTTGACGGTATTTTATTTCGGGGTTTGAAATAAACACCGAAATGGGATATATTTTCTGACACCCTCGATCGGATTCGAACACGAGCTCTTGCCGTGGAATGCAAGCACTTTACTTACTGAGCTATCGATCTGATACATTCTAATCTAAGCTGCAAAGATATATATCATACAAGATTTATACTAAATGCATTCCCACAAGCAGATATGTATAATTTCGCGCTAACACATGCCGCATGTGGACCTACAATATAAAAACCCAATCTCAAATGAACATAAGCCTTGCAACTCTTGCCGTATCCATTGATGGGATAAATGGAGAAGACTGAATTGAAACCAAAAAAGTGCATTAATAAATAAGATACTGGATTAACATTCTGCTTTTTAAAAACAGAAAATACCATAGTGAAACATTTTTTTACAGTAAAAGTGGTCAACCTCATACCAATCTATAAGTAAAGAATCAAAAATAATAACACAAAAAGTTTTAACAATAATTTTATTAAAAATTACAATACTAAGAGTAGGTAAACCTTGAAGAAAAGTAAGTTTTCGGTGAAATGTTTTTTTTTTTTAAATCAGGAAATATACGTAATTTAAACATTTCATCGTCATATACGTTTGTTTTTTTTCTTAATTCAGTTCAAAATCTGAGTCTGGCTCTTACAGAAATCTTGTTTGTCCTTTTCGGAACTAAGCACATCCGTTTCTGAATACAGAATACAGTAGGTACCTATGTACAGCTGGTAAATTGTTATGGTCATTTAGTAACGTCGCTCACCCTGTCTTATTCCCGCTACAGATAGCCATTCATGGGTGGCAGCTTTGAATGTAAGCGTAGCAATTGAATGACAATAATCATAATCACAAATAAGCCCCTTTTCATTGATAATAATTGAATGCATAACTTTTTGATGTGATGTTAATAAAGAATTAACTGACGTGAAGTACTTATTTTTCCATATAAATATACCATTATTAAGGATATCATGGTCTTCTTGTCCTTGACTTAGGTTTATACGTGGCTGACCACTTATGCTGTAGAAAATGGTTCACTTTGCCATTGTCACCTCGCTGCCTTAGTTCTTGTTTACCGTATACGCCATTAGAAAATTTTACATGAGCAATGTTTGCATGTGTCCTGGACCAATGTGTCTTATGAAAACAAGAAATTTATTTAAAAAATATTTAAAAGAACTCTCACATTATCGAGTTTTACGGTTTTTCTTAGCTCAGATTGTGTAGAATTTGATTCATAAGACAACTGCATGGAAAAGTCATATTTGACAAGAATGGCGTATACGGTAAACAAGAACTGGGGGAGCGACCTGTGTTTCAGGAAAGGTCGGCAAGAGTTGCAGGGTGTACGTTCATTTGAGATTTATGTTTTAGGTTCATATGCGGCATTTATGTGAAAATGCATGTAATGTGAATCCCCAATTTTACATATTTTTGCGACTTAGATTAGATAAATAAGATTAAATTAGATGAACATAGTCTTGGTAAACCGATCATGTAAGTAATATAATATGGCCGTGGGTTAACATCTGATCTTACGGTTAAATGTTCTCTTTCAAATTTGGATAGAATTTCTAACATTTCATTTTCCATTAAGCTGTTCACGCGCGGTTTTATGCATGTTTTATCGACACGTCTGGCGATGTAATAACTGTCGAAGAAGATAAAACACTTTATTATTTTTTCAAACATTCCATGAGTGAACATGCTAAAATGACACGCGTGAATGAGTATTGTTAGCAGCGATTTCACAGCATGCACTATTGTGTCTCTTCCAGTCTTTGTAATGGCACAGGGTGACTCCAATCAATGAATCAATTTAAACTGCCCGCACTTAGTACCCTCATGATTCATGAATACGCGCACAAATAAACCCATATTAAAAGTAATGAGACCGTCTGTGATTTAAAACGAAATTAGACGTTGATGCATTAATGTATCCAAGTTGCAATTTAAGTTGACAGCTTCTTAGCGATACGCAACTCAGCTACAAATCAACTTATAATAATAATATTAGGATGATTTATTTGGCGAGAGCTGTTTTTGTGTGAATCACACTTTAAGAGCCCTCTGCGAGCTTGGTTGTTGCTGTATAAAGCGCCAATTCTCAAGCAAGACCCGGTTGCTAGTTGCTGTAAGGCTGGATGGACCTTTCGTGACCGGTCCTTGGTAAAGGAATATGAATATTTCACCCAGCGAAGAGCGTATTTGAACATATACATGGTACAATTTTTGTGCTCCGCCGAGATTCGAACCAACAGCTTTCGAGTAACAAGTGTTAACCACTAGAATACGGACCGGTATAACCAAGATTCATATTAAGTGCACGCTCATAAGCAGAGCGTATATTTTTGTGTATCAAAAAAAACACATCATTTCTGCAACTCCTGCCGACTCTCCCTAAAATAGAAGTGACATAGGCAAAGAGAATCAATTTTTAAAATGAGGCTGTTCAGCCTCATACCAACTCACAAGTCACGGTAATTAATATACTTTTTGAAAATGTGTGCAAAAATATTTTTTGTAGGAAAAAATATTTTTTTTTTAATTGATTTCATAGGTGAGCTAAAAATGGCAAAGTTATATTCGCAGTTTTGAAAAATGCAGATATTTCGCCACCCATACAATGACATACATATAATATATACCACAAAGTAAGGTAGATTTGCGTTCGCTACAGAGAGTGCGCAAATGACTTTGAATGTTTGCGGTTTAATATTTTTCACCCGGCCACGGTCGGCGGGAGCAAATATTCATTTTTTGTTTTTTCGTTTTTTCCGCAACACCGTTTCCAGTTTATTCGAAATAACGCTTGTTATTCCCGCGCCGTAAAACACAATATATGGCGAGAGGTCTGCACCCAAGTAGTGTAAAAAAATACATTTAAACTTGTCCATAGCGTTTACAAAGAATGTATTGAAAACAAAAGAGCCCATCTTTTAGCGTTATAGCTTCAATACATTTTTACTTACTTACTTTTACTTTCTTCGACTCAGAAGCCTTGAAGACTCAGGGCCTCCCGCACCACAATCCTCTGTCTCGTACAGCTTCCCTCCATGGTCCCATCACTCCCAGAACTTTGGCGTCGGCTTTGACGTTGTCTGCACACCGCAATCCTGGGACATCCGAGTGGTCTAACACCTGAGGGGGCACAATCCAAGACAGTTCTGATGATCCTGGAGTCCTCTGCACTTGCTACATGTTTTCTTGATTTCATTACCGACACCAGTTTATACATTTTTAGTAAAATGCTCATCAAGAAAATTCTAAACTCCAACCGTTAATAAAATCAGTAAATACTTTTCTTGAAGATTTTAGCATATAATCTAATCTAAGTTGCAAAGATATGTTACATTGGAGATTCACATTATATGCATT